>JADKXX010010778.1:0-37069 GCA_017310255.1 Butorides virescens
TTTTTTTTTTTTTTTTTTCCCCCTCTCCCTTCCCTCCCCCCCCCCCTTTTTCTGCGGGGGAGGAGGCCAGGCCGCAGCGGCGCTGAGGCGCCCCGCCCCCACCCGCCACGGAGCTCCCCTCCCCCCGGTCACGGGGGAGGCGACCGGCGCTTGAGGGACGAGGAGGAGGAGGAGGAGGAGGAGAAGGATCAGGGCGGGCCCTGAGGGGAAGGGAGGAGGCGGCGAGCGCCCAGCGGTGCGAAGGCTGAGGGAGGCCCCGGCCCCTCACCTGCTCTGTCCGGTACTGAGGCTCAGCACAGCGGGCATGATGGTGCTTTTATTCCCCTCTTTCTCTCTAGCGAAGCAGTGACTGTTGAGTATCCGCTGCAGGGAGGATTTCACCATCCGGCCGCTCTGGTCCGAACCCCGAAACCCTCCGCCGCCTCCCTCCGGCCGCTCTCCAGGCTCTGCTACACAAAATGGCACCGCTGCCGCAGTGGGTCCTTATATACCCTTCGCAGGCCACGCCTCCCGCTGTGACCACGCCCCTCAGGGCGGGACACGCCCCCGAACGGGAAAGCGCTCCCGTCCGGTGAACGGCCCAGTTGTCCCTTAGATAGTCTCCCTTCCCATTGGCTGAAGGGAGCGCGGGGGGAGGAATAGAGAGCTCTTTTTCTATTGGCTGGCAGCGTGAGGGAGTTCAGCATTGGTTAGAAGGGCGACAAAACGGGGAAGGGGGGGAACAGCGGTCTCTGATTGGCCAAGCCTGCTGCGGGTGGGCAGGGTCTAGCGGGGATCGGCCGGGAGGCTTCGGCGCGGCGCTGCAGCCCTCACTCCCCTCAGCGCCGCCGGTTCGAGTCCCGCGTCCGCGCCCTCGCCTGGCTGAGGTAAACTGCGGCGGCGGGGAGGGGCCAGCCCCGGCCTCGCGCATGCGCCGGCGCGGGGAGGAGCGGGGCGGTGGCGGGCGGGGAGCGTCGCGTCCTCACGGGCGTGGGGGGGCGAGGGGGTGCGCCGGCCGTGGCTGGGGAGGGACGGTCGGGGTCTCCACACGGCCCCGGGGAGCAGCGGGGCCTCCTGTGGGGAGCAGTGGGCGCGGAGGGGGAGTCGCTGCCCTCCGATCCGTCGCGCAGAGCGTTCGTCGGCTCGATGCTGAGAGAAAGTTTAATGAAAAAGATAATAAGAAAATCCCCCAGGTGCTGGAGAGGACCCCCAGAAGGGCGGGCTGAAGCTGTCACCCGTTTTTGGGGTGCGCGTTGCAGGCTGTGGCCGTGCTCCCACCTCCCAAGTGCAGCATCTCCCGGTTTCCCTCGGCCTGCGTGGTGTGTAGGCCGGTGCAATAATTTACAGCTTCGGTTGTCTGGGGAATGGGGACTGGTTGGTGGTGATCTTTTAAACGGAAGAAGGCTTCGTGCTGTGCCTTCATGAGGAAGTGGACAAATCCAGGTTATTTCCATAGCAGAACTTGGTCTGCGTCCCCACCCCTGTGACAAACAGCCCGTACCGCTCCCCTGACGGCCTAGCGCTCTGCACTTCACCTCCTGCAAGGATTTTGGAAATCCGAGGCCTGGGGACGTAGTTGGGGCTTTCCGTAGCCCCATGGCAAAAACAAGGTCTGGAGGAAAGGATGGGGACTTGAAAATCGGACATACCGCTTCTCTTTTGGGCAATATTAATGAAAGATTGCAGGGGGGAAATCTTCCAAATTCATCTTAAAAAGCAGCAAATGTGTACAAAAGATAAATAGGTTATCATTTCCATGACAGGAGATCTTTGACTCAGCCATTTGTGAACATTTCGACCATCCCTCTTGTGAAAACCAAGTCAGAAGCACATCACAGAAGTCGGGGCACATCCTAAATAGTGGATCTCACCCAGAATGGAAAGAAAGCTCAAAATAAGGGTTTAAATTATGTCTAGTTTGCAGTCAGGTGTGCCTTTTAAATTAAGTGGAAAAAAGGTGTTTATAGAGCCAAAGAAAACTCCTAGAGATACATTGTGATGATTTTCAAAAGCATGGTTTTCTAAAAAGAAGAAAAAATAAATTGTAGATGGCTGTATTTTTTTTTCTTCATTCAACTTGGACTACGACACGCCTATTTTATTGCCTTTAGGTACTATAGCTGCATTTGGGCTTTATTTTTTTTCTTTTTTTTTTTTTACTATCTTGCTTATTTTTATTTGCTTTAAAATATTCCCATCCAGGAGCTCTGAGCACATGGATATTCCATTGATTGGTTCCACTTTGCACACGGATAAGTGTCTAAATCCCCACCCACCTTCTGTGTCCTCAAACTGCTCTGATTGACTCTGATGGAACAAAGTGTATTGCCAAAAGAAAACCGCCTGTTCTCCCGCAGCTTAGATGAGAAGCCTAGCCTGGCCAGCAGCCAGTGACTAGTCTGGGAGTCCTGGTAAGTAAGAGGTACGAGAGAAAAATCCTTTTCCTGCCGCAGGTATCTGCGCTCAGCTCCCAGCACACGACGTATCTGAGACATTAGCGCTTGCTCTCACCCGGCTCTCTCGATTTGGCTTGGTGATTTATGGAGGGGAAGCTGACTGCCATTTAATGCATTACCCAGAGACCGCCTTGAAACAATGGGATCGCTGCAATTCAGGAATATCCGGACGAAATGAAGCACATCAGAGAAGATTTAGCAATTCACGCTTTGTATATTGTTCTAAAACAACCTTTCTAAAAAGGTTTTCCTGATGGGGGAATGAATGTGTGAGTGGATGGAAGGACTGCCTTAGCATTTTGTGATGGGTTTCATTATTTCTAATGATGGCATTTATTATTTTTGTGGTAATCCAACTGTAATTCCTTATAATGGCATTGTGTCAGAGGACATCATCTTTGCAGCTGTTTTCCTCTTTGCTGTGGCACTGGAAACAGCTTTGCCCTTTGGATACCTGTCATCTCAAAGGGCCATCATTACATTTTACACTTGAGTGACCCGGATAATGCTGTGGTGCTCTGTAATCTGCAAAAAGCCCAATCAACCTGTTTTGGTTTTGTACGTGAAATATCGCATGGGATTAGTTCCAGCTGCAGTTTTGCTGAGATAGCCTGACTTCCAGTTTAGCAGTGACAGTGATTCATAAACCCTTACAGAGAAGCCTCTGACTCACAATTTCAGGATTACCAGCTGAGGCAGTTTGAGATGTTGCCATCTTCAGCTGTGTTTTTTACCACTGCTTTGCCATGATTCCCCTACCCACAGCAGCAGGGTAAGCAGAAGTCACCGTGTGTTGGTGTCGCAGTTGCTCCGGCTGCGTTCCTCGTTTGGCACCGTAGTCCAAACCCATCTCAGTCCCTGGTATTATCTAATACGCTGGGCAGTGAACCCAAACAGCCGATGTGTGGGCAGCCAGTCCCCCTCGCCCACATCTGCTGTGGCACAGTAGCTTTCAACGCAGAGGCAAGATGGACAAGTGCAAATGGAGAATCTCATTCATCGAAGTCCCGAGGCTGTCGTTCATCCCAAATCTGGTGTCTGCAAAGACACTATCAAAGGCCCCCTCATTCCACTGACTCCCAACTACCACATCTCCAAAAAATGCATGTTCCAAAGGACCGGCGTAGTCCCCAAAGCAGGGGATGCAGCAGGGAGCTCACAGCAGTTCTCTCCTGAGCTGCTTGCTGAACTCCTCAGAGGAGAGCATGCGGCGAGTCCCAGTTGTTCTGTGTTCTTACACAAGCAGGTCGTAGCAATTAGGCTGTACGAAATGACCTGGGGAAATATCTTGTACAGTCGGAGTTACTCAATAACCAGGCCTGATAACGGAGAAAGTACAGCAGAAGCAACACAACTGAACTCCACGCTAGGAATTGGAAGTTGAAATTGTTTCAGGTTGAGGAAAGCCAAAGAGTTTAATTTTCTAGAATTTCCATTTTTAGCATGTTTCGGCATGCTTTTCAGCCTCTTTTTAACAGAAGAGGTCTCAAACATTAGTCAAAATCACTGGTTAATGATTCTTAGTTTTAGATTAGTTTTTATTTTATAGTTTTTACTTTCTGAAAGATACTGGGTTGGAAGAGGAGTTTATGGCAGCGCAGGAATAAGCTGAAGTCAAATTCAAAACTGGTAGCTGATGTAAACAGATCTTAGAGCAAGAAATAGGCAGGGTAACTGAATGTCTTCCTCTTCATTGTCTATTTTCAGGTTTGCAAGTGATTGTGATCAGATGACACGAAACTTAGTGCTTAGAAAGATGTACAGGACCTGAAACACTCATAAAGACTTGCCGGTTCTGAAATCCTGCACGTTGCTACCGTAGTCTTATCACATCTTTTATTTCGAGAAGGAAAGATAAACTGTTCTGTTGTTTAGGTGGTTAAAACATGACTAAATAACACGGCTGCAAATATTAGTGCTTATGTGTGGTTTTTTTCCACTGAGGAGGCTATTGGCGAGTGGGCTGCTGCAGGCTTCGTTGAAGCAGCTCCTGCGTCCGTGTTCGAGAGAAGCAACAAAGATCCAAGGAAGGTGAATGGAAAAAAGCTGATATTTGACATGTAGCAGAACTCCCTGTGTATTTTCTGCTTAGCTGCAACATGCTGTCGTAGCTCTTCTTGAATGTGGCAATAGATGCTTATGACATTTAGCAGCAGCATGGGAATTAATCTGGCTCTGATTTGCTGACCAGGGAAGTACAAGAGAAAGGAAAACACGAGCTCTCTTTTAAAGTGTGTGCAGTCCTTACTTAGCATTACACACTTAGTAACTTCCCAAAAATGGTAAAAAAAGAAAAAATAATTGAGCCAGACTATAAAATCAAGTTGTTCTGATTGCCTTTTCTCTCTATTTCCACTCCAGGAAGACTCTACTTGTTTTTACAGTTTTAAGAGCTATCTAGAGATGTAGCCAAGCACCAAAACAGGACAGAAACGGAGGCAGAGATGTCCACCGTGACGTGTTTTCAGAGAAATCATGGTGTGTGATGACTTTTCCACCCTGTAATTTAGCCAGTTTTAGTCCCAGAATAATTTAAATTTTCATCTTGGTCAGCTCTGTGTGAAGACAAAGTACAGCAAAAGCTGGTGAGGTCTTTATCAAAACATTGGACAGTGTTATTTCTAAATTTTATAAGACCTGTAGTTGATAAGCCTTATAAAGCAGGGCTCTTACCATCTACCGACCTCTTTCCTTAGAGCTCCTGGTTCATTTCCTTACAGGTAACAGTTAACTACCAGTTATCTAATTTTAAATACTCCCCCACTAAAGACGCTATTTGATGTGTTAGAATCTATTCTGATCTTAGTGGGACATGTAATTAGAACACTTTTTCTAGCTGGAAAACTCTCCTGGTTTTCATTGTCATCTGTGCGAGAACGATTTGATTTGAAGGTCAGGTTTTCTGCAGACCCACTTGTGCTGGAAGGAGATTCTGCATGCCACTGCCAAGTTAAGCCGGAATTCTTAGATGTTTACCAGCACAGGGAAGAATTTATTTTCCAAGATCTTTGTGAGATACTGAACTAGAAGGAAGCAGTCACTAGTTCGTCAGGCCAACGAATGTCTGTACTTCTTACCAAGGAAACTTTGGATCTCTGCTTTCTCACTTAAAAACAACTGGTATGAAGAGGACTATTTATTGAATGCAGATGAGGTAAACATGCTTAAAATGCTTTAAAGTCTCGTTATCTGATTTAAGGGTGTAGCCTAACGTAGTGCTGGTCACCCGATAAGCGCTGAGTTGTTTTCTTTAAGTTTGCAGGATCAAACCAGGCATTGCAGTTCAGTTTCCATATAAAAATAATGTGGGGGTGAGGGGAGAAGTTTGAAATGAGAACAGGAAATACAGTCAGCTAGCGAGTGGGTTAGCCAACAGCAAGAGACATGAGGCACGGTCAGAGGATGGCACCTGAACATTTTGGGGGAAAGAAGCATGCTTGAGCAGTTTGTCGTTACAGTTCTGTAATTTAAGAATAACGTTCCACAAGCTTGTTTTTGGTTTTGGGGTTTTTTTTGTATTGATTTTTCTCCGGGTGTTGCTGCCAGTTATGAACAAATGGTCATGAGGAATTCAGAGGCAGTTACGAAACAATAAAGTGGAAGACATTGCAACATCCTCCCTTCCCCAATCTATTTTCTGTTTCGTTTACGTTGGGCCAGATGCAGCTCATGTCTCCGTCCCCTCCTCTCCCTCCACTCCCCCTCCCAAAGTTAAGGAGACTTGCCAAGGCTGCAATGCCACAGAGGGGAGTTCAACTCGGAGAGGAGATCGAGCGCTTTCCTTCCCATTGGCAGGGGAGAGGGCGGTGGGGTGCACAGCGCCTCGCAGAGCCGGGTCCTGAGAAAACGAGCCCCCCTGCCATCGCATGTCATCAGCATTTCGGCTTTCTGGAATTCTTTCATGAACATTTTCTTTCTCTGCTGACCCCTTTCCCTCGCTTGTTTGCTGGACCCTCTGCGTGGTGGATTTATTTGTTTATTTTGTGCTTAGCTTTTCTCCCAGAAGCGTTCAGCACCATCTCACGTTTCTTTACAGGACAGGCCACTTTCACAGCCTCTGCATCGGGAAGGCGAGCTGGACGGCGTGGCTTGTTTTCCTTCAGTTCCAATTGTGCTTGGATCACTCGACCTTAGGGATGAGGAAGTGCACGGTAGAGCTCAGCTTTTGTAACTCGTAATTTCGTTTGGAAATGTTATCAAAACAAACAGATGCCAGCAGGATGAGCGTTAAGACCTGTGCAGAATCTGCTCTGTCAGAAACGAGTTCAGAGTCAGTTTTGCCTGCCTAAACATTTCGCCCAGCAGCTCATTAAAATGGATATATTCAAAGGAGACTTTTCCCCCCCGATTAGATCATTCCTGTGATAAGAGCATTAACGAGCATATTTTCCCATAAATAAAATGAGCGAGCCTCGAGGGCAGGGAAGGTTATTTAGCCTGCAATAAGTTGTATCCCACACTCGTCCTTTGGAGAGTTGCAAGTAAGGGAACCAGTCGCCCCTTTGCTGTAGCTGAGAGTAAGCCTGGGAACGGCCTCTGACCAGCAGAATTGGCAAAGTGGGATTTCTTCCAGCTGTATGTTTGTGCTACACACTGCTTTATTTTGGGTGTAATCCCTGTGGATTCAGCACTCAGTGAAATCACTGGCCGGAGCTCACCCAGAGCTGTGCTCACAGCCAGGGCAGCCCTCGGGCTGCCGCAGGAGGGACCGGGGAGCCCTGGCAGCAGGCGCTTTTGCCAGCCTGTTTATTTGAGCTGCATGCAGCCGTGTGCTTTTGCCCATGAGCTGTCCGTGTTTGAATCAATATTTACTCACGGTTCTGTGTACCGAGATCGTCAGCAATCCCTCTGAGTGAGAGTGGAGCTGGAACCAGCCATCAGCCCAGCTTAGCAGCTCACGTTGTTTACATTTTTAAAAAAAACACTCTTGAATTTCAGGCTGGTGAAAGGTGGCAACTTGACAGCTCTGGTGAGCCTTTGCCCACGCAGCAGGTAGAGCGACGGCAACGCAAGCTTCCCCTGCAGCATACCCCCTCCGACCTGCTCCTCCCCATGCCCCTGCAGCCAGGAAAGCCCCTCCGAGCAGCGGATGAGGAGCAGACCCCTGACCCGTGCAGGCCTTGGCATCTCCCCACCGCTTGCTCTGTAAGCAACAAACTGAAATCCAAAGACAACCAGTGCTGTAGTGATGGGCTTTGAGGGATTGACAGCAAACTGCTATCAAATAAGCCGTCAGGTTGTCAACCCACTTAGGAGTGGAGGATTTTAAATGAAGGCAGCTCTATTTTGTTACTAGAATTTTCCAGTTTTCCTAAAGGTTTTTATTTATGAAGCCGTTCTAGGTACAAATTAACTTACCCTGCCACCTGTTTGTTATTAACAAACATGTAAGCCCAGGAATCTCATGCAGATACCCTAACTCGACCCACGGGGCCTCCCGCTGGAGAGGCAGGGTGGTAGCCTTATCTTTGGGGAGTGCACTTCCACGCAGAGCTGAGCATGTCCTCGTAACTCTTAATAAGACCAACAGATTTCTGAAGGTGCTAGAAGATAAAGAGGTGGCATAAGGAAGGCAAGAAACCTTGAAATTACTGGTTTAGATTGGACTGATGACCTAGTTAGTTTGATTTCCTGCTTACCGTGACTTTCACTGAGTACTTCAGATGGCGATCTGAAAACCTACTCCTTCGGAAGTCTGTGCAAAGAAAGGGAGCAGTTGTGATTACGGAAAATAAACTGTCTGGGCAGGAGTTGAGAATTAGTTCTGAAATTTGGTTTTGGGGTGTTTTAGCTCCTGAAGCTGTTGCCTCTGTTCCTCTGGGCATCCGATCCCCATATAAATGTCCTTTCTTGGGTCAGAGAGTTTCCATTTTGGATTGTCTAATGGGTATGTCCTTTCAAATTGCAGTGGAGATTGTAATGGTGCCCTGCCCTTCTGGTGCTTCCCTGGACTTTTGTCCTACAGCACATTAATTTCTTAGCTCACGGTTCCTTATTCTCCATGACGTTTCCATGTTTGTTTGGCTTCACACACAGACGTATCCTTGATCTCCGGCTGCCAGCCGTCAGACAGCAGTGGAAGCCAAAGATCATATACTATCCAATTGTGCAGCCTCAGACTCATTGAGCTCATTAGGCAGGAAAATGTAATCAGCTGTCCTTCAAGGAACAGGATGTGACAGGAAGCAATGAGAGCCAGCAGGTCAGCCCGTAACAGCTGTCAGAACAATGTGCACAGTACGGCAGCTCTGTAGTTCTGCTAAATCAAGTCACGGGATTAATAGGCTGGAGTATGCACATTAAAACTGATCCCTGCAGAGATCAGAGCGTGTCACGGCGGCGGCGGCGGCAGATCCTACACCGTCCCTGTGACCGCTTGTATTCATTAGACAGGGAAAATAGGATCCGTGGTTTACATGTTGAAGCTTCCAGTGGTACCTCTCAGTCCTTGCGGCCCTGGTGCTCCCTTTGGAGGCTGTAATTTACTGCACTTGTGTCACTGTGGATTGGGAAACTGAGGCAGGGAGAAAGGACCAGCCTCAGGCTGCACAGAGGCAGAGCTGCGATGGGAACTGAAGAGGTCTCGCACCTCTGCTCCCTTCCAGCTGCCTCCTCTGACCTCTAATCCGATGAGACTAGGAGGTTTAGGTCACTTTTAAAAGTCTATTTACCTCAAAGTACTGTTGAAATAAGCAAAACGTTCTCTTGAACTTAAATTATCTGTCCTTATCCTGTCTCAACTCTCATTGATAATCCTCTTTGTTGCCTTTAAAAATATTTTTGGGAGATTATTCTTTGGCAGTGATAGTTATGTTTAATTCTCTTTTCTATTACACTGGGTTTTTCTTTCAATGGTTTCCTGATGTCTTCCAGTTGGTATTGTTAGGTTTATGTATTGCAGTTTTAAGATTTTAAATGGATTCAGAAATACGCTTGCTCCTGGTAACTGGATACTTTTCCCCATGAACTGTTATGGAGGTGGCAGCAAGATATGAATTTATACAAAACTGTAATATTTTTTATTTTAACGTTCTCATGGTGATGTCGATTGACGTGTGACCACCACCCTGGGCCTCTGCCTGGCTCTGGCCACCGTCACTGCAGCTTGTGTCTTTGTCAGGCAACGCCAACCCAATGGCACTGAAACATCACTGCTTTCCCATCACTACTCTCAGTGTCCCTGGGACTTCTAAAACTCTTTGAATTTTAATGACAAGCCTTTCCTGAGCCTCTCATGCAAAACAATGCAAATAAAGTTTAATAATATATAAGGCTTGATTAAGCCTTTATCGTTCCAGTTCAGACTGTAATACCACAGGCTGGGATGGAGGCATTCAGACCTGCTTTAGGACTGGTGTGTCCGGGCTGCTGTGGGACGTGGAGGGCCCGTAGGGTTTGTGCTGGTAGCAATTCTGCATCCAGCCTTGACCATAAGTGATCAGAGAGGACCGTGTTGTCTTCATCTTGGTGCTGAGCTTTGTATCACAGATGATAATAGCTGCCATTTCAGAAGGCCATTATAACCCATGCTCCTGCCCCAAAAAAGGATCAACTTCTCAGGAATCATTCCTGACAGATGGGTCTAACCTGTTCATAAAACCCTTCAGTGATGGGCAGGCCAACATCTCCCTAGACAATCCCTTCCGATACTTTTCTGTTCTTACTACTACAAAGGATTTGAGTTTTTCCCCCTTAAATTCATGACTGCTATTCAGCTTTTGGTTACCGCGAGCAAGTAGACAGTTTCTCTTCAGTCTCTCCTTATTGTCTTCATACAGGACACATTCAAACTCTTTTTTTTTTTTTTTCTCCTCGGCCAAAATACTTCTCACAGCAGTTCCGATGAGACTGTCTTTCCATGACCTCCAGGTATAACAGCTGTGACACATTTGTTTGGAGGAAACTGTAAGATTAGGAAAAACAAGCTGTTCTTAATTTTCCTTGAAAATAAGCTATTGTTGTAGCTCTCCAAGATCCATGCTCATTATAGTACTTTGAAAAGTTACCAATCTCAAGGCACACGCAATGCAAGGGAAGTCAGCTCATGTGTCTTCTTTGATTGACTTTTCATCTGGGAAGATTTCAAGAGCTCTTGGCACAGCTTTATGGGGACACTGAGCACTGGGACTTTCCCCGTGCTGCAAGGGTTAGCTTCTCAGTTTGAGACCTACATGTGGGACGTCTTTACTGATGGAGGCATAGGGCTAGAAGAGACCTCCTTGAGTCAAACCCAGACCTGCTGTCCACGCATAGTCCCAGGATCCCGATCATAAAGGTGCAGTGCTCCACCCTCACAGCCTCCAGCGTGTCCCCTGCAAGGCCATTCCATAAGCTGAGTGCTCTAAGAGTTATGAAGCTCCTTTTTAATCCCACTTATATTTATTTGTAGTCAGTTTTTTTCCCCAGTTGGTTTCATGCCAACATTGTCCTTATGCTTAAATAGGCGTCTCGGCTCTCTCTTGGGTGCTTTTATGCGTAGCAGTCCTACCCCTTCTGGCCTTTGTTGTGTTAGGCTAAGCAAACTGAGATCGTCTGCTGGAAAAGCTTCCTTTCTCCTTGTTATACTTCGTGTCGAGGAAGTATCTCAGCCATAAAAAATCTTTCCCACACAAGCTGTATCTGTAAAGCACCTCTCCGTGACCATGTAGTGCCATCGCCTCTTAGGTAAAACCCAACTATTTACAAATGCATTTGCTGGATGTTGGAAAAGCACACACCTCCAAGCAGAAGAAGGAGCGAAAAGCTTGGCACATCTACCTGGGGGGTTCTAATTCAACAAGGATGTGAGGGCTTATGCTGTTGTGCTTCACAAAAGGGCTGTTGGAGCCTCAGCACTGAATCCTGTGATTCATTTGGGTCTCTGCTTTGATGTTTTGTTGAAAGCCTTCCTCAGTGGTCTGGCAGAGGGATACAAACCGGCACTGGGCTGAACCACTGGCTTGGTAGTATCTAGGTGGAAGGAGTTTGGCAGAACCTTACTCTGCACCACAAAAATGTTGTTTAAAGATCTCCCACCAGTCTGGGCCTGAGTCTGTTTAGCGCCTATGTGCTGATCTTTGATAAGGACCTAAGAATTTTATTTTATTTTTTTTTTTGTGAAAACTGGCTGCTTTTCATCTTTCTTCACACTCAGAGCTAGAGGTCTTCTTGGTGTGGTTCCCACAAAACCCATGGTATTGCCCCTTCAGCCCCGCATGCTCCCAGCAAGCAGCATGTTTCTGAGGATGGGGTGTTTAGTAGGCACCACTCGGGGAAGAGGTGCCAAAAAGGGCTCAGAAACGATGCTGTGACTTGATGTGCAAGAGCAGCGAAGATGCCAGCCACAAACTTACCCCCTGCTGTCCTTGCAGGTCCCAGAGACGGACATTTAAAAGCTCTTTTAGTTACAAAAGCCTGAAGCTCTTCTTTTGGGCAGATCTGTGCTATAAAAACCAGTTGTGCTTTTGATAGCCATATGTAGCTTTGATACCTGGGCAGGGAACATCTGAGGGCTCAGATCCCATCCTCCTTCCTCCTGAGGGGGCTGCGAGTGATGCTCAGAGCCAGGGGATTCCTTGCCAGTGACTGAAGTATGTTCCTCCATCTAAAAGGAGTGGACATGGGAAGGGAATCAGAGGAAAGAGGATCATGGCGAGGCTTTGCTTGACTTGGGGGTTGCCCTGCCGTGCTTCAGGGCTCGGGCTCCACTCCCCAGTCTCATGTCCCCACTCCCACCAGTGTTCAGCCCTCCTTGGGCTGTGCTGTCAGGGAGGCAGTGCTGAGGGTGCCCACGGCCCCTTGCTCCCCTCTAAAGCCTCTCAGCACAAACATGGTACCAGCACCCGTCCTCAGCACGAGCTCGCGCCCTCCTGGCAAGGGAGCAATCCCACTGCCAGCCGATGTTTGCATGGAGGGTGGGGAAGGGTCTCCCGTGTCTGTAGGGTGGTTGGAGACCCCGTGTGAGCGGAGGGGCTGGATCCCAGGAGAAGCCAGGCTGACGGCACGAGGCTGAAGCCAGCACTGCTGCCAAGTGCTGTGGCCTCCTTCCTCCCCCAGCCTCTCGTCTGCCTGCAGAAACGATGGTGCCACAGCAGCAGCCTTGAGCGGTGCTTCCCCCGAAACCCACGCGCTTGTTTTGTCTGTGCCAAAGCTGCCCCGGCCCCTTTCCCCAAACCAGCCCACGTACCTGGGCACGGTTGAGGCTGCGCCGGGGCTGAGTAAGGGTGACTCAGAGCTGGCCCGCGCCGGGAGAGGAGCTGGAGCGGGTCCCACCTCGTGGCGTTAGCATCTCTCCCCCACTCCTCCTCCCCGTCACCCCGCACCTCGACTCCTCACCACCGGCGGGTGGAGCAAGACTAAACTGGTCTCTGCATGCATATCGCCTTTGTCTGGTGTGGATGAACATAAACTGCTGGAGGGAAGCATTTTAACGATGAAAACCACGCGGGGCTCAATTGTTCCCTGCATCCATGGAAAATTACTCCTGCTCACTCTCCCCTTTGCTTGAGCAGCTCCAAAACATGCTTGTAGGGGAGGGCGAGGAGGAGGGAGGTGTATGTGCCTGTGGGGTCAGAGCTGCTGCTTTTTTTTTTTCCCCTCCCCTGCCTCTAAATGATTTATTCTGAAAGGCTCTCGCCTTTGTGTCACTGGGAAAAACACACAGCAATCAGAAAGCGTTTTGGGGCCAGCCATTTAAATGTCACTGGGAAAATAATAGAAAGAAATGAATCCCTGACATCCCAGCGATGCGGCCCCATCCCCCACCCCTCCCTCCCTCCCCTTCCCATCTGGCAGAAGCAAAAACAGATGGGAGAGGTGGCCGTGGCGGGGCCGCGGCGGAGGGTGCTGGTCCCACTGCCCGCGTGGGCAATGCTCCATCACTGCCGGTCCTGAGCACCCACCGGGCACCAGCTCCCCTGCGGCAGGGGGGCGCTTCCCTGGGCAGAGCAGCGGGCAGGGGAATGGGCAGGGACACGGGGGCACAAACACGGGCACGGGGCGACACTGTGGTTGTGGGCATCGGTCTGGTGCTCAGGCTGCCAGTCGCTGTCCCATGAACCCACCCTGGGAGCCCCGCAGGTCTGTCTGTCCGTCCCCTTCATGACTCTCATCCTTCAGGGCTGACCAGGCGCTCTCCTCCTGCCTCTTCCCTATGGATTTGCTTTGCTACAGTGATCTACTTTTCCCTTTTTCAGCTTTTTCAGACCCTGCCTTTTTTTACCTGAATTTCTGACTCGTTTGCTCACCCACATCCTTGATTCTTTTGCTTCTCCCTTTTATATTTCCCCCCTCCCAGCACTGCCCAGCTTTCCTCTTTATCTCCTACCCTTGCTCTCATTGTGTTTGATTTGCGGTCCTGATGACAACGTTCTCAGGTATAAGAAAAGGAAAATCCTGGCAATACCAGGCTTTCATTAGTGATTGGAGCTGACCAGGCTGGCTTTTTTATTCCCTGTGCAAACCATGCCTCCCCTCACTGCTCTGCGTTACACCCGCGCTCCCTTCCCCAGCCGATCCCCGGTGCTGTGAGACCCCGGCCAGCCCCACTGGCTGCCTTCAGTTATTTGCTCTTTGAGGCTGGAGGTGGGAAGGCTCAGGGCAGAAACCTTCCCAGGAGCTGGCTCTGTGCTGGGCCTGGATTTGTCCCCAAAATCCATGGAAGAAGGGAGCAGATGTTGCAGGTCGGCTGGGCGATCGCTGCCATAGCCAGGCACAAGTGGTGAGCGCCCGAAGGAGGAAGGCAGCGGCATGGATGATGTATTGTGAAAGGGATTAAGCTAAATAAATGGAGATTATAGGCTGGGTGTCAAGGATGATTTCTGGCTGTGGGATGTGGCAAGCGGTGGATCATATCCCGAGACGAGGAACAGAAAAGCTGGTGTGTGGATGCTGAAAGCTGAACCGAACAAAGCTCTGGAAGATAACAATTGTATAGTTGGGGATGCTGGATTTAGGGTTAAACCTTGCAACAAAAATGCAAAGTACTCTAGTAAACTCATCTAGGATCTTCTACAACCTGTCTTTAGTGAACTTACTTACTTTCTGTGATGTGGGGAGCATGGCAAATATTATTCCCTCTATTTACAGAAAGGGAAGCTGCAGCACGGCGAGGTGCTGGGATTGTCCCCGGTCAGAAGCCACAGCAGGTCCAGCCTCAGAGCATGGCCTCAGTCAGCCCGTGGCTCTGCCCCAGAGCTTCCTGCATGATTTTCTCCAGTCTGTCCCCTTCAGCCCCATTGCATTGCAGGAACGCAATGGGCTGCCCTGACAGGCTGATCTTCTCCTGCCCATGGTGTGAGCTGGTGCTTATCTTCAAGCATTCTCCCTCCATAGGTGTTCCTGGCACTTGCAATGCTTTTTGCACCCAAGAGTCTTGGGCTGGGCTTTTTTGCATATGTTTTTGCCTTTTTGATTTGTTTTCTTCTGCTTTGAAATCCCTTTTGTGCACCTGGTGTCTTTCTGAAACTTGGTGAGCGCCTTCTTCCCAAGGGGGGATGGAACAGGAGGCAGGCTGGTTCCCATCCCAAGCACTCAGCCATGGCCTGGGTCGGCCCGTGGGACATTTTGGGGATGTGACATGAGCCACCTGATTGTCATTGTGGTTCCTTTGACTCTCTAGTACCCAAATTCAGGGTTGTTACAAAATGCTGAGTCCTATGGGGGCCAAGGGAAGGAGGGGAGGTGGAGGCATCTCCTGGTACAATCAGGTTCCCCTCTATTTGTTCACTTTTTTTTCCCCAAGACCTTGAGCCATTTTAACTTTCTCTACCCTGCCCAGGCCTGGACAGGACAGCAGGGAGTGATATTTAAAGCGTTTGGGAAACTGCAGCTGAACTCGAGTAGCTCTGCAGTGACCTCCTCTCCCTTCTTGGTTTTGAATTCTTCGCCTCCCTCTTTTCCACATAAGTGGAGAGCTGCTCTATTTAGGGACTGGTGAACAACCCATCAAAACCGTCTCCAGCAACAGGTTCCTGTGGCTTTTAGGTATTGCTCAGGGTCCCAATTCACTGGCTTGCTCATGGTTGCTAAAAAGGCACCGGAAAGATGGTGTGGGGAAGCAGGGCTGGAGCCAAGCTCATCTTAGGTGTGGCTCCCAAGCCGGGCTCTTTCGCAAGCAATCGCTCACTGCAGCCTCCCCGCTGCCTTCCCCACAAACCCAGCAGCCTCTCCCTTCTCGGTATTGGAAATTATTTCACTCCGAAATCAAGAATCATGAAACTGAGGTCATAGTTACATGAAGGGTAGCAATCCCATAGCATTTTTTCCACATGAATAATACTGAGAATCCCTTTTTGGGCACACGTTGCATCCTGCCGTAGGCATGGTTACACCGAGAGGCATGCACAGGGCAAGAAAATTGGAGCCCCAGGGAAACTGGAGAAACGTTCCCCGGCAGTGGGTGGGGTGCCGGGGGACGGTACTGGTGTAAATCCAAAGTAATTCTATCAGTTTCGCTGGAGTTAGACCAGAAGTTATGTCCGTGTCACTGACATGGCAGCCTCCACGGTTTGACATCTAGGGTTAGAAGCCTGAAGGACACGGGTAATTTAAGCCAATGGGGAATTTCATGGCTGGGTAAGACCAGTGACCTTCATGCCAGGAGGCAGAAACCGGGGCAGCAGCAAAAAGAGCAGCTGTAGCAGAGCACAGGTTAGATCCTCCCGTCCTGCGCTGCCCAGGAGTTTATTCACCCTTTTCTTGCTACACCTCCTCCTTCGTCTCATTTAGTTTGTAAATCACCCTCTGCGCGGCTGTTGTATCCCGAATTGGCAAAAGTTACGCGACTTTACCGCTTATGCCATTTTCTGGCCTGTTTATGTCCCGTAAATTAAGTCAATGATGAGCTTGGCATGGGATCTAGAGGTTTTTTCACAGCAGGATCAGTTTCTCCCCTTTAATTAAACATTACAAGTTCCTCATGAATCATACTTCATGCTGTTGAACTTTTTATGAAAAGCCTTTACATAGTAATTTATGGGAAATCTGTTTTGATGTGCAGATCTGGGCCTCGCTTCCAACCTTGGACACAATCGCAAAGCTCCTGTAAATCACCTGGCTTTGCTGGATTTGCACCTACCCTGCGACTGCAAATCGGCGAGCGCAGCCAGGCTGAGCAGGCGTGCAGCGCTGCCGCCGGCCGGCCGACTTGCTAAACTCGGGCTCTCGAGCCTAAACTTGGGCTCCTGAGCCTAATAGCATGGACCCGTCCTCCAGGTGGGTTTTTAAACCCTTTTCCAAAGTAGATCTTCACTTGGCTCCTACTGCATCCCATGGCAATGAGACCCACGACTCCCTTGCGTGTCTCTGCAGAAGACCTTTGCTGGTTTTCAACCTGTCGCTTGCTAATTGCATCTGGAACCCCAATTTTTGTGCTTTGTGAATTAAAGACTCACAGCTCCCTCTCTGGAGCTTTCTTGGGTTTTTGTTTCTCTTGCAAGCTGGTATTTTCCTCTCTTCAGTCTTGCCTCATGTAGAAGCTCTGCCGTATGCGCCGTCTGCTCCCACACCCGTTCCAGCCCCTTTTTCTTGTTTATCTGTGTCTTTTCTGAGGTGACCAGAGCTGCTGGCAACGGTCGAGGCAGGGGATTTCTGCAAACACAGGGTGGGCTTTTCTAGCATCACCTCTGCACCACTCGCAGCCGTTCCCTAGGACGCCTTTTTACTGTCGTAAGCCCTGAGCTGACATTTGCACAGTTAGGTCCACAGTGACTCAAAGATTTTTGAGCAGCATTAGCTCATTTACAGCCTGCAGATGGGTTATTGCTTTTTAAAGAAGCAAAATGTACGTGATCATGCTATCTGGCACCCCACCCCTCTTTCTAGTAACTGTAGAAAGCACTGACCAGCAACAGATAAACTGGAAGGAGGGATAAATGTCCCAGGGATGGATGTTTTTCCCATTGGAGTGAAAGAGGGAGATGCAGGTCCGTATGTCTGTGCACGGGTGGGCTGGCAGAGCTCCGTCGTGCAGCACCCATGTCCCTGCCCATCAGCTCTCCTGCCCGCACCTCAGCCAGGGCACCCTGCTTGTGCCCACCGAGGGACATGAGGGGTGGTGGAGATGGAGGGCAAATGATGGAAATCAGCAGGAAAGCTCCTCCGGTTCCTCTGGGCATAGCAGAAGTCGTCTCATGTGATGGGTTCAGCAAGACCAAATTTCGGCTGCTGTTCTGGTGCCTTGTCCCATGCACCAGCGCAATGCTCTGGTCCAGGGACAAGCCAAGTCACATATCACTGGGGTGGGATGGTTTCAGACAGCTCACCGCTCTCATCGGGCCCGTCGCACAACAGGCTGTGCTCTCAGAGGAGTGTCCAAAAGTTGTTTTTTTTAAAAAAAAACCCAAACCCAAACCTCTTTGCAATGTTAGCTTATGTAAAACATCTGCTTGGCAGAGACAACTGCGTGTCCAATCCCGACGTGGGTGTCAGATCATTTCCACCCCTTTTCCACATCAAATTTTTTTGCCCATTATTCCCACTGTGCTGCCTACTTAGTCCTATTTATAGAGTGCCTTTCATTGGAGTCTCTAGGCTTTTAACCTTTATTCTTGGAAAATTATTCACTTCTTGGACCTGCCATGGAGCAATTACTCACCAACGCTCCTCCCCAGCCTGACTTTAAAAGAAATTCCCACGAGGCAGCCCAGAGCTTCAAACCTCCCTGCAGCCAAACTCTGGCTCTGCCTTGTGCCATGACTTGTCTCGGCTTGTCCCGTGGTTCTCAGCCTGGCTCTGTTGTTCATTCACCTGCAGAAATGGTTTGCTGCCTTTGATGCTTCTCCGATGAGATCATTCACCTCTGAGTACAGGAGCAAAACACTCCAAATGGGATTTTGGCACGGGCTGATTGGTTTCTCCAGGCTTCTTCCTCATTCTCTTGCTTATCACCTGCTGGGCCACCACAGCTTCTGTCTCTGGTCCTGGTCCCTGTGGGACAGAAGAACCCAGCGGTGACCATAGAACAACTTGGAGGTGGTTGGTCCCCCAGCTGGGGCTAGCTACGGTGGGCATGAAGTGGGGGGAAGTTGCCTCTTCCTCCCCTCCCCAGCATTTCTATAGCACCCTCCTTGCGTTATGTAGGGTCAGAAATAATCAGCGGGTTGTTAGAGGTGTCAGTGGTGCCCAGCAAGGGGCAATGGGCACAAACTGAAGCAGAAGAGGTTCCAGTTGAACGAGAGGAAGAACTTGTTGACTGTGAGGGTGCCTGAGCCCTGGCCCAGGCTGCCCAGGGGGGCTGTGGAGTCTCCTTCTCTGGAGATCTTCAACCCCCGCCTGGCCACTGTCCTGTGCCCCCTGCTCTGGGTGAGCCTGCTTGAGCAGGGGGGTGGGCTGGGGGATCCCCGGGGGGGCCCTTCCAAACCCTGCCAGTCTGGGATTCTGGGATTCTGTGTGTTGCTACCTGGCTTTGAGGTGGTGCGTGGGATCCATCCAACGCTGCAAGAGGCTGATGGGGATGGAGAGGGCTCTTCTACCCCACATCTCTGGAGGGGCAGAGGTGGTTGAAGGGGAGGTGCCTTGTGCTCTTCTTGCTTTTGCTGTTAAAAATCCCCGGAATGTGTAGAACATGAAATCAGCTGCATCACTGCAGAGACCCGAGGCTGGCTTGGAGACCATGCTCTGCTGCGCTGATGAAACCTGGCTCCTTCTGGAGATGCAGGGGCCTGAGCCTGGCAAATGTGGTGTTTGGAGCCGGGGGGAGGCTGCTGGTGCCTGAGACTCCTGCAGCATTTCCTATGGAAAGAAAACCCTCGTGGTTTTGAATGGCTAATTTGGGGCCTAACTTGGGGCTTGAGGAGGAAATTCTTTCAGGCTGTTGTTTGTGTTTCACTGGAACAAAAAAAAAAAAAAAAAAAAAAAAAAACCAGCAAAAGGACTCAGCTGGCTTTGCTTTCATACCTCCCAGTGTGAAGCAGGCTGGGCACATGTGGGGCGAGGAGGAGGGAGGGGAACTGATGAAACTAGGGGCAGTGGCGTTTAAACATTTGTCTTGGAGCTGCCTTGCAGGCGTGCATCCCTTTAATGGGCTTCACTCGTGCCCCTGAGACACCACTCGAGGGCAGCCACGCTTCAAAGTCAAATGCCTGCCCCAGAGCTGGGAAAGGACGAGGCAATTCCCACCCAGGGCCCTGCCAAACCTCCCCCCCCCCCCCCCTTCCAGCTGCTATTGCCTGGGTTTTCTTCCTAGGATGGAGCCTACACCTGGATCCAGGTCCCTGGTCCTTTCGTTGAGCTGTGCGACCAAAGTCACAAAATCTTCAGTGGTCGCTTGAGATGCAAGGGTACAGCCGGGGGACGGAGCCTGGCTGGCAGGGATGCTGAGCACCTTGCTGCTGGGAGAAGGCTGTGGAGCTGCTCATCTCCCGCTCTTCTGCCCAGTCATGCACCAGTGTTGCCATTTTTTAATAATTCCATCATCACTTTAAATAGCCGTTACTACCAGAGCCCGCAGGCTCCTCCTGCCTCAAGTCCTTGCTGGCTGCGCACGCAAGCAAACATCGGCACGCTGCCATTTCCCTTTGCCTGTCTCTGCATCTACCTGCCCCGTCCCGGGGCACATTTCATTAATTTGTGCCTTTTTGCCAAGAAATACCAGACTGGTGTCGTAGACGATCATGGGAACTAATTCAGTCTGTGCCGAACTCTGCTGCTGTGATCTAAGGCGTGATCACGGAGGGCTACGTCCTGCCCCAAAACATGGCACGGGCTGCTGAAACCGGAGTGAGAATGAGGTTGTTTGGTGTCTCCCAGGGGAAAAGAGAAGGGTCAGTGTCAGAACAAACCTCAGGACTCAATCGCCATGTGGTATTGGTGAGAAAACAGCATAAAAACCAGGGCAATGCTTCAGACTGAATGATTGCTTAACTCGGGAGCCACCTGGGTGGAGGTCCTGGTCCAAATCCCTTTAAAGACCTTCCCCCGGCCCTGTGGGCAGGAGCCCGCTTTCATTCAAGGCTTGTTCTTGAATCTTCTGCTCTGCCATTCATTAAAAAATTCCACTTAAGCTTGTATTAATCATGGCAAGTGGGTGATTGCAGCATGGCTTTTCCGGGACGTCTGCTTTCTTCTGGTGATGGCGGGGAGCTGCGAATGAGCACCCGTCCTGAAGGCAGGCCTTTTTGATGCCACACATCCACAGTTTAGGATATAGTTTAGGAACAAATGACCAGCAAGGACGTATTGGGAAAGGACCAGAAAACATTAAAGATCATGAGCTTCGATGTCTTCTAATTTAGCCCAGGAGGATGGGAGCCAAGAGCCCTACAGTCCCCATGGACCTGCAAGCAGGGCAGATGCAAAAAATTATTTATTTGCCTCATTGCAGTGGAATTGTCTACACTGGACACAACCTGGCCTGCAGGGTGACGTTGAGGGTGGTGGGTGAAAAGGAGAGAAAACTGAATAATTACAAATGTGGCTTTGGGAAAGGGAGTTTCCTGCTATTTTCAGGCCTACATGGTTTGGTTCTTGCTTGTTATCACATAATATATTTCATTTGGCATTAATTTATGCAAGTATGGAGAAGGAAAGTTGGAGCAGAAGGAAACTTTGCTCAAAAACCTTGTCCCCAGGTCCCAGCCTTTTCTGTGCTGCTTACAATTAAGAGAGTAGTTTGGAGACCAGCTAAAAGTTTGGAGGAGGAAAGTCATCATCCAAGTTTCCAAACCTCGGAGAGATGGCAAAACACATCTGTGAGGACCCCAGCAGGTGCCTTACAGGGCAGACAGGCCTGGTCTTGTCAAGGGGGGAATTTTTATTGAGAAAGCAGAACCCAAACCTCTCCAGCCTTCCTTTACTGTCACAAAGAAACCGAGAAATACGTGGTGTCAGGCAGGGAGGAGAGAACGGACAAGCCTGGCGCGTGTGAAACTTTTGCCCTTGGTTTCTGAAGTCTGCTGAACTCTAGCTTGGGAATTTCTTGTCTGATAACAGAGAGAGAAATTGGGAACCGGAGCAGGGAGGCACTGGGAAACTGGAAAACCCCAGCCAAGGGTCTGGGGCAGGTTAGGAAGTTCATGGTATTTTTGTTGTCACTGCAGTAATTTCTGCTGTACTTTGTGGTGGACTTTGGACTTTTATGATTCTCCTAACCCTAAAGACCTGCCTGGGGCATCTCCTCCTCCCACCACGTCGCACAGCCCGCACCGAGGTGCTGGGGCTGAGCATCCTCGCTGCCGTCCCGCAGCCCAGCAGCTCCCAGCACGGCTGCCGAGGGCTGGGAGCATCCCTCCGCGATGGCAGAGGGACAAAAAGGTGTTTTTCTAAGCACAGGCTGATTGCTCGGTCCCGCTGGGGCTTCGCAGTGTTATTAATGGTGTCAGGACAACCTGGAGCCCTGGGGAAAGCACTAAAACCAGCAGGACCAGCTCTCCGGTGGGGTGCCATCGTCCCAAAGAGGCCGGCTGCTGCGAGGAGCAGGGAAACAGCCCCGAGCCCCTCGCACGGGGCAGGTCCAGCAGCAGAGCCCTCGCGCTCCCGATGCCCTGTGTGGTTTGCAGGGCCCCCGCTTGGAGCAGAGGGAAGCGGCTCCTTCGTTGGGTGGGGATTGGAAGGGGAGGAACGGGGCTGCATCTGCAGAGCCCACAGTGCCAGCATGGGGGGACCAAACCTCCCCAGCTAAAGGCACTAACAAACCGGCCACAGCCCTCCCGCCGGGAAGTCAACATGCGGAAGATTTGTGATTTTGGGGATATTATTCCCAGGCTGTTCCTTACCCAAAGCTTTGCTTCCCCCTTAATCTCCTTTTGCCTCAGTTTCCCCTGATGTGGCTGTTTCAGACTGCTAGAGCAACAACCCCCAGCAGTGGCCCTTCAAGGGACGAACATCACGGCCACTCTCCCCGTTCCCAGATGGCACTTCCAAAGGCAGTTCATCTGAAATGTCATGTTCAAACACAGTCGCGTACTTGTATTCTCCTCGGAGGTACGAACAGCTGTAAATCTTCAAAGAGAATAATGATTAGCCCTAAGCGGCGCTGGGCTGAGAGAAACCGGATCATGGAACAATTACTGAAAGCAGCCGAGACTAAAAGTAGCATTTAATGGGATCCGGCATCTTCTGTTCCCACTGACCTGAATGCTGCTCCTTCTGCCAGGCAAAGGGAGTGAAAACCTCTGAGATTTGTAAGTTGTAGTATTTAGGTCACACGTGGATTAGAGTGTGATCAGATTGGCTTTAATGTGGAGCTGCTCTGAATACCTATAGATCATATAGAGTGCTGGAGGATCAATGCCTCCAATGGCTTTTAGCAAGGTGACGGGGTGAGCCCGGTGAACGGCTCTCCCTCCGGCGGCACCGCGGTGTTTTGTGCCGGCTGCCGGTGGCACAGTGGGTCACGGGTGTTGCTCACCCGAGAACGGTGGGGCCGGGAGCCCCGCGGGCAGGATCGCTGCCCACAGCACATCCCTGCACCGTGCTCATCCCTGCCCAGACACGGATGTCACGGTGAGGGGGACGATGCGGGGCAGAAGGGGCTTCCCACACCCTCTCTGTCACTTCTTCTGCCTTTTGCAGAGACCCAACAAGCTCATTTGATTTATGAGTACATCCGCACAGCTCTCAACCAGTTACAAATGCATTCGACACGGTGTTTTCTGCCCCTGCCAGCCTGATCTCATGTCATGGTACTGAGTGGCCCAAGCTCCAGCCAGTCCTGGGACTGATGGCTGCAACTGGATGAAGGCAACCTGCAGGGACCAGGGCTGAGGGCAGGACTGTGGCTGCTTCTTGTCCTGTTCAGCTCAGCCAAGCTGAGGCCCATCCCATCCTCCATCACCACTGGGAAAGATTATGAGACAACCCAGACCCTGAACGCGATGGGGACGCTGCTGCCAGGTGGGTCTGTGTGTCTGGCGTGGCTGCTGCTCTGTCCCTGGAGCTGGCCTGCTCTAGCTCAGGGCTGGAAAGCCAGAGGTGACGTGGGAGAGTCTCTCTGATGGATGTGATCACCTCTGCCATCCTCAAATGGACAGATGTGCCCACAGGTGGTTAAGCTGGTGCTTGGTCTGCAGCATCATGCTGTGCTCCTGAAGACCCCGTGGTGGCACGTCCTCCCAGCCTGGTCCATAGGCAGGATGTCCCCTTGCCTTTAAACAAAGACCTGTAGTGTTTCTGGCTTGCTGTTCCACCAGCCTCACCCACAGCTAAAAGCTCAGGGTAAGAGGAAGAAGAAGGTCCTCAAAGATGCTGCAAGCTGTGATTCCTTAAACCAGGAGCTGGCCTGAGATCGTACCTGTCCCACAGAGCTCCCATCTTCTCCCTCTCCAGTTCCACGCCACGTCAACCCCTCGCCCAGGAGAGGAGGCAGACGATACCCTCAGGTATGTTTTCCTGGCTAACCAAATCACTGAAGTTGCAGGGAAGGGCCCAGGCCTGAGTTCTTGCAGCAGTTCTCTGCTATCAGATGCTTTCCATCAGCTGTGACCTGCAAGCAGCCAGCCAGGGCGTTGCACCAGGCAGCGGAGCCCGTCCAGGTATCGGCTGTGGGTATCGGCTTGCCCAGAGGATGCTCCGTCTGTCTCGCTGGCTCCCTCCGACACCGGCAGCGCTACCCAACCCCACTGCAATGCCTGGTGGCATGAAGCCACAGGAACATCCAGCTTCCAAAACGCTCCAGGCTTTCAATTAGCTGCACCTCCACGAGGAGATTGCTCAGCTCAACGTATCTAAAATCTCCCGTGATGAGAGATTGTGATTTGACAGAAGCACAGCTGGCAGAGAAAAGACATCTCCTCGCTTCCTGTAACTTCCCGAGCGCCTCTTACTAATGCCAGTGCTCGTAAAGGTCTGTGGTTCTTGCAATCACACGGAGAAATAATCTCCCCGGCTGGTGCTGATGTGTTGCTACCTCGGGGTAAGGAGGCAGCAGCTGTGTTTCAGCACACAGGCATTGCACAACCATTGAGGATGGGAAGAGCTGATGTATGCTGGATCCAACTGAAAGAGGAATTTGAGGTCAGCAGAATATTGTCAGCGCTGGGAGATGGCCAAGTTGCTATGGGGACACCTGTGCCTTCAGGATTTTGGTCGTGCAAGGAATCAGGTTGCTTTTTCACCTGATTTCCCCAAGAAATGATGCTTCTGTGATCCCCCCCCGATCGCATCTCAGCCCAGTGGCAACCTCCGACCACATCTAAGAGAAGGGTGAAGGCTCTGAGACACAAAGCACCTACAGCAAGCCTGTGCAACGCCTGGCCTGAGTGCCCCGTGCATCTCCAGCGGGTATTTGTTTGGTGCCGGCAGCTGCCGGGCAGAGCACTGCGGCACAGCCGGCCGCGGGGAGGGGGGCACTCACCTCTGTAGCCCCAGATCAGCCAGCACCCACTGCCACCCACAGCTGCACGAAGGGACGACGCCGGCGTGGAGGCCACGGGGCTCTTGCTGGAGCAGGGACCGACCTACAAAGCTGTCCTTTGCCCAGGGGGACCTGGGCTTAGCAGGCAACATCCAAATTCCCTCTTTAAAAGCAGGTCAAGAGCCCAGCCCTGCCTACGTGAGGAGTTGAAGGATAAATGCTTCAAGGGCTGGAAGGATGTTTTCGATTCCCAGGCCTTGGGAACCCCATCAGGAGGATCTGGTGGAGCCAGGGATGAAATTTGGGGGAAGGATCTGCAGCCAGCCCAGTGAGCCGGTGGGTTTGGGCTGAGAGCTGGAGCAGCAGGAAACCCACCCCACAGCCAGCTCGAGCATCTGCCCCCCTTGTACCTGGCAGGAGGAGCTGGGGCCGGGCTGGGGCTGCTGGAGCAGCTGGGGAGAGGGGGAATTGTGTGGAGAAAAGGAAAATTCATCCCCAGAACAAACCCGTGCCGAAAATAATCAGTGCCTAATTTTATATCTTTATGATTGGCTTTTAACTGCGAGTTATTAAAGACAGGGAGAAAGAAGATTATGTCCTGGTGGGAGGATAAATGAGTGTTGCCATAGAAGCGAGGGGATGCTGCAGCACAACTCCATCCCGGACCACGGAGCCACGGCAGAGCCTCGGGGCGGCCGGCGCACTGCGGACAGACACCACCCCTGCGAATTCAAGGCAAGCTGACAGCCTGGGAAGTCAGAGAAGATAAATTTGTGTTATCAAGCCAAAGCCAGAGAGTCAATATTTAGCCTGGACACGGAGCCCAGCCCTTGTGCAGCCGGGGCCCCGTCCATCACGCTGCTCGATTGCCCTCCCGAGCTCTTCCAGCAGCGGCTTTCTCTCCGCCCAGTCTCACAGCCGGATCGTGTTTCCCCCCCTCTCTGAGCTAACCCCATCCCAGAGACGCTTTTATCAGTCTCAGGGCAAGGGAGAAGCTGGGATTTGGGGGGTTCAAGGGCTTAGGAAAGAATTTGCCTCTGGGAATCTCTTTCTTCCATCTGCCTGGGATAAATTGTCCGATGGAGATGGAGGCTTTGCAGCTCGGCGGGGAACTGCTCGGAGCTAAACATGTGGAGGCAAAAACACTCCTGGTCTCTCCCCGCTGCAGGAACTGGGTTTTGAAAAGTCCTGGAAAGGGTGGGGAGAGCTCTCTGTCGCGTGGCCCCGCGCGGGGATGAAGCAGGAGGACGTTTTGCCTGGGCTCTCTGCATGGAGACGTTGCCCATCCTGCCCCCGGGTTCTTTCCTAGGAGGACCAGCTCGCCCACGGGAGGCAGGAGCAAGCTTACGAAGCTGCAAGCACCACGGGAGACACGATTAACTGGAAGGGAGAAGGGATTTTTATTTGGCCTGTTTATGATTTTCTGCTTTCGTTATGTCCCTATAAAGACCACGCCTTGCCAGTTAACAACCCTGACCTGACCCGGAGCGGGAATAAAACTGAGAAAACTCCCCTTGGCATGTGCGCCCGCAGCCCTGGCACGGCGTGGGGGGCTGTGTTTACAGCTCCATCCCTTCCTCCATCTGCGTTCAGCTTCGGCGGCGCGTTATTTATACCGCAGCAGGGATCACGGCGTGCTCGGTCTTGTCTCTGCCAAAGAGGGGAAATCCCTGCCCTGGAAAGCAGGCTCCTGAGTTCATTTGCTGCGTGGTCCTAAAGCAGGACCATGACCCAGTCTCACCGGGTGTCCGGAGCCCTGGAGAAAGGCTAAGGCCCCTCTGGGATGCCAGTGCCCGGTTTATTCCTTCTTTAGATTTTGCAATCAAAGCCCTTTCAACTAAAGAAAAATGTCCACATGACACAAAATGTCACAGTTTCAGGGTTTTTTTTTCTTTTTAAACCTGAAGCCTTTCAGAAGTGTCTCTCCATAAGAGAGATGTCCCCAAAGAGGGATGCCTCCAAGATGTGCCGGGCTGGTACCAGCCATGGCTGCACCACGTCCCCTGGGCCAGGGGCTTCTGCCCAAGGCTGTACCTGCCCGTGCTGAGCTGGGGCTCTGGGTAAGCTTGTGCAGGCAGGGCCAGAGCCCGATGGTCCTTTTCAGCTCCCCAAATGGGAGATGCTTCATCTCCTCGTGACCTCCTGTGAGCAGGATGCTGCAGTGAGGACCACATCCCTGCCCGTCTCCCCAGGAGGTGCCCGTGGCTGCAGCAGGGCTGCTGGGGACCTGGCTCCCCTCACGGGTACCGCAGGGAAATTGGAGGGGTCGGAGGGCAAAGGAGCTGCTCTAAACACTGGCAAAAAGCAATTTTCATAGAATCACAGAATCGTTGAGGTTGGAGAAGCCCTTTAAGCTCCCCCAGCCCAACCCTTCCCCTACCCCTGCCATCCCACCCCCAAACCCTGGCCCTCAGCACCGCCTCTGCCCGGCTGTTAAATCCCCCCAGGGCTGGGGACTCGACCCCTTCCCTGGGCAGCCCCTTCCAGCCCCTGACAGCCCTTTGGGGAAGGAATTGTTCCCCAGGCCCAACCTCACCCTGCCCTGGCACAACTTGAGGCCCTTGCCCCTCGTCCCATCGCCCCTTCCCTGGGAGCAGAGCCCGACCCCCCCGGCTCCCCCCCTCCTCTCAGGCAGTTGTAGGGAGCGATGAGGGCTCCCCTCAGCCTCCTCTGCTCCAGGCTGAACCCCCCCAGCTCCCCCAGCCGCTCCCCAGCAGCCTGGGGCTCCAGACCCCTCCCCAGCCCCGCTGCCCTTCCTTGGCCATGTTCCAGCAACCCAACGTCTTTCCTGTAGTGAGGGGCCGGGGGTGTCTAAGCACTGCTGGTCCCAGGGAATTACTCCTCCTCTCTCCTGCAGGTTCCTGACCTGCCCCTCTGCATCCCCGGCACCCGTGTCCATCCCGCAGCGGGCTCAGAGACGCCGGGTTGGGGAGCAAATCACCCCTTCTCCCCTCTTCGTGCTCTCTGGGGTGGGGGGGCTCACAGAGGGACAAGCCTCATCCCAGGTGCCCTTGAGAGCCGCATCCCCCCTGCGCCCGCCTTGCTCAGGGCAGCCCCTGCTTTCGATGCCTGGGGCTAAACTTGCCTTTTCTGGGGCTGAAGCGCGGGTGCTCCGGGCCCCGGTGATTGGGTGCTATTTTGCTCCGGCAGGGTTCGGCAGCTGTTGCTGTATATTACCCCGGAGAGGCAGAGCCCGCCGGGGGGCTGGAGGCAAGGCAGCGCCGGTGGTCGAGCCCCAGGTACGACTTTGTGTGGCTTTTAACCCTTTCGGCCGGACGGGGGGCACCCCACGGCCACGGCACGCCAGGCAGCGCTCAGCCCGCTCGCCGGCCGGCAGCAGATTGGGGGCCACGGGACCCGTCCCGGTGCTGCCGTGTGAGCACATACAGGGGGAGCAGGGCGGGCGAGGGGACTATTTTTGGAAGTTTCTTTGATGTGAGTCAGTGGAAGAGGCAACCTCGGGAGCTCGTGCAGGAAAAGTCCCGGTGACAGCAGAGTGGAGCCGGTTCTTCGTTGAGTCTCTGTGGTTTTGTGGATTTAAGAGAAGCTGCGGCGTGCGGAGCGTGGGTCCAAGGGAGCCAGAGCACGGGCAGCGCCGGGGAGGGGATGTACGGGTCGAGCAGTTGTACGGGTGGTCTGCTGTGCAGGAGGGCTGGAGCTGGGCTCTGGGGCTGCAGGTGACCCGCCTGACGTGGGCAAGCTGTCCCTGGCATCAGTGGCCATCCCTGCCGTGCTTGGCTTTAGCAGTGGCCATGTGCTTGGTACAGCAGCGTTGGAGCTGGTCCGATAGGAACCGGCCCTAGGAAGCCTGGTCCTGCGGGTGGCACAATCCATGCTGGCTGGGGACAAGGATCACGCGTGGTCTGTAGAGCCCCAAAATGTCTCCCTCTGGGGCACAGACCCCCATCTGCTGTCTGGGGGGGCGAACAGACCTGGACACGGAGCCGTGGGACCGCGTTAATGACTGTCGGCGCTGGGGGGAGGATGGCTGCCTGCCCAGCCACGGCACGGCTGTTGCAGAGCCCTGCAGCCATCACGGCAAAGCCTGGAAACGTGCCCGGGGGCTGGAGGTGGTTTGGGCTCCTCCGTCTGGGTGAAGCCCAAGGGAAGGAGGCGTGGGAACAGCCCAGCACCCTGCAACGGGGAGCTGAGCTCAGCCAGCGAGCGGGGACCGGGGTGAGGACGTGGCAGGACGGCCGTGTGCTGCGGGGCACCGCTGCCCGCCCGGCGTTGGTTTTATCCCTCTCGGTTTAGTGAGAGGCCCTTGAAGTGACCATGGCAGCAGGGCCCCATCAGGTGTCGGAGAAAGACTTGGGGTGCCTTGAGGCCACCAATGAGCTGCCCGGGCAGGCGGGGAGCACTCAGAGGCGGCCAAGGAAGGATGGGAGAAAAGGTACCTTGTCCTCGCTGCGAGCCGGCGGCCAGGAGGTGCCGGCCATGGCCGTGCCAGCACCGCTGCCGTGGTGCTTGAGGCCCCACAGGAGAGGGCTCAGCTCTTTGCAGCTCAGTGAAAGCACGGGGTGACCTCCGGTTATCGAGGGGCACGGCGCCGACCGCGTTGGGACATCAGCCATGGCCACAGCCAAGAGGAACGGAGGCTTGTGCTCTCCTCCATCTTCCTTGAACTCATTTTTGCTCAAAAAAAAAGTGTGGAAAACTGTGTAGCTCAAAAATATTACAGCATTTGGGAGGAAAAACTCTTTAAGGAATAATTCTCCATCTTTGTGCTTTCCTTGGGGCTGGGAACTCCCCCCCCCCCCCCCAATCCAAAGCGAGAGTCCTGGGGCAGCTGCTTCGCTTCTCAGCAGAGACAGGACCAGACTTGCCATCACCAAAATAAAACCAAAGACATTTTGATTTCCTCTTGAAAGCCAAGACCTTTCAGGCCGTGGTTCCCCAGCCAAAAGGTTTCCTTTTATTTATTTGTTTTGCTTCCAATATCGTGTCTTAGATCTCATCCTGGGAACTGGGATTTTTTCTCAGCGTTCGTTCTTCCACTGGGGGAAAATAAATCCAGCTCAAAGGCAGCAGAAATTCCTCCTTCTGGTGAGGGCTTGCAAGGATGTGGCATCCAGACCCCTGCAGAGCGAGGGCTGTGCTTGGCAGTGCCGGGAGGGCTGAGGCCGCTTGGCGTCGGGACCGTGTCGGTGCATCCCAGACCCAGGGGCAGCGAAACCCCCAGGCAGCCCAAGGAGCCCAGCACGCTCCCCAGCCCTTCGTTGCATCAAACCGCTGCAGAGCCTTGGGGACCCTCTGGTTTTCTCTTCCACTTCACAGCTGGGAAAAGCCCCAAAAGTCACCCCTGAGCTTTGCGGTCCTCTTGGGTGGCTTGCAGTCTTCTTCGAGGTCTGGTTGCTCCACGGTAGCTGGGGCTTGTCCTGCTGTCTAGGATCCATCCTGAGCTGCCTCCAGCCACGTGGTTTCAGGGTGTCAGTGCACACCCTGGGCTCTTCGTCCCCCCGTGCGCCTTGGCAGGGAGGTCACCGTCCCCCTCGGTGGCAGCTCCCCGGGGTTATCCAGCACAGTGCCATTTCGGGGCTCAGCAGCCCCAGACGTGCACGGTGATGCTCCAGCTGCGACCACGACGACCGGGGGGTTCTGAAAACTCCCTCCACAGGTGACCTGGCCACGCTAACGGGGGAAACGTGGCCATCATGTCCCCGCTCCGCGAGCCAGTGGGTGGCAGTGGGAAGACCACGCACCCCCAGCCCCCAGTGATCCCCACCTCTCCGAATTCACCACCTAATGGACTGCACTGTGCTTGCCTTTAACAGATGCCGACGCGCCGGTGAGCAGCAACGGGGAGAGCGGTAGAGCCCATGTAAGTGTGTGGCATCTCGGGGCCGGGGGGCTGCTGAGGGGGGGTGGCCATGCACCGGGGCAGGGGGCTGAGCAGGGGGCTGTCCCGCAGCGGCGCTCAGCCCAGGAGGGCCATGCCGGGCGTTGCACCACGTCCGTCCCGGGGGAGCCGAAGGCCACGTCCTTCAGCTGCCGCTGTCACTGATCCCTGCCGGTGGGCAGCTCTCCCTCGTGGCACGGATCCGGTGCCGCTGACGCCGGCCAGCAGCCAGCCTGGCCACCAAACCCCCCCCCCCCAGCCCCAACAGCACCCAGCCCAGCTCCCGATGCATCGTGCGCTCCCTCTCCTCCCAGCACCCCGACCCCGCGTGCCCTGGATCCGACCCGCCGCCCTCGGTGGATGTGTGCAGCCGTGCTCAGCCGGGTTAGGGGCGAATCCAGCCCCCAGGGCTCCTCTGGGGTGGGCTTGCTCCAGCGCAGCCCGGGAGTCGGCAGCCACCAGCCCACCCGTGTGCGCTGCGGCCGCACCCCAGCGCCTGCTCTGCAGCACGGAGCCAGCTAGTGGCTAAACCCATCTTGGCAGACCAGACAAAAAAATAAAACCCAACGCGTGTTTTTAAGGCTGCAAATACACGCGCCGGGGTTAGGAGCTCGAGGTGACGAGCCTGGTTAACGCTGCTGGGGGCCAGTGGTGGCATCGGCTCAGCCCCGGGGGACCCAGGCAGTGTGAGCACAGGTCCCTCCACGGCTGCGCTGAGCACCCCTTGTCTTTGGGGGGGGGGGCACACACATGCAGCCACGGCCCCCATGCTGCTTTGTTCTCCCCGCGGGGCTGTGCAATGCTCTCACACCCCCCGCCACGCTTGCACCCCCTCCCCACAGGGGCTAGAGGAGGCGAGGACCCCGTTTGGTGTCTCTGAGTGGGATCCAGACAAGCCTGAGCTGAGCATGCCAGAGCCAGCACCGCTCGGCGTGGACAAGAAAGCCGCGGAGAAGAAGCGGGCGGAGAAGGTGGGAGCCAAAGGCAGTGCTGCTGGGCCTCCAGGTAAGTGCAGGAAAGCCCTTCTCTGCCCCAAAATGGCCAGCCTGGCCCCAGGTGGCCACAGAGGTGTAGACCCTGTCCTGCATCCCCGGCCAGCCCGGGAGGCACCGTCTGGCCACAGAGCGGTGATGGGACGAGCTCTGCTCTCCACAGTCCCCGGGAGCTCAGCGACACGGAGCGGTGGCTTCTCATCTGCCTGCTAAATCCCTGCTCCTCCTCCTCCTCCTCCCCACCCTGCCCAATCTGCTGCTGGGGGGGGGGAGCAGCAGAGCCAGCAGCACGGGCAGAGGTTTTCCCCGTTTGAGCCCCAGGATGCTGTAACACCATCGTGGCCCAAACACCTCGGACTCAGCCCCCTCCGATGTTCTTTTCCCCACCCCCGTGGTGCAAACGCCTTCCTCTGCTGGTGGTGGCAAGGCAGGCAGCTCCTGCCCCTGCCCTTCCCACCCCCCTCAGCACCCCCTTTGCCACTTCCCAGCTCCCCCAGTAACTTTGTTATCCTTGGGGGTCCCCAGTCCCCAAGAGCCTCCCCGTGCAGAGGAAGGTGGAGCCCCCCAGCCTGGACCCGGCGGAGGAGCCGCTCCTTTGGGAAGGGCTCACCCTCAACAAGTGCATCCTGGTGGCCTCCGTCGTCGCTCTGCTCAGCGTCACCTTCCAGGTGCTCCAAGGTGAGCAGGGAGCCAGACGGAGGGGGACGGGGTGGGCAGACCCTGCTGCCACCTCCTGCCTCCTCTCCCCTCCTCTCTTCCAGCGCCGTGCTCCAGGGAGGGAATCAGCCACGGCAGGCAGGACCTTCCACCACCTCCCCTGCACGGTGGGTTCGGATGCTCCAGGCTGCCCTGATACCCCAGATCCAGCCTGAGATGGGACCGTGTCCCAGGGTGGGGGTGGCCCTGGGACCCCATGCCTGGGACATCAGACCTGAGCAGCCTCGTCCCCTGCTGATGGTGGCCTGTCCCTCTCCCCTCCCAGAAGTGGTCAGCGCCCAGGAGGAGGAGGTCCAAGAAGCGGTGAGTGCCCAGCCCGCCCAGCCCGAGAGCAGCATGTTCGAGGACCATGATGGTGACGACGACGGTGATGACGACGATGACGATGATGGCGATGCTGACAGCAACTTGGTACGGGTCCGGGATGGGGGGGAGAAATAGCATCCTCGGGGCACCTTGTGGGGTGGGGGGGAGAATCTCATCCCCGGGGCAGGGGTGGAGAGGGGACCCAGTCCCTTGCGCTGTGTCACCGGTGCCTGGTCCCCTCCATCCCACCCCCAAGGCAGAGCCCTGGATCTTCAAGAAGTGGTTTGGCCGCTCGACACCAGAGGATGAGGAGGAAGAGCCTGAGGATGTCCCCGAGGTGTCGCCGGCTGCAGTGGAGGTGAAGAAGAGCCGGGAGAAGAAGGAGGAGAAGAAGGAGGAGAGGAAGGAGGAGAAGAAGGAGGAGAAGAAGGAGGAGAAGGCCCGGGAGAGCCGTGCTGCCCAGGCGGAGCGGAGCAGCCGGAGGGAGGCGCGAGCCAAGGACAGGGCACAGGGGGAGAAGCCCAGCAGAGCCCCCAGGGCTGCCCGGGAGCCGGAGCAGCAGCCCCAGAAGAGGCGGAAGGAGGGGAAGGAGAGCCGGCGGGAGCGGGACGAGCCCAGGAAGGAGGGGTGGAGGGGCCGTCCCAGCAGGGCCGATGGCGGCGGGGAGAGCCCGAAGCGGGACTGGCGGCAGCAGAAGGGCAGGAAGCCCTGGGAGCCGGCGGCCGCCCCGGGGAAGGACGGCGCTGCCAGGCCCAGGGAGGGCAAGAGGCGCGACTGAGGCCGGGGCGACCGAGGGGCTCGATGGTGCTGAATCCAGGGGGGTCCAACCCCGCCACCGGCAAGGGCACCCTGACGCTCCCTGCTCCTGCGGGCAGCGCTCCAGGATCGCCGAGCAGCGGCAGAGCAGCCTGGGAGCCTGGCACGAGCCTCGCTGGGGACTTTGGGCCCCCCTGGATTAGATGCACGAAGGCAACCCGAAAGGACTGGGGGAAGGAGCTTCTCTTCATCCGGGCTTCGCGCTATTTCTCCATCCCCACCCGAAATCTCTCTTGCGGTTCATTTTCACTCCTGGTCCCGGAGGCATCGGGGCGGCGCAGTGGGCACGGGGATCCCAGAGAACAGAGTTGGTCTCCAGACTTTGTAGCTCGTGAATTCAGTTAATGGTTTTATTTAAAGCAAATCGAGAGAAGCGGAGTCTGGGTTAATGAAGCCAGGCTGCTGCCATCCTCAGAGGGACATCAGGGGAACAACCGCCCCGACCTCGCCGGGCCCCGGTGCCATCGCTGCAGGGTGGCGTGAAGCTTGCTGGTCACAAAACAGGGTGGGAGAGCCCGTCCCCGGGGGTCCCCTCGGGCCTTGCCTTCACAGAGTCGCTTTTAGGAACCGGAACACAAGTGCAATATCAACGCAGCACTGTAGCAACTACAGGAGACGTTCACAGCCCCCCCCAACCCACGGCAGGTTTAAGTATTTCCTAAATCAATAGAGGTTACAATAAACTATTTTCATTTTTAATAGGTATTAAATTGAAAGTTTTAACAAAAAAAAAAAAAAAAAACCAACAAAAAAAAGGTGTTGTCCCTGGTTATGTTTGTGTGTTCTCTGCCTATCCCCGGTGTGCGGGGGGCTCGTTGCTAACCCGGGTCCCCACGCGGGCTGGGGGCCGTGCCCCCGCCAGCCCCATGGGGACGCTGCAAAGCCCAAGGGTTGGTCCAGGAGCTGCTTTCGGGGGGTTTGGACCCTGCGGCAGCCCTGGGTCTCGCCGAGGGCCAGGCTTAGCTGGGAAGATGATCCGGGGGCGGCCGGGCGCTCCATGCTGACGCCGGCGGGGATGCGGAGCAGGTGCTTTGGCAGCCGTTTGCGCCCGCTCCCATTAATGGTGTGAGCGGCCCAGGAGGTGTAACGGGATCGCTCCCCTCTCTCAGCCCCCCTCCCTCCCTCCCCTCGCCCCCCGGCTCTGGCTCCTGTCCCGGGAGCGGGGTCAGCGCGGGGCGATGCAGACGTGACCCGGCAGGGAGCCCCACGCCACTGCCAGCGGCTCGCCATGGCCCCTGGCTCACACGGGGACGGGTCCCCCTGATAAAGGCTGGTCTCTGCGTGGGGATTTTGCCTCTTGTTCTGCTTTCGCGGTGGCCAACGGGGGCTCAGTGATGGGCTGGGGGCTGGGAAAGAGCCAGAGGATGCTGCGGGTGGCGGGGGGGCTTGGAGAAAGCAACAACCGCCCTGCCCAGCCGCTACAGGAACAGAAGGCAAGGGTTAAATGAGGGTGGTCCTGGCCAGATCTGCCAAGCCTTGCCCCCCCATGGTGCCCATACCCAGCCCAAGCCCTGCCGCGGGGTCAGAGCTATGCTGCAGCGTGGTCCTCGAGCATCCCCGGCATCAGGAGTGGGCGTGGGGAAGCACCAGGCTGCAGAGCAGCCCCCAGGGACCGGCACATTTACAGACAAACCCAGAACCAGAGCAACGCTAATGAGCCAAACCGTAGGGAAAGGACACGTGGGGAGCTCCCGTCTCGGAAAGAAGCACCAGCTCCCGAGCTGTGAGGGCAAACTGGGGCGGGGGGGAGCAGGATGAGGGCAAGCAGGGAGGCAGGCGGGAGCCTCTACCGACAGCCGCACTCTTCTGCCACCATGTTGGGGAACTTGCGGACCTCCAGCCCCTCGGTGGAGAGGCTGATGATGAGCTGGTCCGAGTAGCGGACGGGCACGCAGCAGGGAGCCCGCTGGAGGGGCGAGCCCCGCTCCTGCATGCCCAGCAGCAGCACCGTGTGCGAGTAGTAGCTGGGGACACGGGTGGAGAGGGGCAGCTTGCAGGGACCCTCGCAGTTGTTGGCCGCGTAGACGGTGGGCATGACGATGAACTTGCGGTCGTGCAGGTCGATGGTCAGCTCCTGCAGGCGGCAGTGGGCCTGGTGCCGCGCGCTGCGGTTCTGCCGCAGCACCTTCCTCCGCTCCTGCCAACGCGCCCGCACCGTCTGCAACGCCTTCAGCAGCAGCAGCGCGTGCAGCTTGCCCGAGCCGGGCGGCCGCTGGCCAGCCTGACCCTCGCCCGGCCCCGGCGGGAAGTAGCAGAAGCTCAGGAGATGCTGGAAAAGCCCCGTGTTGGCTTGGAAAGCCGGAATGTCCTTCAGCTCCTGGATCACCGCCTGCAGCTTGCCCATCAGCAGCTGCAGCACGGTCCCCTCCGGCTGCCAGCCCCCCAAGTGCTGCTCCAGCACCGCTCCGCTGTCCTGGGGGAAGAGCAGCACCGAGGGCTCCTCCGACTGCACCAGTCGCTCCAGCGCCGCCTCCTCCGACAGGTTGAGCAGCTGGTGAGGGAGGGTCTCCATCACCTGGAAGTCCAGCCAGTGGTGGGAGCTGGGCTGGGTGGGCGGCTCGCTGGAGGGGCTCAGGACCTGGCGGATGAACCGGGTCAGGATGCCCAGGAACTGGCTGCTGCCACCGGGCGCTGGGGATGAAGCGTTGGCTCGGCTCGGGGCGGTGGGGAACGGCAGCTCCTCGGTCCCGGTCTGGGGTGGGCTGTGAGAAGAACACAGGGAGGGTCATGGGGACCTCTTGTACCCTGGGGGTCCCGCCAGGCCCTGCCCCACATCCTCCCACCGCAGTCCCGCAGCAGAAGGGCTGGGGCTGCCCCTTTCTTTGTTTTTCTGTGTTTTTCCATGGCTGCAGCGAGAGCCACGGACCTGAGCTGCGGGTACGGAGCCACGTCCACCACCCCGTCGGCAGAGAGGTAGGAAGAAGGGGCCAAAGCTGCCTCCTCCTCCTCCTGCCGTGACTTGGCCAGCAGGAGCAACACGGGGGTCATCCTGGTGAAACACTTGTCATCGGAGCCGAAAAGGAGCTGCTGGATCTCCGTGGGGGGCAAGGGGGCACCTGGTGGGGAGATGAGTGGGTGAGGATGGTGGTCCAGGGTCTCCCACACGTCCCCACAGTCCCTCGTTACAGACAGGCTTGAGAGCATCCCAAAAGCCCGAGTCAGAGGGCACAGACAGGGCTTCCAGCATCCCTACCTCCCCCTCCTCGATGCCTGATGGCCAGGGAAGCCTGGAAGCTGAGCCGCTCGCTGCTGCGGGTGACGGAGGCTACGGCGGCTCCCAGGACCAGGTACCGGGTGTCCCGGGAGAGGCAGAGGCTCTGCACGGAGGCAAAAGACGCAGGAGCCCCGAGGACACGGGTGAGACATCACGGGGCGGGGGGCACTCGGATGAGCCCCCGCTGTGGTCCCTGCTGGCTCCGGGTCACCCAGCCCACGGTGGCCCAGGGAGCAGGGAAATGGGAGGGTCGGGACCACCGGGAGCAGAGTGGGAAGGGGGCTCCACCGCCCAGCCCCAGGGCGGCTCCAGGAGCCGTGGGGTGCAGGGAGGCCCCCGGGACCCCCGGGTGGGCACCGAGCCCCGAGCCAGCCCGGCCCCAGCCCCGCTCCTGCAGCCCCCGGCCCGGCTGGGGAGCCCTGGGGCGGGTGGGGAGCCAGGACCCCCGGACGGGCTGGGTACCCCGGGCCGGACCTCGGG
>JADKXX010010780.1:0-67087 GCA_017310255.1 Butorides virescens
GGGGGGAGCACCAGAGCAGGACTGGGAGTACTGGGTGGGCAGGACTAGAGTAGGACTGGGACTGTGGGGAGGCAGGACTGGGAACAGACTGGGAGGACTGGTGTGTCGGACTGGGGAGCGCAAACAGTGGCGTTTAGGCAAGGGGTGTCAGGGTCGGGGGGCTGAAGGAGGGACGGGGTGCGGTGGGGGCCAGAGGGTTGGGGCCAGGAGGGAGCGGGGGATCGGAGGAGGCGGAGGCGCCTTCCTGAAATCTCCCAACAAATTTCCTTGCAAACCAGCGCCCGAGTACGAGACTTAAACTTGTCCTGGCCTTGTCCCAGGACTTTCCTCCACCTGAGGAGCTGCGGCGTTCCGGTGGACTTTGTCCCTCGGAGGTGACATCTGTGCCGACAGCCCCGGGTTCGGAGCATTCCCTGGGGTTCGGAGCGTTCCCTGGGGGAGGCCGAGGTCCCGCTGGCCGGGCGGCTGCGTCGTGTGGGCGTCAGTGCCGTGGTGCCCTGGGCTCGCTCTGCCCAGGAGCCACTGGAGAAGCTGCAGAGTGACTTTGTCGCCCGGTGGCTGCCGTTGCCCCGAGGGCAGCCCGGCGGGGTGGATGCAGAGGGTGCCCTTCCCGAGCGGGTGGGCTGCCCTGAGCTCCTCCAGGAGCAAAAGTCTAAACCGTACCGGAGCTTCCCCGTAGGTTTGCTTGAATTGGCGCCGTGCAGGGGGGCGAGGGGGCCCTTCCGCCCGCCTCAATGCTCTTTTTCTTTGCAGTGTTAAAGAAACGCCTCGTGAAGCTCGTCGTCAATTTTCTCTTCTACTTCCGGACAGACGAAGCGGAGGTACGGAATCTGCTTTTTTGTTGGTTTGTTTTCCTCCCTCTCTCTTCTTTTTCTGTGAATTGATTGTGTGGGCTTTGTAAAATGGTACGGTACCGGGCTGCCAGAGCCAGGACAGAGCGCCCACATTTCCTCTTCCATCTACTCGGCAAAAACTCCCCAGGGTGAGGAGCAGCACTGCCGTGTAACCGCACCCAGGTGCTTGTCCTGGGAGCTTGGACCAAATCTTTGAAATATAACCATTGCCCCAAAACTGCAAAAGGTGGAGCCTGTAATGTCGGCTTGTAGGACTCTGCCTTATCGTGCCAAACCATGAGGGGAAGCTTATCTTTTGCTCTCCTGGGAGAAGAATTAGCGTTGTTTCTTCCTTTTTTTATGCCAGGAACTTTACTGGTGTACAGTGCTCACTGTTACTGGGAAACTTTTGTGGCTGTACCCTGTCAGTGTTGTTATTTTGGGCATGCAGAATCCCTGCTTGGGTCTAGGAAAAAAGAAATGAGGGATGGGACCTCTGGGCTCTGCTTCTGGCTTTGCCATTGCTGAGATCTGGTGCTTTTTAATGAATCCTTCAATAAGTGTTGCTGAAGATTCTCTTCTTGGAAAATGAATATAAAAGCAATCTTAATGTGTGTGAAGAAGGGCACTGTGTGCATGCTGGTGCTGCACACAAAGGTGCTGGGAAGCTTTTAGTGGCATTTTTAGACTCATTCCATCATAAATATTTTACCCTGATGATGGCTGAGCTCCGATTTTCAGAAACACCCATTCCTCCCTTCTGCTGAAGCACAGTCCCTGATCCCTGTTCTCTGGGTAGAGCCGAGATGCTGAGCAGTCGCTCTGGCCCGTGTCTGTGCAAAGACTCAGCTGCGGCTCCTGCGCCGGCGTAGGTCAAGGCTCCGAGGACACGGCACCATTTCCTTCACTGCCCCCCAGTGCTGCTCTGCTCTCTTCTCTTCTGGTGGTTATTTGTGTGTGTTTTGATGACGGGGAGAGGATGTTCTTGAATGGATCAAAAATAGCTCAGCAGGCAGGTGGAGGGTGCCAATGTAAAACCGTTGTCCAGAAATACATAATGAACCAGGCTTTTTCAGGTTCTTCCCTGCTGCTTTATTTGCCTCCCACATTTTGTTTAGCCTGGACAAAAGAATTCGCTTGCGGGTTGCTTTTGTTTATGGCTCGTATCACCCTTTGGTTCTCACGTCCTTGCTCGGCGTGCACTGGCTAGCAAATAGCACCAACCATTTGTCTGTTTGTCCTGAGCTGTTCCAGTTCATCAATGCACTGCTCTTAACCTCTTGCAAGGCTTGGGGCTGCCCTTACGAAGCACAGTGTGAGTCGTCCCGTGCATCACGATAAATATTTCATCTTCATTTGATCTACTGAGCAAGGAAGTAGACTTCTTTGCTGTCTTCACATCACAGAAATGGATGTTAAAGCGCAGACTGAACCTGAGCAATTAGAAATGCTTAACACCTAATTAATGTATGCAAAGTGTTACAGGTAAGATGGGTGCAACGAAGCGTGTCAGCAGACACAAAAAGGGCGATTGAAAGAACGTGGAACGTTCACGCAATTAGACTGAATTACTTTAAAAGTAGCACCAGGTTATGAAACTTGCCTAAATGGCAAACTCTGTGGGTTCAGAGTCACGCTGGTGGACAACATGGGTTAAACCCTCTCTCCGGGTCTTTTCCAGCCCATCGGAGCTCTGCTGCTGGAGCACTGCAGGATCACCAAGGAGGAGGAGAACGTCTTCTCCATCAGTGAGTTCTGCGTATGCATTTCCTTGGCGTTTCCCTTACGGCAAATCGTGCTCCGTAAAAGGAAACGTCTTGCTGTTTAGTTCCTGCTTTCCCCTCTCCTTCTCTGGTAACGGTGGGGTTAGTGCTCCTCAGCCCTTCTCTTCCTCAGCTGCCCGTTGGTGCTCTCGTGCCCCGTCCCGAGGACAGCGCTATTTCACTGCTGGCTGACACACTCGGTGTGATTTGCCCAGCTGCATGCGGGGAGAGAAGTGGTAACAACAGACAGACCACAGCTTAGAGCTTGTGGAAATCCCTCTCTAGGAGGGTTCGGTATTGACAGATTGCTGCTTCTGTGCCGTTGTGTTTTATCAAAAAAAAAAAAAGTGAGCCGCAGATAAATTATCTGTCGGGCTATCCTAGCACCAGTCCTCCCGCCACGCTGTTTGTCCTTGTGTTGATAGCCATGGCTCCAGCTGGCGCGTGCTGCGTCGTCCTTTGTAAGCAGCCTTTCATCCAACAACTAATCATTGTGCGAGAGGTATGTGGCGCAAATAACAGGATGTTTCTCCAAGGCCATCCCCATATCTTTTGGCCTGGTTGTCGGGCCCAGCTGCTTTTCTCTGCGGAGCCTTGGCTCCTCTTTTAGCTGGGAGAGGTGGTGTTCTCGCTGTCTCCAAAGGACCCTCCAACAGCCTGAACCTACCAATCTGTCTAAGCACCACGCTCCGAATTTCTGGGCTTTTAGGACTGTCTGGAGCTCTGGTGGATGAGGATTCCTGAGAAAAGTGTTAAAACCGATGGCAGTGTCGGGTTGTGTCCCCACACAGCAGCCCCAGGGGGTTTGATGCAGTCTGACCCAGTTATTTCTCAGCAGCAGCCTAGATCTCTGTGGACTGTGTACTAAAGAGCAGAGCTCTGGGGACAATGTTATTAATTAGATGTCCTGATTCTGTCTTGGTAAAGAACTGGAGTTGCGTGGGGACTTGCTTTCCACTGTGCACAGTAGCAAAGCCTCGAGCAAAGACAGGTCAGTACCTTCTCCGAGTGCGATTTAATTCCTCAGATGGCTGCCCTCTGCACATATCAAAATCACTTCCTCGGGGCCATTTTCCACTTTGATTACTAAATCCCTGGTGACTGTTTGCAGGGAGGCTTAGTGAGTTTCGGTCCCAAATCCAGCCATGTCGGTCCGGTTCAGTTCCAGGCTGTCGCTTTTCCTTTGGGAAGCTGCTCTTTCTGAAGTCATTGGCCACTATGAGCTGCCCAACGCTGCAGGCAGCTGCTCCAGGCCAGCCAGGAGCCACCCAGGGCAGGGGAGAGGGGGCAGAGGCCTGGGTTCCCAGCTTGTTCACAGATCATCTTCCTTGAACAGAGGCGCTCGTTGTGGCCTGGCAGAGTCTGGCTGTTGCTGGGGAGGGAGAACAGTGGAGCGCAGGCAGCTCTGCCAGGACCTCCCTTAAATCTTTTCCTTATTCCTGGCAGGTTTCATTGAGGAGCCGGAGAGGAAATACTGCTTTGAATGTGACAGTGAGGAGCAGTGTCAGGAGTGGATCGAGGCGCTCAAGCGAGCCAGGTAGGCTGAGCCACGAGCGTGAGGTCTGCGCCGTGCACTCTGTGCTGTTTATTTTCTGGGATCAGCTCGTGGTGAACCCAGGGAGGAAAGCGGTTGTGTCCTCCCAAGCAAGCTTCCCTTCAGCTTTAAATAGCATCTGAAACTTCTCCACATCCTTTTCCGCTCAGCCTGCCGCATGCTCTGTTCTTATCTTACAGCTATGAGTTCATGAGGAGGAGCTTGATTTTCTACCGGAATGAGATCCAGAAAATGACAGGGAAGGTGAGTCCCTTGAAGTCCTGTCAGGTGGTGACTGATGGGTTTGGACTGGTGATCTCAGGTGTTGCTGCTGACTGTCCTGCACGAGGCTGTTTGCTGCCACATGTACGAAACAGATCCTGTAGTAAGCCAGTTCCTGAAGCCGTGCTCTCAACAGCCAGGCCTGAGAGTCTTCCTCTGCTGAGCAGCCTGCGTGGTCGTGCTCAGCTCCAGCTCTCGTACGCACACATGCGGTGGAGCAGCCCGAGGTTTGTAGCCAGAGGGGTCTGGCCTGGGCCAGCCTGGGCTCCCACCAGTTCTCTGGAAGAGTTCACAGGCAGCCCTGGCCAGGTTGGGGCATACGTGGGTTGAGATGCTGCTCACACCCCTGCCAGGCTCCTCAGAGCATCCCTGCTCGAGGTGACGGAGGTGGCTGCGGCTCACCCGCACGCTCCTGTGCCCGAGTGGACCGAATGAACCTCGGTTACCTGCTGTGTTCTCCCTGAGGACTGCTTGACTTGCTGCACCAGAAACAGCAGCCAGGGGCTGGACTGGGGTAAACCCAGCACACGCCTGGAATCACGGCCCAGCCCAGCCCCAGACTGCAGCCTGGTTGAGGGACAGTCCTGCTGGCCTCCTCTCACTGGTGCCTTCCCTGTGCTCTGGCTGCAGGACCCCCTGGAGCAGTACGGGATCTCCGAGGAAGCCCGCTTCCAGCTGGGAACACACAAGCAGTAACCCCCTCGCCTGGGCTGAGCTGGCTTCTGGCCCCGGGCTCACCCCGAGGGTCACCCCCAAGCCCCCGCCAGGAAGAACAGCAGCAGTTCCCCACAGCAGTGACCAAGTGACTTTTTAATTTATTAGCCAAATAATTTTGTATGATTTTTTTTTTTTTTTTTTTTTTTTTTAAGGGAATTCATGGCACATTCTCACTTGCCCCAGCCGGGAGGCAGCCAGCTTTAACTGCTCCCTGCAGCCTCTGCCCTCCAGCTGGCCAGTGGGTGCACTGACACCGCACCCGGGCTCCTAGCAAGGAGGCAAGGATGGAACAGAGCCCCCATCGCCTGCTGTCCTCCAGCTCTGCCCTGGGGCTTCTGGACAGGCCCTGCGCCAGCTCCAGCCCTCCTCTTCCTCCCTGTCCCTCTCCTGCAGGGAGCTAAGCAGCTTTTCTGGCTCAGGCTCCTCCTGCAGTCTCTGGGAGCCATCAGTTGTTCATCCCCCTGCTGTAAGAGGATGCTCTGACTGATTGCACTTCTCTGCTTGCAGGATTAACCCTGTCATGCCCTCTCCATTGCAAAGCCATCGTGGTTGCTGGAGCCTGATGGCCAGGCTGTGGGGCAGGCAGGAGGGGGGAGGCTTCCATTAACATGGGGAGAGCTCAGCCACAGCTCCGGCCGCCCGCCGCCAGGGCCAGGGCATCCTCTCCCTTGTGTCCAGGCAGCAGTGTCTGTGCAGCCACTACCAGCTGCCTCTTGGGGTTGTTTTCTTCTTTTCCCTTCTCTGGGCAGGTGCTGCTGATTCCTAAAGGCTTGCTGCAGCTCACGCCACAGCCCAGGAGAATGCTCTCACAAATGCATTGGAGGACAAAGCTGCACAGCACAGGGGAGTGAAGAGAGGGCTGAGGGGTCTGTGTTGTGATCCTGCCTCCCTCTGGGGTGTTGCTGGCTCGGCTAAGCTGGGCAGTTACTCAGCTTCCCAGAGAGGAAAGCCAGATGGAGCGGATTGTAAAGATGGGAACTGCTCCACTTTGGCTGGATGTTTGAGCTTCAGGGCATGCAGAAGTTAAGCCCAGGGAGCACGTGGCAGGCATTAACGCTTCATCCCCTGAGCCACTGCAGCTCTTCTCCCCTTTGTGAGCGTCCAAAGGGAAAGACCAGAAAACTCTGCCAAGGTCACAGCCAGCTGCTGGGGAGCAAGGGCCACCTTCCCCGGGGCTCCTGTAATGGAGGGAGAAGGAACAATGGCTCTCGAGGTTCTGCACCTTCAGCCATTGCTCCGGTTGCATGAAGGAAAACTGCCCAGAGACGAGGGACGGACAGACGCTCCCCACCCCGCACCCAGGGCTGTGGGAGACCCCCGGGATCCCGACTCCCGCAGAGGATGCAGGTGGCTGCAGCAGCTCCCTGGAACCAGCCCGGGAAAAGCCCCAGGAAGGGCCCTAGGGAAGGTCCCAGGTAACATCAGGCAGCTGATGACTGAAGGAACTCGTCTCACTGCCAGGGCAGTACGAGGGCTTGGGCTGAGCTTTGGGGCTTTGCAGCTCTGGGCTTTGTTCCACCTGGCCAGCAGGACGCTGCGCTGCAGCTAACGAGCACGTGGTAAACGAGGTGGGGTAGAGCAGCCTGTGCTGTGCTCGGGGCCTGAAGGGAAGTTTTGGGTCTCTTCCTCTTTGGCTGGGAATTGATGCTGAAACAAGAGGCCGTATTGCAGGCTTTAGTGGCCTGGCCTTCCCTCTTTACCTCATGCTGCTGGGTACCCGAGAGTGACAGATGTCACCGATGCTTTATTTTTAACCTCGACAGCCAAGATTTTTCCTTTCCCTTCAGTGGTTCCAGGTGCTTGCCCCAGAATTTACCAAATTAAGCAGAGGGGCAGCTGTCCTGCGTAATAAGCTGAGGGCATGGCAGGGTGGGAGCAGAAAATAGGGCAGTTTTGAAGCCAGATGGCAACCCTAGGGGAGGCAGCAATGAGGGATTAAAAGCTGGCCCATACAAGAGCTTGTGCTTTAGGGAATTAGTGTCCTCAGCTGACTTTAAAGTGCATTTTAATCCTCACAAGCCTACTCTGCTTTACCTCAGTGCAGGGACATGTTCCTGACGTGCTGGTAGGGTACGCAGCAGCTTTACTTACTGTGAAAAAGAGACTCTGTCTGTCTGGTTGCTCGAGAGAGGACGGACGGACACGCTCCAGGCTCGGCAGCAGGATAACCAGAGCTGTGCCACAGCTGCTGTTGTTTCTTCCGTGGCTGAGCAGAGCAGAGGTGGGCTCCCCACCGCCGGGATCGTGGCTCTCCGGCTTCGGCCGTGGCTCGCCAGCAGCGAATGCTCCCCCAGCTCCTGCCAGCCGCTGCGGGAGCCAGAACGTCCACGTCCAAACTTGGCTTCCCCGAGGTTCAGTGTTAGTGAATTCTTCAATACTCAAAGTCAACCCCGCATATATAAACAAACCCCCCCCCGGGAATTCCGCCAACATTCAATCATTTCTAGCAAACACAATCCTAGTGCTACAGCGGGGCTTGCCGTTTCTGCCAGCCACCTTCGGTAGCCAACAGTTCTCGGCCGCGTGCCTTCCAGGACGAGCGCCAGCATCCTCTCTTTCCGCGCCTTTCGGAAGGTAGCGCTGACACCCGCCATCGTCACTGTACATAAAAATGGGCATTTTATTTAGCTGTTATGGGGAACAGTTGGGTGAGCGAGAGATAATCCCGATGCTTATTTAGGAGGCCACAATGACATTTCTTAAACTGAATGTAAGACAAATGCTGTGAAGAGTTACAGGGGCCGGTGGCAGGCCTGGTAACTTACTTAGATCAACTTCTAGACTAGCTCTAGGACACTGGGGTAGGAGATGGTGCTTCTAGACGCTCCAAGATCTGCATCAACTGCTGGTGATTTATAGACAATTGTTCATTTCTCACACTCCGGCCACAACGCGTTTTCTATTTCAATAGCCTGTTCCAATGAGCGCTGTGCACAGGCTCCCTGAAAGCGTACTGAAGCTGTTGTACAGTGAACATTTCCAATAAAAAACTTGTTTTAATCTTTCTGGCAGTCGGAGCTTGTTCTAAGAAACCAAAACCGCTGGGGAGGGGCGGCTGCAGCCCGCTGGGGGGGGATCCAGTGCAGCCCCCCAAGGGACCCGGCCTCTCCGCCGTGCCTGGGCCCGGCCCCGGAGGAGCCATCGCAGCAGGGATCGATGCCGGAGCGGCTGCACGGAAGCGCCGGCGCCTTCGGGCCCACGAGGCGCAGCGGTGGTCGGAGCAGGAGCAGGCAATGCGGTACCTGCTCGGGCGCCAGCTGCGGGTGACTCCCCGGTGGGATTTTGGGAGGCCTTTGCTAGTGGAGCTGAGCGCTGGGCAGTTGCTTTGGGCAAGAAACGCGTTCGGGAAGACGAGCTGGGTCAGGCGGCTGCTGCAACCTGTCCCCAGCCTCCAAAAAACCAACCTAGAGCCTTCCCCATGTCCCACGAGCTGCGCGAAGCAGGGCCTTCAGCTCGGTTTAAGAATCCTACAGCGAATTAGCTGAGAAAGCGTTACGGCCATCGCTGCCGACGTTTAATTGCATCGCGTGGCTGACTGCGGTTTCATTATAGCGGTGAAATTACTGGCTGAAAGGGTAACGGGGCAGCGTCGCTACGGTGGGGCGCGATGCTGCTCTGCATGCTGAACCCCGAGAGCTTAAGTGTCCTCCGAACCCCGAGAGCTTAAGCATCCTCTGAACCCCGAGAGCTTAAGCGTCCTCCGCTTTGCCGGAGCTGAACGCGCTGCCCAACGTCTGTCCCTGTCCCTGCCTGTGCCGACCGCCGCCGCCGGACAAAGCCGTGGTCCGGAATAATCTCATTTCCTTGGCGGGCGCCGAGTGCCGTCCCCTGCCGACGCCTGTCCTGCGGAAGCAGTGAAACTCCACAACAGTACGGTGTATTAAAATACATACACTTTAATATAAAGACAAAAATTCAAAGCATTGTTTCAATTACAAATCAAGGTAAAGACACAAGAAATTAAGTGGAGGGAGGGGAGGAAAAAAAACCCTAACTCTTACATTGTGGAGAATTAGAAAGGCAGGGTGGAAATATATATATTATACATACATATATACACACCAGAAGAATTCACGCTACTTCTATGGAAGGATGAAAGGAATGACAGGACAACTTACCGGTATATAAAAAAAAAAAAAAACAAAACCCAAAAAAACAAAAACAAAAAGATAAATTAGGGGAAGTTTGAATTTTAAATAATTCAGTTTAATAGGCTAAATTATATAAACTAATTCCTATTCACTAGGAAACATCCCATATCACTGTTCTAAGAAAATGTTTTTTTTTAAAAAATCCATTGAAAAATGGATTTTTATTAGTAGTTAAAAGTTTACTAATCAATTCCTGAGCAACAGCAACCTCATCATCTACTGCTTTCCCCATCAAAGTCCCACTCAGCGAGGGCAGGCTCTCACTCCTAAAAACTTTAAGTAGAACAGAGACCTAAAAAGTTGGATTTTAATTTGCAATTGATCGCGTACAAGATTAATAGGTTAAAAAAGCCAAGCAGGATGGATCAACCCATTCCACCTTTTCCTCTTAACTCCAGCGACAAGACCTCTCTAGAGAATGATTTGAGCGCACCAGAAAAGCAACCAGATGTACCTTGAAAAAGGATCACAAACTTGAGAACTTCAGGGTTAGCGTCGTAAAACCTTGAATTCGAAGACGTGATTTTGTTTTTAAACTCTTACAAACCATTAAGAAACCTCTTCAGGAAGGGGATCGCAAACACCAGATTTACCGGAGAAGTATTTCCCATTTTTTTTGTCTTGGGTTTAAACCCTGAAGTTCACAATAATAGCATCTTTCATCGCGATATTCAGTCTAAATAGATATTTATATATTTATAATGCATAAGGATAAATAAAACATGGCACAACAACATTTTTAATCCATCTTTTAGTGAAAAACCTGATATGCAAGCTATGGAAATGTTGGAGCAAAAAAAGGAGGAAGGAGAAAAAAAAAAAAAAAAAGAAAATCTTTAACAGCCATAAAGCTTCAAATACTCGTACACTGACTACATATCTGCACTTCCCGAAAATCCAATTCCTGTGAGTTTTTCCTCAGTGCTGCAAAGATAGTTCACAAAAACACTGCCTACTTTCTTCTCCCCAAACTGTGATTTTTTTAAAGTACGTTCCCGTTGGTTTGCAGTCCACTGTACAACGTCCATGCCTTAACGGAAGCAATCATCGTTTGAAGCTCCCAATGCTTAATCCTCTCAGTAAAACAACGACCGCAGACTTTTTCAAGACAGCCACCTGGGTGAGTTGGGGTAACTCCCTCCGAGAAAAAAAAAAAAAAAAACATCAAGAATCTTCAGGTTTCCATACCCTGTATTACAAGGACCGATTTCAACACAGAAAGCAAATGGGTTATAGGTAGGACTTGATCAACCAAAGCTGCCCGACGTCGGCACTAGGACAAAATGACCAAGTCCTACCGATCGGCTCTTCCATGAGCAGCACCTGTGACGGGCACCGGCGGCGCCGGCGAGGGACAGCGACCCCGGGCTGGGGATGCACGTGTTTGTTACTACTGCTCGGAGGTGATTAGCACCAACTCCAGACCCGGCCAGGGAAGGAACGGCCACGGGGAAGGCTGAGCCGGGAGGGGAGTCTCCGATCAGCAGCTTGAGAACATGCTCCCAGCACTGGAGGTCTCCTCTTCCAGCAGCAGGGCAAACCCTCGAGCGGGGCGGGCAACCGCAGGCTGACGGAGCAGCCTTTGGTAACGTAAAGGCCCGATCCTGCAAAGCTCCCCTGTCCACAGAACCATCCTGCTGCCCCCAGAGCCATCCTGCTGCCCCCAGCGAGCCGGGGAAGCCCTCGTGCCCGTGAGTCCCTGCTGCAGGAGCATCGCAAGGGCACAGGACCCCCAGGTCCTCGTGAGAGGGTGGATCCACGGCAGTCACAAAGAGGTGGGGCCTCTGAAAAAACTTGGAGATGAAAGCCCATGCTGGCCCTCAAACTGCTCACAGTGACCCTGTGTCCCACAAAAAACCACCGCCTAAACAAGAGCCATGTCACGCCGCTGCAGATACCAGCTCTGCATCCCCTGATGCTCTCCCCTGCCGTGCAATCGCTCAGCCTCTCCTCTGCCCGGACTCTCTTCCAAGTGGAAAAATAATGGGTGGGAGGAGCAGATGCTGCTTTCTAAATACACAATCCTAGCAAGAATCAAACCACTCAGGTCCCTGGAGGCGACCCCAAGCTGCCTGTCCGTGGCCTCGTTACTCCAGAGCAAAAGACCTTCTACGGGAAGGGGAAGCCCAGCACAATGGGAAGATCCGGGCTCCTCTGCAGGGAAGGCTGGGACGGGACAGAACCTGATCATCACGGGGAGTAAATCTGCCCTGGTGTGGGGCACCCAACCTGCAAATGCTGTTGTAGCCCCTCTGTGTTGGGTAGGAACCTGCGCTGCAATCAGAGCAGGCGAGGCAGATCTGGCTTACATCCACCTCCTTCCCACTCACACCCCTCCCATTTATTTTCCGAGGCAAAGCGACTATCCCAGATATGTCTGTAGGGAGAATCATCGAATAGTTTGGGTTGGGAGGGACCTTTACAGGTCATCTAGTCCAAGCCCTGAAGAAGGAGGGTGAAGAAGTGTCCCCAACACCTCTCCGAAGGAAGCTCTTGTCCCCAGCAGGGTGAAAGGCAGGCAGCCACACGCCTGACCACGCTGCAGTCAACCCCGACCAGCCACGGTGGCCAAGCAGTACTGAAGCAACGCTCCGTTGTGAAGTGTTATTCAGATGCAAGGGAAGAGCTTATCAAGCCTGAAACCCATCTGCTCAGCAGATTTCAAATGAAGAAGTTACTTGCTCGGGTATTAAGTTTGGACTAAAGAAAGAAAAAAGCTACCCAACGCCTTGACTTGAGATTAAGTAACCGGGTGTGACAAACGGTTGGGTGAGTTCCAGGCTGAGGAGTGTCAAGTCCTGGGGATTTGAAAGCTCTTGATTCACAAAACCAGTGACTAGCAGATCCCTTGGCGATCAAGAGATGCAACCTTCCTGCCTGGGGTACTTCAGCAACCCTGCAGACCCTATCCCAGATTCCAACCCTACAAGCTCACCATCATCTCCACGTGCCCATCCCACCTGTGAGCCCTGGCACAGGGGGAATTCAGGCTTCGCAACCCAGGCTGAGCCCACACCCAGAGCCAAAGCCAAACCCCAGGGAACAGCAGGGTGAGCACAAACCATGTGCTGAAAGATAAAGCAGCTATCACCACTGGGAAGGAAGGACATGAGATGGAAGCACAAAAAAATATTTCTATGTTTGTCCGGCCAAGGAGACACAAGTTCCTGCTATCAGAACGGAGTCAGAGACGATGCTCCATCCCTAAACGTCACGTACATCTACTGTGCTGCACTCCCCCCTCGCCTCTCTCCCACTGCATCCGCAACCTGAACTAAGAGAGGTGGAGATGCTTCCCATCATTATGGTTGTCCAGACCGATTCACACCTTCCTGCGGGGAACAGCCTTGCTTGCACCAAGACAGCTTGACTTCCCCGTCACCCTGCGCACCGGCTCAGTTTCAGCAACCCAAGCCTCTATGGCCTCCAGCAATGTTTTCCCACTTTCTCTCCCTCAACTACACGAAAAGCAGAGAAATCTGGCTGCTGGGTGCCCCAGACACCCCTGGCTCACGGAGGAATCGTTGCTGGATGACTAATCTGCAGCAAACAAGTTTAGTGGAGCACTCCCAGCTTCACAGCACGGTGGGTCTCAGTGGGCTGAACCCGGCGAGCGCGAGCCAGAGGTAGCAAATCACCAAAAAAGGAAGAGTGCACAAGGCTTGTTCCTCAAGGCTGACATTTAGCAGTGGGGCACAGGTTTTGCTCAGCACAACGCTCCGGAAGTTCCTTTTTTTTTTTTTTTTTTTTTTTTTGGCAACATATGTGCTACAAGATGTATTTTAGCTTCCTGACGAGTCCCTCGCTGGCAGCAGCGGCGTGGAGGAGAAGGAACATGTGTGACAGCCACGAAACGACCGGACCCAACAGGATGTGGTAACGCAGAAGGAATTCCTTTTTGGAACTGGCTGTTTGGCTTTGATTACTCAAAAGTATCTCCAATTACTGAAAACACGTTTCAGACCTCTGGCACAGCACTCCTACAGTAGGGTCACGAGGGTCTTAATCTTGTAGCCATATGGATCAGATCTTAACATCTCGAAGCTATTCCTTCAGCAGCCCGATAGCAAGGTAAACGCTCTCCCCGTTTTGCAGACAGAGGAGAAACAAGTTGAACCAGACCAAGATTAAGGCAAAGCAGTAAAAGATCAGGGAGCAGGGAAGACAACACAAATCTCTTGGCTACATCATCTCCCAGCGAACGCAATACTAAGACATCAGTCCAAAAGCTGTACTCGCCATCTCACGCTGCTCCCTACAAGCGTTAGCTCATCAGGCACCTTCTGGAAGGGCATCTCGGTGGGGATTACTACGAAGATTTAGATCAGAGCCGCCGCACAAGCGACACGCGTTGCAATGACGCAACGCATCGCAAGGTGAAGGAGCCAACGGTGCCAGGCGTGGGTGGAAGACACCAGCAAGGCCAGAGCAGCTCCAGACTCCCGCAGCGTGGGCTGCCAAGATGGAAACATCAAGTCACTGGAACAGCAGCACTGAGGTGATGCAGAGGTAGATGAAGGCCCGGTCCCAACGGACCCCAGGAGGCTGAAGCGGATGCTCAGCAGGTTGGCCGGCAGACTGAATCCCTTTCAAGTCCATCCCAACTATGCGTTTATTCCTGGGTCAGCATCTGGTTTCCTTTGGCCTTCCCAGATGCAGGCTGGAGAGTCACAGACTCCAAAATGCTGGGTAGTTGAAAACATCTTGACAGCGCACGTGTGCTCAGCTACAGCCAGCGGGCTGGAGCTGCCGATCTCTGATGGCGCTCGTGAGCAAGTCCTGCAACGGACACCAGCTGACTACTGATCACCAAAGCACCCGCTACCGCAGGTGACACCGAGGGACAGAGGGGGGGTTGATTTTCCACAACACCCACCAGAAAGCAGATGACAAACTCCTTGCCCGGGGCCTTTGCTCCGAAGGGTCATAGAATCATTTAGGTTGGAAAAGACCTTTAAGATCATCAAGTCCAAGCGTTGACCTAACACTGCCAAGTCCACCACTAAACCACATCTGACTGTTTCATCTTGCTCCCCAGGCGCACCAATTCCTGAAATGCTGTGAACCTTGAGGGGCAAAGCAAGTTATTCCCACGAGAAGGATCTGGCCATCCTCTTTGGCCCAGGAGGAGTGCCAGGAGCCAGCTGGGCAACATGGGCCTCAGGCAGGTGCTGGAAAGCACAGAAGGTTCGACAGAGCTCTGCAAGTCAGGTCCTCCTCCTAACAGGCATCTTTGCTAGAGGCCTCTGAGCGCCTCGGGAATGAGCACAAGCAAATCCCACCACCACCACCACCACCACAGAAGTGACAGTGGCCGAGTTTCTGGATGTCTCCTGTGGTTTGAGATGAAGTGGGGCACAAGATGTCCACAGAGCACCGTATCTCGGTCCCTTTTCAGAAAAGGATCTGATAAAAGCAGAGTGATTAAAAGCTTCTACTTGTATTTCCTCATCCCTCTCATCAGCGTTATAAACGATAGGGGGGAGATGTAATTAAGGCTGCTGCCCCTCCAGCAATTGCTCAGGCCCAGCCTACCAATTTAAAGCCTCCAAAGACCCGAGCACTCTGCCATTTGCTGGGAAGGATGCTAAGGCAGCTCTGCAACTCCAGTCACCCAAGGATCTGGAAGAAGCTGGAGCTGCCCAACTCCCAGCTGCAAAACATCTGGGTTACATTGTCTTCCTGGATTCCAGGACATAAAACTCTGTACGGCTTCTACTAGAAGCTACTGGATGTTTCTCAGCTATCACCCTCTGAGCATTTTTGCCCTTTTCCAGATTTTCATCTTGCTGTTAGTAACTCAGCAGGGCGCACGGCTGTCAAGTCCTCTCCCACACGCAAAGCAGAAAACAGTTCCAAAACGTCCCTAATTTCCAGGGCTATTCATCCCTTCCCTTTCCAGCGAACAAGAAGGCAAAGTCAGATCAACAGTTTCTGCGCACAAAGGCTGCCTATGGAAGACACACAAATCAACAAAATAACTGCATTTGTCCTAAATCTCTACTAAGATTGCCGGGGATGAGGAAAAGGGCCTAACTGAAGTCTGTAGTGGGTAGGAGCTGTTTGGGCACCTCTTCCCCCCCCGACCCTCTCGAACCCGGCCAGCACAGCGCTCACAACTGTTCCTCCCAGAGCCAGGCAGCAGGAGAGAGCAGGCGAGGGCAGAAGCATCTTCAAAAAGAGAGGCAGGAGTTGAACAGCTAACGCGTTCAGCCCAGCTTTTTGTGACCGCGGGATGCCCCGTCAGGTGGCTGGTAAGGTAGGGCTCAGGTCTAAGGTGAGGCTCAGGTCTAAGGTGAATGCCCGGCTGCTGGAGGTGGGAGACTCATTAGGGAGCACTAACGACCTAGAAGGGATTTAGGGACAGCGAGCGCCTCTGACGCAGAGCAGTCAGTGCTGCCCCTCAGAGCACCGGGGCTGGCAGGCAGATGTTTCCCAAAGCCTAAATGTGTTTTTCTTCTTGTCATTTTGCTGTTGCAAATTCCCCTTCTTTTACTGTAGTTTCCTTTCTTGGTGCTGGGTCCAGCCTGAACTACAGACCAGCGTGATTTCTACTTAATAGATCATCCATCTCCTCACTTTGTGCACTTGAATAAATAAGTTTTTACAAGTTTACTGTGCATTGTACAATCTAAAAATAAATGAAATAAAGTATATGAAATTTATAATTTTTCATCACATCTCTATAAAATACAGCCGCTGCTCCGAGCGGCGCTTTCTGTACACAGAACACCAAGTCACGATACAATTAACTGCACCAGTTTGATAGTGTGGCAGCACGGTAAGCTAGATCGTGGTGTTTTTGTGAACTACCATTTAGACCTACTTAAAGCAAAGAAATACAAAAGCAAAAAGCACTTCCTCAATAAATGTACACGGCTAAGCCATTTCTGAATCAAGTATCAAAACCCTACTAACAAAATACATTGTACTCGGAACGAAAACAACAAGCTGAGAAACTCTGCTACCTGCACCAGTACAGAAGCGCTACGTTCAGTCTTCCCAACGTTGGTAAAAAGGGCCTGACCAATACCAGTGATTATGCACCCTGTTCATATGCCAATGACATCCCAAAACAAGTTACCAGGCTAGCTACCAAAATTCACAGTGACTTGAGTGCCACCAGCAACCGCAAATGGCCCAGTGAAGTAGTTAAAATGGGGCAGGACTTGAATTTCTTCTGCTCAAACTGTGCCTGCGTTGGCTGAGCGTGCCCAGGCGACCCCAGGAGCTCTAGCTGCCACTCCAGAGGGGAGCACGGAGTTCGTGTTTGTAACGAACACAAGGAAAAACCACCCAGTTAACAGAGCGCCTGGCTCGGTTCAAATGAAAACAACGGGTTCGATAAAAGACTGCCATTCTCTGTGGCTCACACTGCTGCAAACCAAGCGGATTTTGGTATATGAACAGAGCAAGATGAATAAATAAACTGCAGACCTTTCTGAGAACTGGGTTTGGCATTGGTCAACCCTCCAAATTCAGCACCAAGGATTCAAACTAGAGGCACAGTTCTGACGGATGAAATAGCACCGAGAGGAGGCTCTTTACATCTCTGCTGGTGTGCCAGTCCTTTATTATTCGGAGAATTTAATAATAAGTTGTATTTATGATTCTAGGTGGAATAAAATAAGTCAAAATTGTTTTCACTTTAAAAAAAGATAAATACTTTATCTAAACTATCAACAATACAAACTGGAGCTTTAAGCGTTTCTTTTGCCTTTTTTTTTTTTTCCTTTTTTCTTTTTTACTCAGATTCACAGTAAATATTTTCTCTGTTGTTTAGGTCTTTTTATGTTTTTATTTTGTCCAGTAGTAAGAGAGTAGAAACCCCTGCACAGGCCAGGTGAGCACCTTTCAGTGGAAGCCGAGTGAAGTTGGTCCACGTTGTCCTTGCATAGGTCACATTGGGTTGAGGTAGAAATCCTAGTTACCTGCACAACAGGAGGAGAGGAAGAGACTCATCTAAATAAAAGACAAAAATCTAGCGTGTGTCAGATGCGTCAATCATTTCTACATTGCTTCAAGACCTCGTTAGCCGGCAAAGAAGGAGCAACTCTTGACCCAACCACAATTAGACACAAAGGCTGCCTCCAAAAGTGACACACAGCCCCTCACGGCTACTGCAGTTTTTAAAGCTCTCTGACAGCGTAACCCTATTGAACTGCGTCCTCCCGTGACTGACCTCGAGTCGGGGGAACATTTCCCCACTCAGTACTTCACCTTTTTCTAGCACACACTAATCTGCTTGGAATTTTTTTATTACCCTGGAGGAGAAACATTATGAGAAGCAAAGCGGTTTATTTTAGCCTCCAATTCCAGATTTCAGCTTTGGTTCATCAAGGACTCTGAGCGCAGGTATTCACACCCAAGTCAATGAAACGGCTCAAATATTTGACCTATGTTCAAGAGCGACACGGAATGGGACCACAGCTACGGAACGTCTGTCATACACCACCTCCTGGTGGCGTTATTTCTGCTCCTTTGCCCCACAACCCAGCTTTCTCCGTACGTCACTTTTGTGCCTTGCCTATTTTGCTCAGAACCTTTTTGTGGCAGGGACCATCCCATCCGAGGGTATGGAGTCTAGCCCAGTACGACCTCAGTTCCAGGTAAGGCGACTGCTTCAGCAGAAGGCTTTCACCCGGCTTTCGCTTGAGTCGCTCACGTATACAAACCCCCAGGCCTAACCTTCCTCGCCCCTTCTCCCCCATCTTGTTTCTATCCAGGGTCTTTCAAGCCCGTTCTGCAACCACATCACACCGTCGGCCTCTGCGGGAGCACAGGGACCACGTTACTCAAAACCCTTCCTCAGCCTCGCTTTCTCGTCTAGAAGGACGGGGGTAATACTTACGTGCCTCACAAAAGCCTAACGAGGATTTGTTTGTGTCTGTGGAGCAATTTGATGATGAAGACACTATACACAATGCACAGTCAAAAGAATCTCTCAGGTATATTGTAATTGAGTCATGTTTTATAAGCGGCAAAGAGTATTCAACCATATAGCGTATGTAGCTTTGGTATCAGTGAACAGCAACAACATCAAAGACCTACAAGAAAAGCACGGAGCAAGCTCTGGGGCCTAACATACTGATTGAACTTTGCAAGCACAAGTTGTTATTATTACATCAGGATGCCACAGAGTATTTTCATGAACAACAGTACCCAACTCTGTGGTGGTACACTTTATTCGGGAGTTGTTCTAAAGGCATTTCAATATTTGCTTCAGTAAAAATGCATACAGTCTCCGGAAACCTTCCTTTCTTCTATGGCCCCAGCCTTTACGAAGCACGGACCACAGTTAAGCCTGCAGATTCCCTGTGTTCTCATTCACAGTCTACCCAGTAAGCCAGTGATCACCAAGTGAGCATAAATACAGCATCTGATGGTTACTGTTAGCCCTAGCAGGCAAGTCCAATAAAGCTGCAGTGCACAGATAAATTACAACCCTTCTTCGCTACCTGTGGTTGTGTTTTCCAGTGATGCAGGGGGCACATTAGCTGCAATGCAAGACCAGTGCATTTGCTCTCCAAGACAAAGCTGCAGCTTGTAACCTCGAGATTTTGAACTTTACGGTTATTTAGAGCAGCTGTTGTTGGCTACGGTAAAAACAAGACCACCACATTGCCACATACAGTCACAACGCAGCACCATCACGCATCCTAACGCTATGCGAACATGGGCTTGTGGAGATGCAACAGTCTGTGTCGGAGGGCGAGAAGAGGGGAGGGGGGAATCAAAGTAGGCAACAACCACTTCCAGTAAGTGTATAAAACCATACGTAAAAATAGACATTCCCTCCTGATTACTGATCTTCAGAAAGAAACATTTTCATGAAGTGATCCCAACCTGAACATAATCCTAATGTCAGCTAAGACAGAGTTACCATTGTGAGCACTCCTTGTCGAGAAATCCTGACTCCCAGAACAGAGAGCATTAAGACTCTCCATCCTCTGCAATCAGATTATTTGCTTCCCACATTTTAGAGGTTTCTCTGTTTCACAGAGCCCATCCCCAAGCTATCTCTGAAAAGGAAGAAGCATCATTCAGCATCTTGTACAAAACTCCTCGGTTTTTTTCTCTAGCCTTACCTTACAAAATAAGAACTGTTAGCTAAGCAAGCTCTTTATCGTGGCTTAACCCCAGAAAGGTGCGAAGCATAAGGAGACTGCATGCCAAGTGTAACCCACATAGCGGACGTGCCAGCTGCGTTGGACTGCGTGATCATGGGCGCGGACTGTGCCAGCGCCAAACGGGGCAGAGGTGGGTGATGGACTGTAAAGGAGGGGCGGGAGGTTTTGTGCTGGAGAGAAGCTAGCTTAATAGACAAAGAAGCATTAGCAGATTGGACAGAAGCAGCAGAAGAGGATGGCAAAAAAGCTTCGCTAGGTGGGATGGATGGCAGGTTCTGCAGAAGCGCAGGCTCGGAGTTAGAAGCAAGTAATGGAGGAGGTGGGGGCAATGAAACGTTAGGAGGGGGCGGAGGGGAATGGAAAACAGATTGCACTGGCGCTCTGTTGAGGTGCTGAGCAGATCTAGTCTCACTAGATGTTACTAAATTAGAGGAAGGGGGTGGGAAGGATGAGGATGAGGTGCTGGCAACAGCCTGCAGAGGGTTTAAGCTTAGCACTGTGCTGCTAGAGACAGCACTGCTGCTGAAACTGGCTCCAAATTGATGAGGAGAGGAGGCAGAAGGCACCGCATGGTTAAAAATACCTGCAAACAGGAGAGAAAAACTCAGCTTCAACAGATGGGCTTTGTACAGTCTCAAGTGACAAGAGAAACAAAACAAAAAGGCAAAAAAAAAAAGTGAAAAAAGCAAAATTATAATAGTTACAGCCCCATACAAAAATATGCAGCATGAGAAGGCAGCAAGCAATGAGAGATAATGGTGCAGGCCAGGAGGTACAAAAGATTTCACTTACCTTTCCTACTGCCAACCTCTAAATGCCACGAGGAAAAATGGTCAGACCCAAGAACTGTCAGTTCTATACCACACGGGTAGACTTTTGATGAAATTACGTGGTCTCTAGAGTTGTTTATCTGAAGACTCAAACTGCTGCTCTTCCCTCCCCACCCTCCTGCTTTCCCACTTACAGGGCAGCAGAGGGGAGTTTGTATTTCCAGCAAATCTATGTGCTGAGAGATGTGAGAGTTAGGATTTCCCGACATGGTGTCTGAATGATTATGGACAGGTAAGAAAAACTACTTTGGACACTTAGTAATGGCAGGTTCAGACTATCTTCTAGTCCTGCCAGCTTGTCTCCGGTTTGGGCCACAGAAGCCAAGCCTGTGCAGAATTCCAGAAGTGCAAGGTGCATATGGCATTGCCCCTCCTGGCAAAGAAACGCTCTTCATGTCCATTCAAGAGCCAGAATGCTACGCAATTCCCAACACCATCTCCTCTGAAGAGGCACTGATGTTTTGCTCTTCCTGGATCATGCTAAATCCGTTCAAGGCCTAATCTCAACCTTTACTCAAGTCGACAAGTTAGAGATCCTTAACTTAGTACCATGACAAGTTAAATCTTTTACCTGCAGGCAGACCTAAGTTGGTTCCAACACAGCAACATCTGAACAAGCATACATTATGAAATCACAAAGTCTGGGTGTATTCTTTCATTAAGGTGATACAACAAGCTCATCTAGTAGACAAAGCTCATGAGATTTCACTGTGGGGAACTGAACTCATCCTAGCATTTCCGAGAGAAAGAGGAGACTGGTTATGTGGGACAGATCTGCTTCACATCCTGCAGAAATGAAAAGGGTTTCACCCCTGGAGAGGCAGTGTCAGACTTTCCTTTAGGCCCTGTCTTATACCAGAGAAAGGGTTCTGCCTACCTCCAACTGTTCCACCTGTAACCCCAGGAGAGAAGTTCCCCATAGTGTGAGAGTTAGTCAGTCTGGTTGCAGCTGATGACACGTGGACCAGACTGGCAGCAGCTGGCATTGAATTAAATAAGGACTGCAATACTGAGGAATTTGTCACCGAGTTGAGGTTTGCTTGCAAGGCCATGGGGCCGAGGGGGAACTGCGATCCAGTGGTCAAAGTGTTTAGGAAAGGATGGTGCGTCTGAACAGAAGATGCTGGGTTGCCTGCTGAAGAAACAGCAGTAGAAAGGCTTTTACCATTCAGAAGGCCACCAGACGAAACAGCAGCAGAAATGAAAAGGTTGTGGCCATTTTTAAACTCCACATCTCGGTCCCTTCCTTTGCCGACCTTTCCGTTATGCTGCAAAGAGTTTTTTTCTGAAGAAACCCCAGTACGAATGCTTATTTCGCTGATCTCTTTGCCTTTGACCCCTGACCGATTTAAGTCTTCTCCTTTCGTGCCGCCGAGGCCTTCGAGTTGCCTCTTGTTCAAAAAAGGATTCGTTTCCGATATCCCCACATCTTTGCTTCGCTGCGACTGGAAACCCAGGGAGCAGTTGGAAGTCGTCACGTCCGAAGCCTTATGCGGAAGAGAAGCACCATCGATAAAGCTGTGTAAACCCATGTCAGTTGACAGTCCACCGTTGTACGTGAATCCGTTAGTGGAGTTTGTACTAGGGCTGAGCCCATCTGCCCCAGACGAGGGCATGGCAATGCTTTTCCTTGCGTGTGCTGTGATCTTGGCGTCGATGGCAAGGCTATCCTCAGAGGAAGGCTTGAAGGCAAACAGCGAATTCTGGCTCAGAGATGAAACCGACTGCAAGGGACTGTCTGTAGTTTTGGTCAGGTTGATGTCAGATATTGGTGAAAAAGTAGATTTCCATTTACTGCTATTCATGTTCTCGTTGCTTTGTGCTTGTTTCCTCACAGATAAGCTGCCACCTAGTTTGGAAGAAAATTTCTAAGTGTCAAAACCCAGCATTCATTGAATCTGCTCATTAAGAACAGGGCTTTACCTTTCAATACCCATATTTTATCAGTCTGTAATTCTATTTCTGATATTTGGCAGAAATATTTGTGAAGTCACCTAAAAGTCCTTAAAAATTTGGTTTAATGCTCTGGAAAAGTTTGAGAATGCTGATCTACTTTTTTTTTTCTCAGTTTTTGTACTACAGATCCCTCCCCAAACCCAGAGTCAGCAAAAAAAAAAAAAAAAGGTCAGATCTTTGGTGACCTGTGACTACAGAAAGAACTGGCCCCAAACGTGCAATTATCAGCCACCTGTCTTAATTACAATTATGCAAAGCCCTGGCAGAACTGCACTCTGCTCAGCAGCACAGAAAAGTCCACTTCTGCCTAACAACTTCAGTCGGGGGCAGACACCCGTTCCCAAGACCAACCATTACAACAAATAATTAAGATTCCTCACCACCTACCATTTTCAACAGTCTTCTGTGGAGATTTGCTTTCCAATGATATCGTTGCAATTTTCCTTTCAATTCTAGTGGGAAAATAAAAAGGTTATAGCACTCACTGCCGACCTTTTGTTGAACATTTTCCCTCATAACCTATCTTCCTCATGTTCATGTCTTTAACAGGCGACTAGAGTACATAAAGCCAAGTCAGCTAGAAAGCTGTATGTTACCAAAGGAACTTAAAAGCATAAAAAAGCCCCCACCAGGGACTTTAAGTAGAAGCTATTACAGAATTTGTGCTCTTTGCCAAGATTAGTGCATGTTCAGAGGACTTCATTGTTGCTCTCCTTTCACAAGAAGTAGGTTGTTGCTCACATTTCTATAGTGGTTACTTTTCCAGCACCTTAACCAAGAAAAAAAATTGCACCCCGCAGGCAGGCAAAGGGTGGCAAGTACTCAATTTTCAGAGCAACTCATCAACAGTTTGGGGCAGGAAGTCAAGAATTTTGAATCAAGCTGAAACTGGGAGTGAGGGGGAGACAGATTCTTAGTTAAAGATTACACACAGCCTCCGTACTCCTACAAAGCAACGTAGTAAAAAGAAATCATTTCCACACTAGTTCTTTCAGAGGCTGGACTCTGTCAGTCTTGCAAGCACAGCAAGAGCAGGTTCCCACATTCAAATACTACCACCGAAATACCTTCCCTATTCATGATTTCAGCGGCGTAAGAGGCTTGCCATAATGGAATCGGTCTCCAAGCAAAGGAAACAAAGAAGGTTTAACACACCTCTCGGGTTTAGAGCACTGTTATCAGCTCTCAGAGAAATCTCATCCTGAAACCTATGCCTGCGTATTCACCTGCTGCTATTGTGCTCATCTTCAGATCCCTGCTCTTCATCTGATGTTAGAGGAGAGTAATGAACACCGTTGGTCTGAATGATGGGCTTTTCCTTTTTCAGTACCGGGGGCTGGTCATTGTCCTGGTAAGGAACAGGAGAGTTCTTCAGGGAATTTTCAGGAGAGGAAATGGCTGTTATTTCTAAAGGCTGGTTAATGTTATTGACCTGGGCAAGAAGGAAAGAAAGCAGTTACAGATGAGAGCATCCCTTTAGCAACAAGGCATCTTGTTAAGGATATTAAAAGCAAGCTTAACTTGCCCAGCTTTAGGATATGCCAACAGCTGCCTGTTTAGCACCGCTGCTGTTACACTCTTCCACCCTGCATTGGAGCCTGGGATGAAAGCTTTAATACAATTTGGAAAACACCTAATTTTTATTCTTCGATTTCATGTTTAAACACAGAAATGAAGACATGGGATAATCACTTTTTTTTTTTCCCCAAACTACCATTGCAGGATCACATGAACACAACTTGTATAGCTGGCTTAATTATGCAAGAATGCCATATGCTTCTGGCACTCTTATGCTATTTAGTCAATCTTAGTTTAAACTATTTTCAAAATATTTAACCTACAGCCTAAAAATCAACTTCACTGCAGAAACAAGGTCTTTGTCATAAGGGAAGAGATTATTTTTAGTTTTTAATGCTCTGACAGCAAAGAACCCTTTGAAGATGCTCTACCTATACAGAAATGGTTCACCAACTTTTCAGCAATTCTTTCCCCTCTGAGGGGCCATCTTCACAAAGGGTTTTCACGCCCATTCTAGCTACTAGAACTGTAACAGCCTAAGAGCAAGCTAAAGAACAGAACAGCTGAAGCTTATTTCCAATTCAAAGAGCATTCCCAGGCCCTTCTCTCTTGCTAGAGCCCTTACCATGGAGTTGATATTGAGCGGTGAACCTGATGGTTGCGTAAAGAGTCCAGACACAGTAGGTAAGGATTTGCGTTTAGGGGAGACCCCGGAGTTCCCGCTGAGATTCCCAGTAGAGGATCTCTTCCGCCGACCTCGCTTCTTCCCATCCTGCGCGTGTGCTTGGCCACAGTCCAGCCGAGCGCTCGTGGGCAGAGGACTGTGCTTGTTGGAAGGGGATTGTTTTACATGTCCTGTATTAGGAGAGATTGTAAAGATGATTCTTCTCTTGGCCTCGTTCTCAGGATCTGAAAACGCTGCATCAGACTGAAGATCCCCCTTTGTTCCTTCGGCAAACATCTTCTGAGCATCTGCATATTGCAATACCCCTACCAGGCTCTGGGAGGTGCCATTTAACCTGGGGCTTGTTGAGTGCTGGTGAGCAGGGGAGTTTTGCCCAGAGTTCCTTGACTGCATCATTAGCAAAGGATGTTGTGGAGTGGAACTCCGAGACCCTACTGAGTTAAACAGACTCCCAGAGTCGTCCAGAGCTGCCTGATCAACACTATGGTTAAGATGGGCTGGGCTGTTTGTAAGATTTCCATTGACTGCCACGGAGCCAGAAGAGTAAGAAAAACCTGTTGAAAGGGAAAGTATACATCATTGCTTCTGCTGAGTGATAGTTCACAGTGCTAGATTTCTGGGATGACTGGGAGCGGTTTCAGCTCTACGAGCGTTAGATCAGCCAGCAGCCATGTATGACACGGGAAACTGCACAGCTGCTTTTTACACAGTGCAGTTGAGAACGTGGCTCTGTGTGCTGATGATTTCAGTTAAGGGTTAACGATTTTCACTGCTTTTTTTGCCAGTTCAGGAAAATTCATGTGTTCTAAGGAGATACCCTACGCTCTACCTGGTTTTAAAAAGGAATTCAAGTGTTAAGTTTCTTTAGAGCTATTACGCCTTTAGAAATCAGGGCTCCTCTGCTCTCAACTCCTTCCTATTGTCAAGGAAACAGATGGCCAAATTCAGTCCATTTCCTTCACCAAAAAAGAAGGGACTCTGTCATCTATACAGCCCACCTCCTTCTCAAAATTAAACAAAAGGCTGTGGCTTAGGGAGTGACAGGGGACCTTCAAAGAAACCGTGGCAGAAGAACGCCACATGGGAGGAAGCTTGGAAAGGGAATGAAGTATTTGTCATGGTGTATCATAAATGGGTTTAGTGCTCTAGTAAGGCCTTGTCTCTGGGCTAAGTGAAGGGAACATGGTATTGTTTTACAACAAGGGGGGTTTTGAAATATTCCATTGGTTTTATAGAAAACTGCAGCCAAGCCCTTCTTTGCAAAACAGATGCTAGAAACAACACAAGCCCCTCGAGGTGGTAAACATTAAGAACAAATGCACTCTCTGATGAGGAATCAGCTGTAGAATGGCTTCTGTAGGCTAGAACCAACTTTTCCTGGTCCACAACATTTCCATACCCTCAAAAGCTAAAGGCCACAATTTCAACAGACAAATGAGTTCAGAAGCAATGTCTGTGCTTACAGGCATCCCTACCCTCTCCCAATCAACCTTTCTTCCTACCCCGATGCCTTTTACAACTGCTCATGAAGCACCATTGTGACCTGCATCAAGAAATTCATTTTGCTATTAAAAAAACCTCCACCACCCTGTAAAATTAAACTTTTAAAACCAGATCATCAGCTCACAGCATAGCTATGCAACACTTTGCTGGTTTGCCACATTACAGAGGCAGGAATCTCTTAATCCACATAGAAGAATTTACAAAAAGCAATTCTCTATTTACACTGCAGGGTGCTGCAGTTCAGGTAAAGGCACATCAAACCAATACTTTATGCCAGAATGCACCCAAGCTGTAGGCACATCCTGACTCAAAACATCATCATCCGTGATTCTTTGGTCTCGTTACAAAACACACATTCATCTAGCACTCTACTGCTTGAATGACCTAACAAGAAATGCTCGGAAAACTCCGATGCATGCACTTGGAGGTGCTGTCACGACAAGACGGCGCACCTTCGCGTAGATGAGGCTGTTACCTGAGGTAGCCAAAGCCAGTGGCTTGTTTCCAGCAGCATTGCTTACGCCATTATGAGAACTAGCACCAATCTGCTTTTCAAGTGTCGATGAGTCTCTACTCTGATGAACTGGGCTAGGTGTGCTTCTCTGGGGGGGGAGAGAAACAGGCATTTCAGTACAGGAAGTATACTCAAAAGTCAACAGTTTAAACAAATTGCATGCATTAGTAGATCTACCAAGGAAAGTGGCCCTACTTCCTAAACGTCCTAGATTTTGCTTGTTTTGAGAAAGCCATTGATCAGCATGTTATGGGACAAAAATAAATACCGTGAATAATTACACTGCAATAGTATCTAGCACACAACAGATACCATGCAGATAGAGGGAGAACAGGCTCCTCGTCCCAGAAAGTTTAGACTCAGGACAGCCCTGTAATCAGAGAACGAATGCCTGTTTCACAGGCAGCCAGAAAGGAACCAAATGATTGTACCATGTCCCCAAGCCTGTGCACATGAAGTTCCCCAAAACAAGCCCAAACGAACATGAAATGCGTTAGGCTACGTTCTCTGGTACGCTATCTGAGGGTAGGATCAACAAGTGGTGTTTTCCTAAAGCAGGCAAAACAATTGTGAAATGGTAGCCTGAATAAACAATGTGTTGAAGCAAGAGATGCCAGCCAGAGCGAACATTCTCTCTGAAGACATAGGACTTCTGCTTGGAGCTGGGCAGACTGTGGTTCTGCTACAACTAAAAGTCTACAGCTGGAAAAAGATAATGGATTCAATACTATGGAACAACTCCAGCTTTCCAAATATGGGATTGTAAGGCAGGCATTTGTGGATGGATTCTAAATTCACAGCTCTCATGTGAAAGCAGCAAACGTTTCTCAGTTCTCTGCTGTAACGCTTTTGTGACAAACATTTCTGAGAAACTGGGCCCAGGCTTTTTTAAAACTCCTCTGCTACTGAGAGTGGCATGGACTTAGAGTGGCCCCAAAAATTCTTTAATTGCTCTGCTGCTGCAGAGCAGTCGCTCGCACATTAGATATTACAGCCTCAAGGCACTCACTATTCAAGCTCAACCTACACATGTAAGTGATAAAGACAATTTTGAGACAACCAAACTGAGGGAGAAGAATTTGTCTCCCAGGGTCATGTAAGAAGGCAGGGGCTAAGAACAAACTGACGTGTGTGATTCTCTGCTTTCACTGCCACAAACTTGCAGACTCTGCACCTTTGCCACCCAGCCGGACATTCAAGGCTAGGATCTCCTGAAGCACATGCTTTACTTTCCTTCCTGGCTGAAATACCAGCACCCCACAGACAAAAGAGAGTAAAAATCTACAGAATTACTAAGAGCCAAGAGGATGCATCCCAACAGCAGCCTCCCCCAAAGCATCAGACATTTGAGATTAGCAGCCCCCTAAGGATTCTGGTGCACAGCACCCCATTACTGCCCAGTGTGATTTTAGTTAGGGATGGAAAGTGTTGACAATCCCTTACTCACCACCTTCTCAACACGGCTAGGTAGGACTACGCTGGCCAGAGGGATACTAACAGGGAGTTTATTGGGCTGCACTGTGCTGAGAGGAATACTGATAGGTAGGCTGGTGATAGTTTCTCCATTACTCACAGAGGTTCTCTCTCTCAAAACCTGTAAATGCAAAAGAGAAAGTCATGTTCTTAACTGCATGCTATTACTGAAAAGACTTTTTAAATTAATGGTAACCTGTTCATTTATATTTTGTCCACCCCACCCCACCTTTTTTTCTTTAAAAGAATTACACATTTAAGAGTGATGACTATAAAGCCAATATAGGGCATGCACGGAGCACCTTTGTTACCAACACCAGTCTACTGGGACAGCAATATCCAAAGCACAGAAATACGTAAATTAAAGCTACTGCTGGCCCCAAGCAGAAGGAAAAGGATGCCTTTTAGGCAAGCTCATTTCTCAGTGCCTTTGTGAGAGCTCTGTGAAAAGCACTCATCTGACAGAATTCATATCTTGAGGCCCTCTGTATGCAGAAGCTGTAGTACCCAGAAATATTTCCATGGTAACCTCCTGTTGGAGGGCACCTGCTTACTCTGAAACGAGCACCAATCTGATTCATGGCTGGACCAATTACATGGACAATTTTTTGTTATTTTAATTTTTTTTAACTACGAAAGAGCTTACTTTTCAAGTTCAAGTAGACACACACCAGATCAAAAAGAAGTCCTACTGCATTACTGGCACAGTTCATAGGCAAACCAGAGGTAAGCACGTCTTTCATGAGCACTTTCTCTTCCTCTAGCCAGCTCCTTTTTATTGTATCACACCTAGTGTGTTTTGTGTTATTTTCCATACCACTCTGACCACAGAAAGGAGCATGCCTGCATTCCCTAGTTTGGCCAACTTTTTCTTTGTTCTACCATGTGTAACATCTCTGCACTTGAGCACCAGCAGATCTCTTACCTTCTCGCCTGCAATTGGTAAGGCCGCTGGGGAAGAGGGCCGAGTTTCCTGAGGACTCAGCTTTATGCCATTTGAAATACCAGGGCTTGGATATGTAAGGCCATTCTCTTTGACATGGTCAGCTCTGGAGGAGAAATGTATGACTGTTAGAATGCAAAAGCTAAGGACTTCTCTTTTACAAGGAATTCCTGTACCAAACTCAAGGCACTGTACCACCTTATTTACCCCATCAGCTGTCACTGCTGGTTTTCCTGGCACAGAACTTTGACACGTGTTTAAAACACCACTTTTAAAAATATTTTTCCACAATCCAAATAAACCAGTGTTATTAAAAACAAGCAATAGTATTACCCCTCCTTTCCCATCCTAGGAAATGATCACTCTCACCTCTGTATCTCATTAGTTGTTGCTTTTCCATTGACTGCATGGTCTTGATTCAAGTGTCTCCTCAGTGCTATTTTAGCTGGGGAAAACCTGGTATAATCGGGTAAGGACAAGCTCGTCATCTTGTCTGCCTTCTGTCTGCTGCTGTGGTTTGGGGTACACGGAACTATTTCTTGGTCCAGGTGAGAGGTTGTGTACTGAGGGGTGTTCTGCTTGGAAGAGGGCCTGCTAAAAGTGTTATGAATTTCATAGGGAGTAGCATGGCCATTCATGGACAGTTCAGGGCTCATGCCATTGATGTGGGGCATAGGAAACTTAGAGCATTCAAGCTCCAGTTGGAACCTGCTGTGATCAGCCTCAGGATCACGGCTCAAATGGTTTTTATTGCGTAGCTGTACTGACAGTGACTCATCAGACGGCGTGTACGATTTCAGCTGCATGAGCTCCTGCTGCCTTTGACTTTTCTCAAGTTCCACAATGCTGATCTTGAAATGAAGAGGAGGACAACGATTAAAGACCGTACTTAACAACTCTATCACATTATGGAGTTTTGCCTTGATATGCCTCTTAGGAAGAGAGGCCCCATTTCTGGGAACGATGCAAAACAATTGACCCACAATTTGAGAAACAGATTTCAACACGCTGCTCTGAGCTTGAGGCCAAAAGGCGTAGGCAAGGGGAAAGGCTCAGCGACTCTTAGAAAGCACCTTTCAGATCTTGAAAGCAAACATAAAGTACCTCCAACAAGTATAGAGAGTATGGAGTAACTCAATGCTGCCAGTCATTGAAGGAAACAGCCACTCCATGTCAAGCCATCTAGCAAAAGGCTGGATTAGCCCTAGTGCTCATCTCACAGGGAAAGAAAAGTTCTTCAGTCACAGGAGTTTAATTTCTTTTCACTATGGTAAGTGGCATTCTGTGGGAACTGATACCTGAATCAAGATGTCAGAGCACACAGAAGACATTATCATGAAGCCATGTATTATGCAAACAAGCAGGACCTTTCTTTTCACCAGGTCATGCTTTTTAATTATATTTCATGATAAACCATGATTCCTTCTTCCAGAGCATTACCAAGGAATCAGGTCACAGTATCTACTTTCTTTAAAAGTTATCCACATCCTTATTCTTCAAGTTTACTAAAACTCTCTAATAAAAAGATTAGTGTCCAGGGAAGCTTAGTGGGAGAAAAGCGGAGGAAGAAAAACAGCCACCTAGCTTATCCTCTAACATCATATTTAGTCAAATACCCTTAACTGGCCCATTGCCCAAGAGCTACCCCAAGTCAAGGACTCTCAATTTGTGTCTTGGTCTCTACCTGCAATTCCAAACAGTGCTTTTGTTTCTCAGAAATCTGATTCTTCAACGCCTGCTTCTCTTTCAGCAAGTTCTCCAGTGACAACGTTGACCAATCCAGCTTCAGTTCTTCACACCGTGCCTTAAGCTGCAAAGACACAGGATAAACAGATCAAAACACAACTTTCACCACTTCACACCACCCACAGTGCAAGCTGAAAGCCAGGCACCTTTCAACTGGATATTTGCAAGAAGCTTCTTAGCCCATTGAAAACTCTTCTCAGCTTAAGCCAAATGCCACCAAAATGGTCCTGTGGTCACGACAATGTGGCAGGAGGAGGCTTGGTTCTTTATCTAAAGAGTGTTATCGCCCAGCCTCCCTAACCAGTCCCACGTCCAGATTTCCCCCTTCATCTACCTAACAGTTTGAGTTACGAAGCTGAACAACACAAGAGTTATGGCTACCACAAAGCAAGCACTGTACAAACTTCTTGGCCAGCGAGATCCAGATGCAGTGACAAGCACACATACAGGTGCACAGACAGTTTAAGGGACACGGCTGAGGCCAGAGCCAACTGTCACCTCAGCATTTTCCCCCATCATTCTTCTCTGTTACAGAGGAGCTATAGCAGCCGGATGATTTTTCATTCATTAAGATACCTTGAAGTCAAGGGCAGCCCTCAGCTCATGACCTGTCCTCCTTACATAAATGGGAGCATCACCCTGCTACTCAGACACAAGCATTGTACACACCAGCTGTAAGCTCTGGTTCCTGAGTTCGCTGTTATCCTTCTCCAGCTGTTTCGTCTGTTCTTTCAGTTGTTGATTGTGAGCAGAGATTTCCTTCTGAGCCTGAATCAGGTCATTGTATGTCAGAGCTTTAACTCCCAACTACAAGATGAAGGGTGAGAAGGAAAGAGGTCGTTCAGTAAGGTCTTGACACCCTAATTCCAGATGATTGTCACATTCAAAAGTGACATCGAGGAGACCCACAGAACTTATGCAGCTCACAGGAAGTCCCCCAGCATTCTCCAGAGCACTTTGTCATCACTAGGGGATAATGAGGAAGGACAAAAGTACCTCATTTGGAGCTGCTGTTCCAACAATTTAACTTTAAAATGGGCATTTAGTTTCTTGCCAGCCAGAAGAACACTATTTTGGCAGAGAGCTACCACATTTCCTTCTGTGCTTCTGAACTTGCATTGGCAACACAGAGTTTGTTCAACCAGCAGGGGATGCACCCTTTGCTAAAATACCACAGTGCCTGTGGTCTGTCACTCCCTTCCCTTGGATGCAGAGTGGCATGCAACAATTTCAACAATAAAGATAAAACATAACCAAAGAGTGATACAGATTCCACATCATTTAGTGTGATCTGCTGCAAAATGGAGGCTGAAGACCTGAGACTGCTCTGGTCTTACTGATTTCTATCAAAACTGTTGGCAGGCAGATGACTAAGAAGCATGCACTTCCACCAGATCAGGGCTACCTCATCAAGTTTCTGCTGAAAAAGACGTTTGATTTCCTCTTTCTGTGCCTGGCAGTGGGTGAATAACTGCTGTGCTGTCCCCAGTAGCTGAGCGTTCTTTTCCTGGAAGAGGGAAGAGTGAGAAAATACGCTTTTAGCACCAACTGCAGCATGGTCCCTCTTAGTAAGATGTTTACACCTACTTTGTATAGCAAGTTGGGAGGGAATCTGAGCTCAGAGGGGAGATGTATGAACTATTCCAGCTCTGTCTCAGACTTCTGTGAGCCTGTATTTGTCAGTGTTCAACACTTGGTGAAGTTTAAGTAAGCTGAAAAGAGCTTTTAAGTAGTTGTTTCTGCTATATGGTAAAACATAATCAGGACAGTCTTAAAAATTCATTTTTATCCTCCCAGAGCATTGTAAAGAAATAGTATAATCACATCCTACAGAGCTGAAATGGAACTGGAAAAGATTATCTGTATGAAATCTGTTACTAAACTGGGAACAGAATCTAAACCTCCAGAGTCCCAATTCAGAGTTTTCCTACACAATACTCATGGAAGATACACAGTAAATGAAAAATATACTAAGGGGGGAGGTAGGAGGAAAGTCATAAATAAGCCAAACCAGTTGTATTTCTAATGCCAAAATTGCTTCAGCGGGCCACCCGACCCTTCCACTCACAGAACATTTCCTGCCCATAACATTCCTTAACTAGATACTCGCTTACTCATTTCATGGCCGTGTACTATGTGAGCAGCAAAGGGCAAGGACAGGACGGGCTAAAGAGCCTCATTTATTCAGTTCCCAACTGAAAGACAAGTGCAGCAAGAAGAGCAGGCTCTGCAGACTTTTCTCCAACTCTTGCTGCCGAGGCCAAATAGGAATTGTGCAGAAACTGAGCCATCGCTCCAGTCAAAGTGAAGGCCAAGGGCGAAAAGCACCTTGATCTCCCAAGCAATCCACGTGTGATGCAAAGCAGCAGTGCTGGCAAGTTCCACATGTGTGAGAAAACACAGGACCTGGCATGCAGCTCTTGTTGCCTCTCACGCCAACGACTTGGGAAAACAGCTGAGTCACTGCCATGCTAAGCGGGCTGCCATCGGTGATGCTGAAAAAATCATTTACGCTTTCAACATCAGTCATTTCATTCAGCCTTTACAAGCAGTGGAGGAGCTGACAGCTCCATCTAAGGGTAATCTGGTGAACCAGCAGCCCACAGCATCTTGTTTGTTTTAAAATCATATTACAGAAATGTTTTTCTTGTGCTTGAAAAACCTTCATGGAAGAAGGAGTTATTAAATAGAATATACAACAGCACCTCATCCAGCAAAGTTCTGCTTCTGCTTTTGCGAAGCATGCCATGCTCTCAGTGTAACACTCCATTAAAAAAATATTTTCATACTGAATTCCTCATTTTAATGTCTTGAAGTATAAAACAGCTGTCAGACACCAACACGAAGTGATTGCTTTTCCACGCTCTCAATTTATACTTTCAGTGTACAGCACAATAACTGTACGGTATCATTTCTCATGCCATTTGCTGTGCAAGGAGACAAATTAACTTTATGCTGACTTTCCTGACAAGTACAGAACAAGCAGAAAAATACGCTGCTTAAGGAAAAAGTTGAAAATCCAAAGTGCTGTTTGACTGTGAAAACAAATGGAAGCAACCATAGAAAAAGGTTTGCATGAACACCAAATCAGCATCAACCAGTTCTCAGTAACGAATGGGGTGGCACAAGTTAACCTCTCTCATCTGGAGAAAGAGTTCCCATTGTGGAAAACCTCATGAAACAATGCTACAGCTTTAGGCTGACACTTTCACAAAGGCCACAGAGCAAAGGAAGGCTTCCACAGGGGCTACCAAAAGCTAGAATTGGCCAGAAGTTAGAGAGTACTGTTGAGCTCTATGAGGAAAGCTTCCTCCGTAAAAGTAACAAGCACAGTCTCTCTCATCAGCACTAATTTATAAAGCCATTAAATTATTCATTAATTGAAGTAAAGCAATACAAGAAGAAAAGGTGTTTAGCCAGTAAATCTCCCTCTGCTGGGGAGAAGGTTCCATAGCAGAGAAAAATGCCACACTTCACAGCTGCAGGGTTTTCTTCGCCTTTCCACGTATTTCAACCCACAACTTGGTAAGTTTACACTTCGCCCGCCAGTGTCATCTTAACACATGAAAATTATCAATACTAAGGATGCTTCATTAAGTCTCTTAAGTCAGTGATGACAGTTTGGGGTTTTTAATCCCACACTTCAATTTGTTACAAGTTTAATGAGGCGTCCTGACACTAGAGCACTCGATTCATTTAGGCTTTCCTACAGTGGGAAAAGAATAGGATGTCAAAACCCAGAAAATTCAGCTCTGAGGAATTAGTACCCATGCGTTTTTCAAGACAGTCCTCACTCCAAGTGGCTACAATCTTTCGCTAGATTAAGCACCGTTTAATTATCTAAGAGCAGTTTGACCAGCAGCTCGCAGGATCCATCCATGCAGGGAGGCCCCTCTAAGTGGAGGGCAGGGATGTAGGCAGGCAGCGCCTGCTGCTGGGGAGGCTGACCACCACCTCTTGCTCCTGTGAGCCGTGAGACATTTAGAGCAGAAAAGCAGCTGCCAATCCCAAATGGGAGAAAAGGACGGGGTTCAAGACACCACCTTCCTGCGTAGGTACACAAAGCTTCATGTCAAAATAGAGGAAAAAAAAAAAACCCAGAATTACTGAAGTAAGTCTTTTAGGTAGAGGGGCACCAGAGGGAAGAGGGGAGGTGCATCTCTCCCAGTTTGCAGATGGGAAATTTAAGCACACAAAGACTGACTGAGTTAGCAATAAAATCCCCAGGTACAGTCATTCAGCCTAAGAATTAGTCTGGTAGAGTCCTTAGAATTGGCCTGGTGCAGCACCAATGCTAAGTGGACACAATTCTGATCTCCACCATTTCCCCCACCACCACATCTAAGGCATCTGGTAGTCTGGCAATTTTGTTTAGAAATGTTAAAAATGAGACCTACCTTTTCCTGCTCCAGTAACTGTTGCAGACTTGCTTTATACTGAGGAGTTTTCATGTATGCCATGAACTGCATGTACTGGATCTTAAAAGAGTCTGCAAAATAAATAAGGAGATGATACATTTCAAGTGAGAGAAAGTGCAATGCTCCTATTTACCCCAATTTGCTCCCTTGACACCTCTTCCCCCTTTGCTCTCTCTTGCTTTTTATTTGGACTGTAAGTCAGCCCAAGCCATTAAAGATCAATTTAGAACATGCTGAAAATCCATCTTCTGATGCAAGCTGAACTCTTGGATCCATTAGCTACTGATAATAAGTACCCCAGTGGAAGTCATGACAACGCATTCAAAAACGCAGCAGAAGATGATGGGTGCTAATAGTGTGTTTGCATGATGGAAGGGGAGTTGAACAGCTTTTAATGCACTGTAAGTAGAAGTAATAAAAGAGATTAGCTGTAAATGCCAAACCCAGCCCTGAGCTCAGAGAGCTCATTCTCCCAGCGTCACAAGCCGGGGCTTGCTGCACTCCTCCAGACAGACAGATGACAAGCTCTACACCCACATTTACTCTACCCTTCAAGGAGCACTTGCTTCTCATTGTCCTATCTCCAGTCTCCGATTACGCAATGAACCTTCTTTCTCCCCAGCCCTCACCACTGGGGCCCTTTCATCATAAAGCCAACCACATGATTAAGTCCAGTCTGCTGCAATCACAGGCAGCCAAAACACGTAATAGATGGTATACAGACTTCTGTGGCAACGTTTAATCCAGACAAGTGTCACTCTCCCCGCTCCCCCCGCAAAACCAACATGAAATGTCCCTCTAATTTACTCTTTTTCTCTACAGTAAGAAATCAGTCATAACAGTTAGACACCACAGGAAGAGAGCAGGAGTGAAGGACATCACAGATGCCCTTGGTCTCTACATAGGCAGGAACATTGCATCAGATTCCCAGATGATCCTAGACTGGCTCGTGGCCAACGCCAAAGGCCAGAAACAGTTGCTTGGAAGGAGCCAGAAGATCCAAAAAAACACGCTCTGAGATTTTCCTTAAATCACCTTGTGCCTGTGGAGTGTATTTTCCAACCACACCACCTTTGTGACCTCAAAAACTCAGACAGCATCTCATTTACTTTGCTCTAAGTTTTGCAAAGAAAATGGAGTCGTGTTCTCCCAAGACTGTATCACTTAAGAATAAGAGAATGGTTTCATTTAAAATGAAGTTATTTCAGACTAGCCATTTCCATTTAAAGTTATTTTGGATTCCTGCTAAACCCGAGCTTATGTCCTTTTGTGCCAAATGAGAACTGAAACAATGTCAAAAAACAAATGCAGACCAAGACATCAACTCCAGCAGCAAGCAAGAGAAGAGACCTCATAGTGATGCCAATAGAAGTGAGGCAGGCAGGGGAAGGTGGAGGAGAAGCTATCCCCTCTCCTGTTCAATGTACAGCTTCCCAGAGTGGCCCTATGGTTTACCATACGTTCAGAAACCTCACAGTTGAGGTTCCCGTGACACACACAGTGACATTACAGTCTTACCTAGCAGCTTCTGTAGTGCAGGTGGGGTAGGTGTCACCAGTAGCTGGTTAGATGAATGCCGTTGCACTTTAGGAGGTAGTTGGTAATATGGACTATGAGGTGACTTGTATGCATCTGAAGAGAAAAACAAAGATAACCTTTCAGATTATGAAAGTCGGTGTTTCTGGCAAGTACTTTACATGTCATTTACAATGCCAGATCCAGTAACTCAGCTAGATCACCGCGCTGCAACAAATTTTTTGGAAGGACATCTACAATCTACCCTTAGAACAGCAGCAGCAAAGACAAGCTATCAGCCACAGCCCAGCTCCAGCTTCTGGCCAAGTACCTACAGACAGACTCAATCACCACCTTCTCAGAGAGGCAGACTCCCATCTCAAGAGGAGCTTTGCTTCGGTGGCAAGGCAGAAGTTACAACTCAAAACCAAACTAAGCCTAGCAATAAAGGAAGAATGACCTCCAAGCATGCGTTCAGAGCCTCAGACACTTAACTACACTCATGGGGTAGGGGGAGGCTTCTTCCACTGCCAGCCTTGAACTCACCCTGAGGAGAGGATGAAGATGTCTGTGAAACAGTTTGAGCATGCAGAAGTTCTAGTGCAGTTTGGTTCTTCTTGGTCTTGCGCTCTGTATTTGCAGTGTTCATTTTCTTGGGACGTCCTCGTTTCCTGCCTGCCATTTTCCTTCCTTTTTTACTTAGTTTTTTCTTCCGTGCTTTGGAGGGAGATGGCTTTTTAACAGAATTTGCCCCAGCCTTTTCTTCTTCAGCACCAGAATCCTAAGAGATTTTTAAAAGCCAAAAGCTCTTTAGTCATTTCTACCTACATATGCAGCCTTCCTTTTAAGCAAGCATTAATAACTTTGTTATTTATTTAATTAATAACATAAATATTAATTAATATTAATTATTTTATTATGTTGTGAAAGGAAACTGATGCATTGTAGTTAAACAACCTGCCAGTGAAACAGACCTGCTTGGGATAAGAGCTATCCCCAGACCCAAGAAGTTGTGCTCATTCCCTTCTGGACTTGCACATTACAGAAAAGGAACTCTGTAACTGCTGTCTAAGAAAAGCTGATTATTCTCCCTGTATTGACTATATTCTTCAACTGAATTTCACTAAAAAGTTAAAGTACATATCACCAAGCCCAACCATTCCCCTACCCCTGCCATCCCACCCCCAAACCCTGGCCCTCAGCACCGCCTCTGCCCGGCTGTTAAATCCCCCCAGGGCTGGGGACTCGACCCCTTCCCTGGGCAGCCCCTTCCAGCCCCTGACAGCCCTTTGGGGAAGGAATTGTTCCCCAGGCCCAACCTCACCCTGCCCTGGCACAACTTGAGGTTGTTTCCCCTCGTCCCATCACCAGCTCTGCAAGCTGGTGCTGAAGGTAAGTGAGGGTAGACAACCAACTACTCTATTCATCCGGCAATACCTTCTTTCTAGAATGAGTGGTACAATTCCCAAGTGCAGCTTTTATCAAGTCACTCCATCATATTTTTGTCCACAGCAACAGCTATACCAATTTACATGTTCAGAACAAGCACAGTCAGCCTTCCCACAGAATCAGGCTTTTCCTGAGGCAGAGTATGAGTTCACACACAGCTAAAGAGAAAACACGATTACTCTAAAAAAATGCAGGATGTTCACCTTGTTTTCTTGAACCTTCGTTGGAGTAGTTGTGTTGCTCTTATTTTCTCTTTGTTGACGACGTCTAGCTGCCTCTTGTTCCTCCTGGATAAACATTTTAAAAGACTTAATAATTTGCTTATGTATTTATCACTTTTTCATACAGACCACTGTGTTTCCCAGCTTAGTCTTCCACAAGAGCTAGGTGTAAGTGCTCTTATTAAAGCCCAATTAAAAAAAACCAAACAAACTTTTGTTACCAGCAAGGGGAAAAAAAAAAACCTTACTCTGCCTCAGGCAATGCTCAGGGGGAAAAGGAAGAGAAGTACAAATCACCCTTTTCCACTGCATTACCTACTATAACGGGTTTCAAACATGCAGCCACAGGGCAAAGGAGATGAAGCCCCAACCTCTTCCCTTATTCAGCCCCTCCCAATCCCACCCCCTAGATCACACACCGGTGTTACAGGTTTTGGGGGGAGGGTATGGGGGTTTAAAAAATTATTAAATATTTCAATAGCTTTACCTAGATCCCCAACATTTCACATGTTGCTACATCACTTTAAAAATCTCACATGACTTGAAATGGCAAAGACATTAATCATCATCTAATTGAACTTTAGCCAAGTCTGTAGAGAAGACTTAATAAAAAAAAAAAAAGCAGCAACTTTTAAGCTTGGTTTGCTACTAGGCAGTAAGGAAAGGAAATTTCAAAGAGCTCACTCAAAGGCTTTCTTGTACCTTCCAGGTGAGGTTTAATTTGCACAAGAATTCTGGCAATTCCAACACCTCTTCAATTTAAGCAAGTTATCAGCTAGACCTTATAAATGGCAGATTTAAATAGCCTCACCATTAAAAGCATGGGTGTTCAAAAGTACATGGATGCCACTCTGCATTTTTTCTTCTGACTCTGAGAAGTCTTTTTTTCTCCCAAGTCTGAACACAGCAGTCTGAAATAACCCAGTCTCAAAGCTACCATTAGTCTTGTTTCAACACTTACTAAGCAAGTCACTCTGAAGATTCAACATTCACCTGAAGTTTTAAATTAAGTGGCCTCACTTAATTCTCTTACTGGGAATACCAGCCTCATCGGCTGTTTCAGATTAATACAGCCCAGCACAGCCTCAAAAATCCTCTGGCATTTTAATTCCACACGTGATAGCACAGGCTGCAGCAACTGACAACACATTTCATGTCTCAAATAGCACGTCCCAAAAGTAACATCTCAGAGTGCTCTTCATTTTCATGCAGCTGAACACTGGGACAGATTCAAATTATCATTTCCTTCTTTTAACTTCAGCTCTTTAATGAACACATAGTTTGTTATAGACCTCCAATGCAAGGGAAAAAACACCTTGTGGCTGCCCCATTAATTGTCTATTAAAAAGCTCTTGAACATGGTTGTATTAGTGCTTGATGGCATCTGATGCTTCACTTCAATTAGCTCCACACCCACGATCTTTGCTTATCAAGAAGATTTGATTTTCTATCAATTCAGTACATCTTAACGAGTGACTAAATCCCTCATAGGGGCTGCTCCATTATTTTGAGTTTTCTACAGAAAATGACTGAAACTTACCCTGAGTTTTGGATTTTTGAGACTAGAAAAATAGTTTTCAAGCTGAAAATAGAAAGATAAGATAGTCATTTTCAAAGGCACGACAGATGAATACATAAGAACAAAATATCAGCTTAAGACAAATGCAGAACTGCAGAAATTCTGACTGGTTTTCTTCTGATAAGCTACATCAAGAAGCCATTTGCATTCATTCTTTTTTAGTGACACAGACACGTTGTGTAGCAGGACATAATCCAAGCCTCAACAAGGTTTTATCATCTTCACCACTGCCTATCCTTGGTTTAAAGCTTTGTGTCATATATCTCCACTCAGCAGAAGGTTACTTTCAATGAAGCTACTTCATTCTTGTACTCCATTACAGTATTTATCTGCACTCTAGCATATTCTTTAACAAAAACATTACTAGACTACAGCAGACTTAGAGAAAAAAAAGTGTCTTACTATCACATTGCAAAAAATCTCAGTGCAGAAATAAACTATCCGCAAAAGTTTACATTTCTACAGGGTTGTTTCTGTTTTCTTTAACTGGAAAAAAAAAAAAACAACCCAGTGAATGCATCAGCATTGTTATGGAGCTTTGGCTGGTTCTACAGCAACTGAAAGTTCAACTAAAACTGAGATTTACTGCTTGAATATGATAGAATTAATGGTCTGTACACCACAAAGCAAACTGAAGAATTAAAGACCCACAGAGTCCTTACTCAGTGTGGAAGCTATAGCACAAGACCACCATTCTGCATAGTTGCCTATTCTGGAGCACGAGAAGGAATTATACTTGTAAATTCTAATTCCTTCCAATTCTAAAATTTCTAAATTTAAATCTATGAACCTTTAACAAATTAACAGTACTGTCCATAGTTACCCTGTTTGTGGAACATGCTGCACTGAGGCTAAGCCATGCAGCAGGGGCTGTGCCTGCAGCAGGTAACTGGGGAAGTGCACCCATTCCAATTAGGTGTGCTACAGGTCTGTAAATACGCAAACATGAAAACATCAACTTCAGATCCTTGTTCTTGGGAGTTATATTGATTCCAGAGCAAGTAAAGCAGCCAGAGATTTACTGGCCCATATTTATACTCACTATGGTTCGGTCAATAGTATGCAGGTAGTAAGAAACTGGTTTCCCGGTCCATGACACCGACCCTTTCAGTGGCGATAGTTCCACAACTCTCATTATAGTGCCAATATCTAAAGGAAGAAAGTCAAGTTAGAGAACCAGAGTTTGCTCAGTTTGCCACTCAGTTTTACTCAGCTGAAACTAGCCATGCAACAGTAAAGGCACATTCAAAACAAAAAGATAAATTTTGTATTCAAGTAGCAATGTCCTAGAGTTTAAAAAGCAATTTCTTGTTCTTATTCTTCTGCTAAGTCCACCCAACAGAAAACTTGAGAGATTTGGAAGATCTACCTTTCATTTCTTCAGAGACAGTCAGCCACTCTAGAGTAAAATTATGTGCTAGTGCAAGCTTTTAGCAAACGGAACTTTCCTGTGCCTCAGAGGCAGCTTTTACAAGGAACCCAGCGACAACACATCTGTAGTAACAGGCAGGATTTAATTAGATAGAAACAGCAACAGAACGTCATTAGATCCAGCCCATGTAAACTGTAACTGCACTATATTTGGACTGGGGACAAACATGGTTTATATTTGCTTTCTTGCCTATATTTGTTTTGTTCCCTAGAATTAATAGGTATGGGATGTGTCGAAGCATTTCCATAACCACTGAACACTGAGTGGCATGACTGCAGAAGAAATTACGGCACACTTCTAATTAAATAGAAAATTACCCAGAAGAGTCAAAAAGCAAGGTTTAGGATTCAGCAACTTCGACCACTATTTTAACCACATTTTAATACTTGTTTTGGTTTGGCGCAACTCTTTCCACATTTCCATTTCTTTTTCCAGATGGAACTACTAAGGACAAAAATGGTATGGAGAAAAAAAGGTTGCCTGCTTCTTCAAGCTTTATCTTTTCCACCACATTTTTTTAATTATTTAACTGGTCATACTTTAGATTGAAACATTAGAGAGACAGGCAAGCCCCGTGACTCAAATCATACTCGGGGACAAAAAAGCCCTCTCAATAAAAGTATTATGGAAAACCTTGTAGGGCAGCAGCATAAAGCTAGCAGAGCAGAGTGAAATCACCTCCTCTGCATGTGAAGGATATTGGCCACATTTGATGCCAGGAGCTCTAAATGGATGACATTTTCCTGGAAGCATTGCTTAGAACCATTAAGACTGGAACAAGCCCCAGGCCTAGCCCATCCCATGCACGTTCATTTGATACTGGTATTTCCCAAATACAGTATGGTCACAGAATGGGATTAAGACCTAGAATTTATTCCCAGAATTTTCCCTCACTGTTTGTAGCATACAAAGGTAATATCTTTTCATGACCTCTCATCTGAACCCCTGGAAGAGTTTCCTATTAGTGGAAGCTATTGCCTATTCTTACGCTAAGGAATCTTGTTCACCCAAAACTTAATTAGCTATCTCTATATAATTTTAACATCAACATTCACATTGAGCATTAAATAGCAATTGATATATAAAACTTTGCCATTCCAGAAAACATTCCCAATGGATCCACAGTGAGAACTGGCTCAACTGACAGTCATAATCAGGGCTTTTATTAGGGAAAAATGTAACACACATTGGCCCCTTTGCCTCCCCAACACATTTTTAATAACTGCAGTCTCCCAAACCTAGCGAAGGGAGAGACAACAAAATGGTCAGAGGCCAGGAACGAAAAGGTTTGAGAGGCAAAAAAAAAAAAAAAAAAAAAAAAGTATTTACATAGGCAGGTCTCCCAACTGAAACCTCAGAAGTGCCTTCTTGTATTTCATCTGGTTCTAGTGTGCTGTAAAAGAGGCAGTAGGCTTTACTTAGGTGCTCTTCGTCTTATTAGCAAACTGACAGACTGATCTCAGCTCTCTGGAGGTTTGAGGATTTCCAGGAGTACCCTCCTGCCTTTCTTCCCTTGTATTTTCAAGTACTTGTCTACAAAGGAATGGCAAGCCCTGAGCCAGTGGTCTAATAAGGTTCCAAACAACCAGATGCCACAGAAAAAGTGTTTCAAACGGGAAGGAAAAGGGCAGGTTTGAGTGCCCGATGCACAGGACGCTCACAATAATTCAAGCTTAGTAAAAATAACTCACAGTGGCACTATTTCAGTGAAATGTCTTAATGACAGTCTTCAAACTACTATTCTTGAAAAGCAGTTTACCATGAGTGTCAGGCCAGAAACAGAAAACACAGCTTGAGATTTGTAGCTCAGTACATTACTTGCCATGTTTGCACAGGGAGGGGAATACGGCATTTTTTAAGCTTAGGGAATGCTTTGCACTGGATGCAGTAACTATGTGTAAAAACCCAGCCTGGATCATTCTTTTGCTTGAAAAATTTCAACAATAAAAACTGAAAAATGGTCAGAAGCACAGGGCATTAGTAATCTCAGAGCTTCATTAAACTGCAGTTCACATACTCGCAAAGGACAACAGTGGCAAATATCAAGTCTGCTATGTTCAGAAGAGAAGAAAAAACACAAAACTTTGTCAGCACTAAACCAGACACAGCAACCAGGCGTTTATGGGATGGGTCTGTTTGATCAATTTACAGTACAGAAGACGAACATTTCAGCTTCTAAGCCTTACAAATCGTGACTGGTGAGATTTACCTGCCAAATTTAGACAGTCATGGTGTAAGGAGCTTGCATGCAAGTTAGCCATTGCAGCTCTTTGTAGTTAAAGAAATGAATCACGCCCTTGAAACACCTTAGTTCTCTTCAACTATTAAAAGATGCCCAGCCAGGGAAACACTGACGTTATAGACATCTAAACACAGCAGCATGAACCCTATAAAAAGGGTGTCTGTTCCGGAATCCCAGCCTGGCAGGGCCCTCCGGAGCTCACCCATCCCACCCCCCTGCCCAAGCAGGCTCACCCAGAGCAGGGGGCACAGGACAGCATCCAGGTAGGGTTTGAATATCTCAGGAGAAGGAGACTCCACAGCCTGTTCCAGGGCTCTGTTTCAGTGCTGGGTGGGATTTTTTTGTTTGTTTGTTTGACTTTAAATGCAGGTCACTTTGGCATATATGCTATCATAATACAGTAGCATTTTTCTACTTACTTGAACAACTCTTTAAAGAGCAACAAAACCCCACTACAGACAAGTTCAGATAACACATACGCTATAATTTTAACAAACAATAAAAAGGGCAATCATACCACTCAAGTTTCGACTGTTAATTCTAAAATTTAGAGGTGCAAAAGGTTTTGAGGACACAATTCTCCCACCTGGAAAAAGAAAAAAAAAAAGCAAAGTCAGCTACCACTGTTTCTTCTATAAATGACTACTTGTTAAATATAATCCAGTACAGAGCCCTAAAGAGCAGCCCTAATAAAACTACCACTTGTGTATCATTAAAAAAAACAACCCCACAACCCAAAAAAAAACCCCAAAAACCTTAAAGCTCCTTCTGACAGCATCTAAGAAAGTCAATGTATTAGCCCTGCTGGGTAGCTATGAGGTGACACCTCACGGATCACTTTAAAATGACAGATCTTACGACACTTCAAAGAAAGAAGGCATTCTCAGTGGCAATCTGTAGACAGTTCAATTAGGAACACCACTATCTCACTCCTAGTTAGTGTCTTTTATACACAAGCCCCCAAAGCCCTTTTATTTAAAAGAACACCAATCTTCATTTCACAGCTATTTGCAGGCACTCAGCCCGAGGCACAGGGCCTCAGCACCTTCTGGGAAGGGAAGGAAGGTTTCTTCATTTTGTAAAGAGCACTTGAACCTTCCCCACCTTGCCACTTTTCTCAAGCCACCACTAAAAAGTTTTAAAAAAAACAAAATCAACCACTAAAATTAAAGACAAGCTTGAGTTTGGGGGTTTTACGGTTTGCAACAGAGCCCAAGAGTCACATTATTTACTTCAGCACAAAGCTGTACTATGGGAAGCCACAATTTCTTTGTTCATGCCACGCATTTTTCTTTTCAGAAATACTTATTTTTGCAATTTCTGCCATAACCAAATAAAAATGTTACTTATCCAAGCGGCTAAGAGGAAAGAAAAAAGACACCTCGGGCAACGTAGGGGTCGCAGTGGGGTTACTGGGCATGCCCAGTGACTAGCGTCTGCAATGAGACTTCTCAAGAAGCACACAAGACATCTGGTGACAGCGTTCCCATTTTAATACTTATTAGTTAATAGCAAGTACTAAGTGTGACAACTTTAAATAGGAGAACTCCGTAACTGAATTCAGTATGCAGTTACAGAAACTGGACATCCAAAGCCATGCCTATGCAGTCAGGAAGCCGTGCCCTCCTGGCCGTTGCCTGTTTTGTTGGCTCCCATAACAGGTAAGGAAGGACCAGCAGCTCCTCCCACCCCAACAGAGCTCTGCAGAGAGACTTCACATGCAGAGCTACTTCCAAGTAATCAGATGAGTCAAAGTAGATATCAAGTTGAGAAGTAAAAAGCCCAAGAAATAACCATTGCGATGCAGACGCTTGCCCGCAAGGCACAGAACAAAACCCACCAACCTGGCTTCTGATGGCTGTAACTAAGCCCTTACCACCACCAGCTCCCACAGTAAGCAGGAAACCAATGGAAAAAGGTTATAAGTTCGATTTGTTACCTTCCTTCATGTTCGCAAATCGCTCCTTCAGTTGGTGATCCACCTCAGGACCAAAGGCAAAATTATTCACAAAAATAACACTGCAAGATAATGGTCTCGTTAATGAAGAAGGACGGGCAAACGGCACCCAAGTATACACACACAACTGCCCCCACAACCACAAGTCACGGTCACTTAGAGCCTTCACAGCTTGTCCCTGACAGCTACTTCCTTCTAACAAGATGCTTTCTTCTTGCATACAGACACAAAACTGTACCTTACCTTTAGCATTCACAGACACTGTCCGCATACCTTTAGAATTTTTGAAATGTAGTTGTCCTGCTCTGACAGCTCCTCTCAGCGTACAGCTGAGTTTTGCACCGTAAGTTTCAACATAAAAACAACGTGCAAAATGTTTTCACCCCTCTGCCATGGTGAGATCAAACACCAACACAGCAACCGCCAACACACTTAGAGTAGTTAATCCACACATGAAAAGCAATACCCCAACACAACAGACACATTTCATCCCATTACTTCTTCACGTCCATTTAAAAGATTACAGCAAAGTATCAAAATATATTCTCTCTTCTAGCTCTAAATTCCCCCGTAATGCAAAAAGACAGTTGATATCTCTCAGCACGTTTTCCCCGTCCTAAACCCAACGCTTCACCCTAACCCACAACGGAGGATTTGCATCTTTCTTTCTGGGTTAGGAAATCCAGCGAGGGGGTTTTGTTCCCGAAAATTAAAACCCAGTCATATGGAAACAAAGAAACCTATCACACAAATGATAAAAATGTTTGGGAAAGAAACAGAACATGTCACAGATTAAGAAATACCCCTTTATTTTTAGGAGCTTGGGCCTGGTCTAATCGTCCCTGGTGCCCGTTTCCTACCAGCTTGCAACAAGAGTCCTCAGCGTCTCTTGGGAGCCGTTGAGCACCCTGTGCATAAACTGCGAAAGCCATTCTGGCATATGGTTTCAACATGAAGAACTGATTTCTTTGCAAGAGGTCTGTTTGAAAACTCCCCTCCTAGTGCCTCCACACATGAAACATGTTCAACAAGGACACTGAGTTTAAGAGCAGCAGCCAAATCTATTAAAAACCACGGATGAAAAAAAAAATAAAAATGTTTATACACTAAGAAAAAAAAAAAGTTATTCTTGCTACGCCTTGCTCTTGGAAATTTGGGAAACCCTGCCTGGCAAGTAAGGCTAGAAGGGGTTTCTTCCGCCTCCTTCCCACCACGTGCCAAAAAAGAGGCCTTGCAAAAGAGCCAAGCGTATTAATGGGACTAGAGAACATCCAGGAAAGGAAGGGAAAAAGACATAGCTTGCCAGATACATTTTTTTTTTTAGTGTTCATTCTGGCACGATATTTTGTATGCGCATGACAGAGGCACAGCAGCCCCCAGTCCACCTTGACTTCAGCACTCTTTTCGGCACGTACCGCTAAGCCACAAGCACAGTTATGAACAGGAATACTGCGTGCCGCACAGCGTGCTTCCATGTCAGCACTCAACCCTGCAGGACCATGTTTTGGTACGAATGCATCCTCCCCTTCGGAGCCTGGCCAGCGGTCCACGCTCACGGGAAGGGTGACACTTCAACTTGCTAAGATCGGGTGGCTCCAATGTGAATTCATCAGACAATCTGCAGTCTCATTAGATAGAGCAGACGCTGAACAGTTGGCACACTCGGAACAAACATAAACACCTAACAGTTGTTCGCAAAAAAACTACTTCTTTTTGAATTTCTGGATCAGAGGGCAAGGTGGCGGTGGATCAGTAGGCAAACAGTTAGCTGCATACCATACAAAATCTCCCAGCATTTCTGCATGCAGTTAGATGTACTCCAGCCAAAAATAAAAATAAAATTGTTTTAAGGGAAGTTGCACAGACAGCAGAGCGTGCATTCGGAATAGCAAGCAATAAAGCAAAACCCCACGATGCTGCAAGGCTGGGACAAAGCCTATCCACAAATTAAAAGGCACCTCCAGAAATTTAACTGAGGTATATAATAATGCAAAAGTCAACAGCCTGGCAGATGCCTTCCTGATGGAGTGCTCTTAAAGCAGTGTCTTGGAAGCAATCCAGAAATTGCCAGAATGCTGAAGACTTTCAGAGAGCCCTCTTTGACAACTCTCTTCCATTCCCCCACATAACAGGGTGGCCCTGAAGGTCATATAAAAATAAAGACTTTTTTTTTTCCTGTCCATAAGGCTGAAAGAATGCAAAGCCTTTAAAAATACGGACTATTTTCTTGCTTTTAGGAAATTTACTCCCTTTTTGCTACCATCAAAAAGGAGTCTAATCCTCTGTACAGATCTTCACCGAAATAATCTTCAAGACAATCAGCTTAAATGAATTCCCAATTTAAGTTGGAACAGACTCACTCGGGTCTTTTGCTTTTTTTGAAATGGAAAGTGAGCCTAGCTGTATGCACTAATAGCCAAGATAACTAGTGTTTTGCCAGAATCACTGACACAAACTACAAGGATATGCAAAACAAACAGAGGTTTATACTTTTCTATATAACCAGAATTTATCTTGGATACACCCTTGCATGTAATATCATGGGACATGCATTTAAACCCATTCTTCTAGGCAGAAAACAGGATCTAAAGAGGCCAGTATAAAAGTTGGCAGATAGACTCTTGGTATTTGCTATGGAAATTCTATATAAAAAGCTGGCCAGCATCCCAGTTTCCATTATACAAACTCCCAAATATTCAGTTCATAAAGCAGCATTCAATTGCTGTACTGTACCTTGTGTTAGCAATTCTCTCTCTCCATTCTTCTGAGAGGAAGTCACCTCTTTCCAGCTTAAAAAAAAAGACAAAGAACACAAAAAAACACACACACACGAGTTAACATTGTTCCTTTCTGCTCCATATCCCTTTTCCTTTGGAGAAGGCCAAACATGTTGTACCAACTCAGTGATACCACTACAAATAAGGTCAAATGAAGTCTTTGAGTAATACTGAGGAGACGAAGCACCCAGAGCTCAGGAGCTGGCTCTGCCGTTTCCTCGGGTCCTGGAGATGCCTCCCTCTCTGCTCCCACCCTCAGCTGCTCTCCTGCCACGGGATGAATGGGGAAGGGTCTCCAGGCATCACCAATGCCCTATGAAGCCTGTGCTCCATGGCGAAGCCAGCAATGCTGTACAGAACCTCTACTAGAAATGATCAGCAAAGGCCTCCTCAAGTCCCTGCTGAGCCCCGTGGTTTGGTCAGCCCCTCTTAGCAGAGGGGGAACCAGAGCAAAGAGATTTGGCACAGCGCTTGCTGGAAACACTGGCTTTTATTTCAGGCTTTTGTTGCAATGGACAGACAAGCATCTGATTTTTCCGTGCTACTAAATATAAATCTTGAATGCTTCTAACACTTTCAAGTTGGAAACCAAGTAACATAAAGGCCTTATTTGAAAACAATTATAGTTATGACTTCAGTGACTTATATAGTACCTTTCTGATGAAACCACATCAAGTCCCAGGTTAATACCCACAATCACGTAGCTTTTCCACAGATTAATGTTTTCTCAGTCATGCTTTTGAAATGAGAGGAATCTATGGGCCAGGCTGTTTTGCTGTGCCACAAGTAAGGCAGAAGGAGGGTTGGGGGAGGAAGATAAGAGGAAGAGAAAAAAAAAAATAATATGCAACTATATAACTAATGACGATGACGCACTTTGAAGGGGCAAGATGATGGCTTATATCAGAACCTCAGGAACATCAAAGCAAAGACACAGTGACTGCTTTAGCATCCTTTTTCTGCACATATTCCTTTGTATGGAAAGAAGTGAGCATTTCACATGCCAGCATTTAGTGACAACTCAAACAGAAGCGTCTGCGCTGCAACGCAGACGCACTCAAGCTACTTCCAAACCTCACTAACTAAGCCAGGATACCTGTCTCAGTGAAGCACCAGAGCCTGGTGTCTTCCACCATAGCTTTCTCTTCCCAGCCGAGCAGCCTGATGCCACTCAGAGTCACAGAAGGGACGACAAATGGAGGTAAACCTGCCTGAGCCATGGTGAAGGACAAAGCCACAGTTCCAACAGGAGCCAGTCTGCTTCTTGGGAGGAAAGGAGGGGAAAAAAAAACAACAAAAAAGAAGTCCAAATGCCCTGCTGCTACAGATTGTGCAAGAGGGCTGAGAAAAGTGAACATCAAGTGTTCTTAGGCAAGAGATCAAGAACTTTGCGAAGAGCCTTAAGTGTTAGACACTAAACATGCTGAAAACAGCAGGTTAGAATAACTAAAGTTAGTCAGAATTACCTGTTCCACCAAATAGCTAGGCTAAAGTAAGATTTTAAGACAGAATTACTACCTGTACTCTCACACCTTCTGGAAAGGGATGCACGTTTTGATAACCCCGCTATAGGAAAACCAAAGCGTGTGTTGGAGATCTAACTCAGAGAGATCCAACCTATCAACATACTACCAGGTATTTTCAAAATCTAAAGCAGAAACTCAATGCAACATCAGAACAGTGCTAAAGAGTACTGAGTTCTTCCCCACCTCACATACAGAAACATTTTTTCTGGAGCTCTATATGCTGTATTTGCGAATGGAGACCATCTCTAGATTATTTGTAAGAGACATTTTTGTCTCAAAGTCTTATCTGTTCTTGTAGTAATGAGTTTTATGGTTGAGTAACCAACACACAGTAGAAGAAAACCCACATGCAAGGCAACTATATTTAATTTACATTTTTTGCAAGCCAGCTTCTATATTGCAGTCCTCCACATCACAGTTTCTAATGTCTACATGAAGTTTTCATACACTAACAGGAGAAAGAAAAACATCTGAAAAATAAGGAAGCATGATTCTAAACTAATAGCCTAGCAAAGGAACAAAGAACCAACGTAACATGAAACTATTTTGAAATACTAAGCTTCATATAAAGGTCCTGAAATCTAACCTAAGTGGCTGTTACCCTTTATTTGGATCCAATTACACTATGTTTGTCCTGCCTATGTGGTTAGGAAGAGCGCAGCTATAACCGAAATCTCCATGCTTTAACCTGATATAACACATGGAGGCTGAACACTTTTCCCCCCACACCCCCTGTCTACTTTTGCAAGATACAGCCATGTTACAATTCAAATGAACCACAGCCCTGTTTAAACCCGTCTATTTTTGTATTGTAATGCTACCCTAGCTCATAGCTAGCCAATAGTTGAGGGGAAAATCTCACCAGGAAAAATACTGGAGTACAGAAATAACCAGATGGTCAACTGTGGTTGGCAGAAAATTGGTTATTTTTTCCCCCTCTGGAAGCAAGATAGTGATTCCTGGATTGGTAGTCTGCTATATTCAAAACAGAGTCCAAGAGCTATCCGACTGACTACTCCTAACAACCAGTTTCTTCACCTCCCATATTTAGGGAGCAGTGATCAATAAATGATGGCCTCAAAGGAGGCCTTCCCCATCAACTGACACGGGGAATCCAACAAACTCCCCCCAAAATCCCAGTCAACTCTGTGGTTTCCAATAATTCTGAGAGCGAAACAAGAACTGGTATGGAAATTCCAGCTAACTACCTCCTGGCCAAGGGTAGCTAAACCAGAAGAAGAACATGGTCCATTATGGTTCTGTAGGGAGAAGGTGGCACACCCATGCAAAGCAGCAGTGACAGCTACGGGGATGCACTCAATCTCTTCCCACCAGTGTCCCTACCCCCATCCTGTTCCTCCTCTCTCTGCGAAACTTAATCTCCTTAGTGAATAATGAATGGAAGGGACCATCTGTAATGCAGATATTTTCATCTGATTAGACAATGCAGGAGACGTGCTTTATCTAAAAGGATAATTAGCTCAGTGAAATCCGCTTCAGAGAGCTGCCAGCCTGCATTGTTTCTAAATTTAGAAGCCAAAACAGGTTTTTATTCAGGTTTTTCAAACAGATAAATTTGCTCTACGGAGACTGCATAAATACGCTCAACGGCATCCGATTCCTGTAACTCGAAGAAAAACGGCAGGTCACCGCCTGGGGGAAGCAACAAGAGGTACACTCCAGCGGCTGTGCATTCATCACGTAGCAGAGCAACAGTTTATGAAGGTCAAGCCCCTCCGCCGCGGAGGAGGGCTCCGTTCTCGCCCCGGCGCTGGGCTGGGAGTCTCTCTGGTAACGCTCTGTTTGACCGGCTACACAAAGCCATAAATTCACACGCAGAACGCCTCATTCCAGCAGCCTCCATGCAAACACTTGGCTCACAAAAACCAGTCATTTCTGCCTGGAAAAGTACACATGGTTATTTTTAGGTTCCTGTTCTTTTCAAAAATAACTGGAGGCATGAATCCAAACCTCCAAAATGTGGCATCATTTCAAAGCCACAGGGGACGTTTGGAGGGCTTTTCAAATACCAAAACATCAAGTTTCCCGCTGAAATAGGGCATTCAGAAATATCTGGGACTAGCAGATATCTTGCCCTTTCCCCAGCCGCACTGTACGGGTAAGCAGTGGAGGTTTTTAAGCACAGGTGATGTCGGTTATCCCCACAAACCAGCAGCTGGTATCAGGCAACAAGAGACAACGAAACTCCTACGCAAATCGCTCTGCTTTTGCTCAGAACGGAGATTTCCAGGAAAACAAGCCAGACAGGGCACCCCAAACTCAATCAGAGACGAGCCTGCAAGCTAACAGATGCCAGGCTTCCACTGATTTATGCACAACAAAGATCACCTCTAATCCACAGGGCTGAACCACAGAGCATCTTCAGCAATTAGAAGCTACTGGGGTTTCCTCTCAGCAGGCAGCGCGTGGCAGAGACAGCCATCCAGCCAAAATCCCAGCCTTTAGCAATGCTGACCTGTGTTTTCCTGCTCTTCTTTTGAAGACTTGTAGATTGATTTCCACCTACTGCTAAAAGAAGCTTTTATGGATCAGGGGAAGGTATTCTGTTATAACAACCCTGAGTAAACAAAACCAAAACAAATCCTTGTCTTCAGCACACGGCCAACGCGCAACTGCGGCTACTGCCGACTTTGCTTGCAGAGACCTACTCCAACCTACGACTGGAAGAGTGCCTTCCCCTAGCAGGGGAGTACAGCAGGTAGCAGGCACTGAGGACACACCAAAAACTTTCTTCAAGGGTACAAGCAGGAAGAACACTTAAGCACTTTCTGCTAGATGGCAATCTCAGCATTGTGCCCTAGATACCTGGAGACGGCTCTCATTTTGAGGCCACATGAGGGTATTTACAGTTAGAAACCATGAAAACCCATCTGCCTCTTAATTGCAATACCGCTTTTTAATTTGATGACTGCACATGTGCAGAAATTCCCCAAGAAAGACTCTCTAATTATCTAGGCCTAATGACCTTAGAAAAGGCTCCCTTTTCCTTCAGACGACAGTTTTCTTGAAAAGAATGGGGTAAGGCTAATCCTGGAAACTTCTCAGTTCCATGGGAAGAGAAATGAGAAGATAAAAGGAGTTGAAACAAAGTGAGACATATTGGAAGTGGGACACTCCAGTCCAAAAAGCAGCTGATGATGATGAAAAAGCCCTAGATAATGCATTCCCTCTGAATGCAAGAGAAGACTAGCAAAGAATATGATTATCCCTAACCGATCAGGAATTAGACATCAACAGCCATACAACCATAGCACAGGGATGTGAATATTTATAGCAAGTTGAAAGATATCAGTTGAATATAAAAACTAAGATAGATTCTTGTCAGAAAGTGTTACTCTCGTTTTGGGGTTTTTTTTTTCCCCAATTAGAATCATGAGATCGAACAGCTTGTCATTTAAAATGAAACTCAGTTCATTTAACAGGATTATGAGATACAATTACTTACAATAGCTAGAGATCAGGAGACTTAGAAGCCAACGTATGATGAGCAACCTTTCTCCCACTCCTTTCACACCCCAAATGACTCTTCCCACGCTAAAGCTGCAGCAATGACCCATCACCAGCAGCTGCAGCTCTGCAGAAGCCTTAGGCATCCAAAACACCTCAGGACCCTTTGCCACTAGCTGCTGGAGAAGTTTAACGAGCAATTATCATCCAAAAGTGACTACGCAATGATGTTTTGTTTTACTGAAGAGACCTGCATATACGTGACTGCATATTTTGTACGGACCCACTTCTCAAATGAGACTTTTTCTATGATTGTGGACAAAATAGAATGGAAATACACCCGGACAATCCAGGGTTTATTTCAAAAGTTGTCACTGGACCTTGCTCATCAGAATTCATGTGTCCAAGCTCAGGACTTCCAGCAGTAACGAGAATATTCCAGTGAGAAAGGCAAGTAAGTGAATTTGATGGTTGCAGAGCTGGTGAGGGCAACCAACTGTGGCCTTGCCAAAACAGTGTTAGCTAAAAGACAAGACTTAAGACCAGCAGCCAATCACTTTAAAGTGAGCAATCAAAAATCCATTTGTATTGGAACCCTGTAATTGTACTAGGCTCTCGGCTGTTAAAAAAAAAAAAAACAAAACCACAACCCTACAGGCCCAACTCCAGGATTTATTGCTGCCTTATGTACCACAATTTTTACTTTTACAGCAAGGCAGCTGTTACGTGCATGAAGTCAAAACCACAGTCCACATTATGCAGACAAAACTGCAGGTGGGATCTGAGACTTCTTCCCACTGAACTTCTGCCAAGCTGTCCTCCTCCAACACTTTATTCTTCTCAAAATATTTATTTTTCATATGACTGCCTAAAGCATTAGAGTGGAATTGACAAGTTAAGCTCTGCTGATGACAGACTATTTCAATTTGTGCTTATTTTGTCTCCAACATTTGGAATTTTGGGACCCCACTAAGCATTTTGCAGGGACAAAGTTGTTTTCCAGAAAGATAAACATACCAGGCTTTTAATTCCATGCCTTCCAGCATCTTCTAGCTGCATTCTGAGACAAGTTTGCTCTCTGTTCAACAACAGTCGCCTATAGAAGATGCTGCCTAAGGAGTTACTAAAGCAAATATTGTTTGGCAAAAAAATGCAAACGTAAGCCTAGGATGTTTGATGAAGCAATAAAAACTAAATAAAATCTGCCCTGTGTGTCTGCATGTAAAAGACCAAAATCGACCTTCAAGCATCGCTTCCTATTACAAGGTGATAGGAAACCAGCTTTCCTTAAGACAAGAAGTGCTGCAAGTGTTCAAATCTTCCCAGAAAAGCAGACTGCATACTCAAGAGAAATTTTATTCTAAACACTTTTCTGAAAACAGAGTTATAAAAGCCGAAAAACCTAGCAAAAAAAAAAAAAAAAAAAGTAGCTTTGTTTCAATATAGTACCAGACTCTGTCACTTGGAATGCACAATATGGAAATGCTCGCTGCCTACGGCAATCAATATGCTTTCAATATTTTAGTCCAAGTTCCTATCCTATTCTTTAAATTACACAGCTCATAAGCAGAGTATCTTCAGCAACAATTCCTTTCATGTAATGCCAGCTGGGTGACACAATGGAAAAATGCCATATGGCCACTTCATGAAAAGTAAAGCATTCACAGTGTTTCCACAGCAGGAAAGAGTTAGCAGCCTGATATCAATCCTGCTACAAACTAGTCCCACAGCAGGCCCAGCATCCCTCTGAAGAAAATCACGCTCTACAATAAAGGCATTTCAGGGAGAAAGTGCACAGAGGCAGGTGGCACTATCACCTTCTCCAGGCTGCTTCCCGAAGGGAGAGTTGTAGCGTCCTTCGTTACAAGATAAGCCCTCTAAAAACCACCAGGGCTCCCCAGCAGACACAGAAAATTGGGAAATGAGGCTGGCCATCTACAACCTGCCATTTGATCCCACACTGCTGGAACACTGAAAGCCACGTGGTTCAAACCATTCCAGTAACAGAGCAATAACGGCTCTGTACAAAAGGAAAATGAAGAAGTCGTTCCCCAAACGTTTGCTCGCACTTCAAACTGCAGGACACGTGGCTAGCTGTAACTTCTGAGCAGGAAAGACTGACCCAACTTCTCTGGGCAATTAAGGAACGACCCTGATCCATCCAGCCTCTTCCTTGACCATAGGAAAGTGGCAGGAGAAGCATAAATCCATGTATTTTCAAAACTCCCAGTGGGTTGCTGTTGTACTATGATTACATACATTTCCTCACTGGAAAGTGATTAACCAGGGAGCAGATTTTCTTAATGACATTTAAGAAGGGGGAGAAAAGGAAAAGGAGAAGGAATGACACAAGGCAGTGTATGACTGTGCATGCTTCACACGATCATTATAGAGCGGAAAACACATCCACAATGATTAAGTAATATTCGGAGGAAAGGGAAAGCTATTTCAACATGTGGCCCTAGCCCTGAGTAGAGAGATCCCCCGTGATGACCCACTTACTCCTCCCGCTCTAGCTCCACCCTCAGAGTATCTAATTCCAACCCTTTCCACATGAGAACTAAGCACCCACCATCCTTCCCAAGCCCACAGCCCACCCCTTACCTCCAACTACAAACCACCTATCCTGGAGTTTTCTGCTCTAATCTGACAGTGCTGGCATTCATCCAGAACTTCAACCCCATGCTCCCCAGTGTTGAAATCCCTGCCATCCCATCCCCTCCCTCCACTGTCCCAGGTGACCACACCTTCACCTGCCTGCAAAACCAAAGGTTCAGCTTTTTTTTTTTTTTTTTAATTTCTATCAGGAGATTTCAGAAACCCAAGGAGAAGCTGCCATTTTCAACAGTCTACCCAGCAGAACCCCCACACGATGGAGAGGGGGGAAAAAAAAAAAAAAAATTAATACAAACAGAAGACACATGGCAGCCCCAGTTGAAATGACAGTGTTTTAGAAGAATAAATCTTCCAAGAGCTTCTGAAAAGACCTGAAAGTGCTCCCAGTAACACCATACCACATGTCAAGCAAGACAAAGAGAGGAGCCTGGGAGGATGTCTCGGAGAACATTATCCTAGGGACCAAGACAAAAGCCAGGAAGCAGATATGGCTCATATGGCTGCTTGGCTGGTGAAAGGCTGAAGAGGACTTTGCAAATTCTGTACATCAGCATGGATCACAAAGTTTTTCAGCTGAATTTCACTCACTGTGTATTCTGCATGTTTTTTCCCATACCATTTCATCCACTTTCTGAACTCTCTGTCCATCGTCTAGAAGAGGAAGGAAAAACAAAACCACCCATTAGGACATCTCGTGTTACCAGTTACATCGCAGTGAAAGGAGGTGCAGCTCTGACAGCGTTCATTGCCCCCCAAGACTTTTTGGTTGGTTGGTTTGGGTTTTTTGCCATTAACACTCAAAGGACAGGCAGACAGACAACTTCTGTAGTTCAGTTTCCTTAGAAAAACCTTTGCTTCATCAGGGTCAAGTCAAAGCTGGCATCTTCTTCTCTCCCCCCTTTTCAAAGTTACATGTTATAAGCAAGGCAATTTGAGTTGACACCGCTCAGCACTAAAATTGGCGAAACCTGAAGTAGCTACTATGGTGTGGGACATAAGAACGTAATCCCACAGCGAGTAGGAGGCACTGACTGCAGCCCAGTCTAAGCCCAGATAGCAAAGGAACAGACAGGATAAAGACAGGTCTGCTAGGGTGAATGAGAACGCAGAAAGCAGCATGCAAAGCATTGCGACAGCAAACGGAAGGAGCATCGCGCTTACTGGAGCAACCAGGAAGAATGCTGCAAACTACACCTAAACAGACGAGGGCTGCAGAGGGTGGAAGGCTGCTACTCCCCAGCCAGGTAGCTGGCACCGGTTTCCCATTGCTCAAACATAGCAGAAAAGAACCAAAAACCCCCTACATCAAGACAGCTTGGTGCCTTACAAATATGCATCTCCACAGTTACAAAATTTTGTCCCCATCTCTATAAACTGACAATATGCAGGGCAGGTCATTACTTTAGAGTGGCAGTGAGGGTCCAGCTACACATATACAACATATTTGAAAATGAAACTCAAGTATCTTGGAAGACGGAAAAAAAACCCTCCTGATCTTTAGGATTTGACTCCACATATGGGAGGGCCCAAATCTGGAGGTAGCAGGGAAAGGGGGTAAGAGAGAAGCGCAGCAGGAATTCTGGCTTCACTGACAACTTGGAGATGGTGGAGACCTCCATCAGCAGGTCAATAAAATAGTGAGTGTTGATAGACGTGTTTTAAAATTCTTTAGGTTTCAAAAGCACTCCAAAGCTTAGTAGGAGAACTCACAAAAATCTTCAGTGTTTTCATATGCTGTGTGAACTTACATTTTCTTTTTTTTTTTTTTTAAGACAACTTCACTAAAACAAATCCATAACATTCTTCCTCTCTAGCTGAAGCTTTACAAAGTCATCTGCATTAATTATCATAGTAACCAGAGATGTGTTGCCACAGCCAATCTTAACTAGAAATTTAATCCAATCCCTTCCACAAATGTTTGTCAGAGATGGGGAGGAAAACTGGTCCATTACACACAGGCACAAGGCAGAGGAGCTGTGCGCAGGCAGCTTCACACATTCTGACACTGCAGCAGCTGTTTGGTTGTTAAATCTGACAGGACATCGTCTGTAACCAGAGGAGTAATGCAGACTATTTTGTTCATCCAGTAATCTTATGAAATACTGGTGTACTTCTGAAACTGAAGGTACCCCACAAGTTAATATTCCTAATATTCAATTTGAGGGTATTTTTTTTTGTTTGCTAACCATTTTCATTAAAGCCTTGTGTTTGTGCAATGACATGAAGGGGTATTAGTAAAAGTGAGAATTTAACTTTCCCTTATAACACTGATCTTTAAGTTTATAGTAAACACAGACAGGAGTCCAGGCCTTGCAAGTAACTCCCTAACGAAACCAGAACGCTCATGCAGCGGGACTGCAAAGAGAACTCCAGTTGGAAATTTCCACTGGGTTATGGCAGTGGAAACTAAATGGATTTTTAGATCCTTGTCTGCTCCTCTTCACCACTGTGTTTATGCATTTGCCCACACCACTGAAAAGGAGGAGGATCAAGGGGGTTTTTTTCCCCCCCTCCCTTCATAAGGTATAATTTTCTAGCCTATGCAGGCTGAGTCAGCGTGTTTTAACAATACGGAGGGACAAGTTTCTGTTCAGTCTACTGAAGAAAGTAAACTTATGGTAAGGCATGACTAACCTTTATTGTTTGCTTGTAGCTCATTTGCCTGCCAGGTTTGCCTTGGAACTGATTATGTTTGTGTCCCCCCAGTGGCACAGAATTAGAAGAAGCGTAAAGAAAATTGCCGGCCTGACTAAACATTATGGTTTTCTTATAAGAAGATGACTTCATTTAGGTGCCTACTAAGCAGTTATTAACCAGACACCCAACACTGATTAGCCTACAACAGCTTAATAACTAAGCTGAACTTCAGCTTTAGGACACCAAAAAGGTGCATCACTACTGTAAGCAGAAATGTAGCCTTTAAAACTTTTAAGAATTATTTGTTTGATTCCTAGATTGGCTTAATGCTGTGGCCTCTGGAAGCCCTGTATTAGAGCTATTTCATCACAGAACAATTGCAGGTGTTTAGGTGAAGCTTACACCACACTTCCTTTTGAATAGGTCCTACACCATTACTGTTAAAACAGCTTTACATCTCCAAATCCTGAAATCCCTTCAGAAACATGCTAATGCTCCTTCTGTACACTCCGCAAGCAGTGCTAGCAAATTATTAGATAGACAGTTCTTTCCCCAGGCATGCCGTGCTCCAGGTCTTACTGACCCAAGAAGCAAAAGCAACTAGGGCTGAAACTCTGCTTTTCTTCCTGCACAGCACTTCACAGTAATCCTGAACCACTGAGTTAGCCTTTAAATAAGGCATACACACACACACACACTTAAAAAAAAACAAAACAAAACAAAAAACCCTCACCTCAGCATATTTGGCTGGAATATCAGCTTTCTCCACACCATAGTGATGTTTGCAGTTTGTGGCTGCAGCCACTTGAAGCACCACCTGACCCACACCTGCAGGAAAGAAAAAACAAACCTGAGAACAAGTTTAAGTAGAAAACCACTGCAAGGGGAGATAAGAGCTGTTAGAGCAAAGGCCAACAGGAACAATCTAATCTGTGGGACTAGGCTTTGGGGTACAACTTCAACTGCCAGTTGTGTCTGACAGTTCCCGTACGACCTCTGCCTATCTCTCAACTGAAAAGCAGATTCAAGGCGACATGCGTTGCTGAAGTCCCATTTCCCTACAAGATGTGAAATACTAAGAACCTGGTTTTCAGTAAAAAGGGTTTACATCCTAACTCGAAAGTCAGCAGTGCAATTTCACTTCTCTTACAGAAAAGAACTTCTAGCGCTGTAGTTCTGAGGCTTACACGTTTCAATATATTGAGCACTTTTTATGGTAATAGCAGAAGACTACATTTACAGCAATGTTTGTATAGATAATTATTAATGGCTACTTTTATTAGATATTGCAGGCTGATTTTTACAAATTCACACAGGTATCAGAATAGTTGCATTTTCATTTTTTTGTCCACAAATTTTATACGCATTCCATCCAATCTACAGGTTTTACGTTATAATTCACTATTTAATTAAGTAATGAACAAACACTTAGACAAACCCTACCACATCCCAAAACAAATACTTGTTGGTCACATACCTACACCATTAATTTAACTGGCTAAAATGTTTGTCATAGCCCAGCAATATTTGTACTGGTTTTCACCATGAAATGCAGCATGAAGTCTGAGAACATATAACACTTATTTATATATGAGCTACTGGAGAATACTACTTTAGAAAATATGACAGGGTTCAACACTCAACATTTCAGAAGCAACCACTATGCTGGCAAGAGTATTACTTAAAAATGCATGAATTTCCCATCACTCCAAATTGTACTTGTATCAGATGCTACCAGCAGTAGTTAGCTGCCATTTCTGCACCTTGCCTGAACACATTCTCTCTCTCACACCCCAGCTTCCGTTAAAAAGAAAAAAAAGAAAAAATATTCATTAGATTTCTCTCTGTATGAGTGACCGACATTTTGCACATGCTAGAGCAATGTCATTCCACGTCTGTTAAAGCAGTCACTCAAGATTTTCTTAAAAGATCCAATATTCATCAATAGCACATTGAGGCATCAATTTTTGGCTATGACTAACACAAAACACATTCTTGCCTCACCAGTGCACTTAATCATCCTGCAGATGACCACATGGGAAACAAGATTGAATCTAAGAGGATAGCCCATTTGCACAGAAAACATATTGCTGTTTTCCATTTCATTGGCTGCCGGCAGGAAGCGGCCCTGGTAATTGAAGGGGTGGAACTCCTACATTTAAACCATTACCACTATAATGTTGTCTGGCACAATGAGAACTGTAGTGCTGACAGGGGGTTTTGTTGGGGTTTTTTTGGTTGTTTTTGGGGGGGTTTTGCCAATTCCCATTTTGCATACACATGCATATTTTATACACATGCAAATATGGATGTACAAATTTCTGCAGGGGGGAGAACACGGACATGTTTGGCTGTTTCTTATTTACAAAGAGCCAGGAGGATAAAGACTAAAGGGTTGATCAAGAGCACACTGCACTGCCAGATATCACATGGTACGGCATGAGAAGTTATTCATCTTGTCTTTCTCTGGCTTTTCTTTTTGCAAGAACTTAACTGTATTGTAATTTCAGTTTGCCTAATAACGATGCATACCTCCATAAATCCCTCCTGCAATGAGCCACATATTCCTGGCATCACACACAAAACGAACAAGAACAGCCACAGCACCCTGGTGGGGTTTTGCCCTGCTGTTCAGCCACTGCTGTATGCATGTGCTATCGGAACGACATTAAATTTACAGAAATAATATGCAATGACATTTACGTTGCGCTCAATACTGCATTGATTACTATTTACAACAAGTTCACTCCTTCAGTACAAACTCAACAACTACCTTCTGGTTTTAATTGTCTCAGTGCTCCAAACATTAGAAATCAAAGGCTTCTGAATTTAGACCATTCCTTTCATACAGGCTTTTCATACTGTTGGTCTGTCTCAAAGATTAAAGTGGGGAGGTTAGCAATAAATACCTGATTTTATTTCTGATGATAGCAGGTAAAAGTACCTAACATTTGAGCTTACTACAGGACCCCAGATATGATCTTCTTTAACCTTCCTGAACAAACAATTGCGAGCATTTATGGCAATTTTTTTCTTCCAGATGGAAAATAGTTTGTCAGATCTGATGCCTTTCTAAATGTCTCATCTGAACATAAGTCATTGAAACAGGAAATTTCAGACATAAGTCCCACTGAGGCAGGAAGCAGGGGGTTAAAGAAAACAAACAAAATAAAACCAACACCACACATCACTGAAGATCCCTGACTGTAGATGTATTATGTTGGGCGGGGGGGGAATGGCAGTCCTGCTGTATTTAAAATATATTTCGGTTTTAACAACTGAATGTATTTTAAAATGTTTCTCTCCAGAAGTCCTGTATCATACCAGCAACAAAACCAAAACCTGCTTCATTTAAAACTTTACAACCCATCCAGTAAAAGGGGAAATTCTTAGTACTCCTTTCCTGCTCTGAAGCAGATTTTAGCAACAAAAAGAAGAACATCTTCTTATTCAGTATATCTCTTCCACATGTGTTTAAGTCATATCTGGTTCCTTTACCAACTAGAAACATCTATTTCTTTTTAAAACTCTAACCTGTTCACAGGATGCAGTTGTAGGTTGTAAGCTAGATTTTGTGGGGTCTCACAAGGCAGCTGTTAAAGCGAACCATAAAGTCTTTTTTGATGCACTGAAAAGTACGTCAGAGGAAAACAACTGCTTAACTTTCAGATTCCCCACCAAGTGTTTCCCACTGGCATGGGAAAGGTCAAGAAATCACATTTTCAGATATGAAGGGCATAAACTGAATCCAGTGAAAAATAGGTGAAACCTTACAAATGGAACTGCTACTGTTATCTCTCAAGCATCATTTTTAATATTTTTTCTTCTTTCTAAGTGTATCCACCAATAGGAACAGAAGCCAAGAGTTTTCTGTTACAAGGGTTTATTGCATTTGTAGGCCGACATTTCACCACCACAGGGAAGGATGTCTGGGGTGTCTGACTGGTCTATGTACTCTTGTCATAAAAAGCAAGAGCACCATTGGGGATTATCTAGAAAAGGTACTTATCCTGTAACACAGGACTTAGTCCTGGTTTACTTTCCAAATATGAATTTCACTTTTTTCTTTCCAAAGAAAGGAAAAAACAGCAAGCAAAAAGAGAAAAAAAACCCGCTTCAATTATTGGTCACTTACCACTGCCCAAGTCAACAAATAAATCATCCTCTGTCATTTTAATTTCATCTATCATTTGGGCCACTAAGTCAAAGGAAGTTTCTCCGTAAACCTCTGGGGAAAAGGGCTCATAGTTGTTCAGTTTCTCTGGATCAGTCACCGAGTGGTTATACACTTGCTGCAGGATGTGCCGGAGGAGCCCGTTGGAGGGACGAGTGTTCAGTTTCATCGGTTGGGTGGTTCCCTTCCACTAAAAGTAGAGAGCAGGAAGAAGATATGAACCCCACATGAGGACAAGTAAACGTCACCAAAACAAGGCTGCATTGGCATAACAGAAATGAAAGAAATTTCCTCCCACCCCCTCCCTCATAGGCTGGCCTGCATGTGTCCTGTAAAGATAAAAACCAGTGAATGATACTAAAGAAATTACGCAACACCTATGCTTTGTCTCACCTCAACTAATAGGCAATTTCAAATACGCCTGCTGGAAATAGGTGGTAAAAGGGAAATGAAAGAGATGTAAAAATCAATAGGTAATGTAGAGCTTAATACTGAATATGGCTGGAGTAGATGAAAAAGTTTGTTTGCTCATTTTTATTTACTGATCACCACGGAACTGATGTTGACTGTACTGTCAATTTAAGAGCAGTTTGATTTTCTTTCAGGAACTGTAGGATGGGAGGGATCATATGTACTCAAACAGGGAGTGGCAGGAAAGAGATGGAAATCAAACTTCCTTTCTTCTTCAGAAAAAACCCTGTCCTAAACATAAAAGTTGTTAAGCTTTAAAAATGTTTACTTCTCCCTCTGATAAGAAACAAAAAAAGGATAACTCCAGGATCCCTCCTAAACATTCTTCTGTTTGAGATTCAGATGGCAAGAAAATGAAACTAATCCAGTTTGCCATTTCAGACAGCAATTGCAAACACTGAATAGCTTCACATTTTTAGCTATTAACCAACATACACGTGAAGACGCCCGAATCCAAACACGTACAAGTTTTAGGGAGTTGCAGGCACACAAAGTGAAGGAAAACCTGGCAAAAAAGTCTTGTTGCCATAATGCTGCGTGCTTGAAATAATTCCCACAAGCACAGCAGAGAAAAAAATCCACCTATGCTTTCAAAATTAAACAGAATAGTCACACTAAGTCATTGCTCATGCTTTGCTTCCTCCAATTCAACTTTATAAGGGTAAGAAAACCAAAAAGCTTGTTAAATTGGTCTGAGAAGAGATTACATTCTAGCTTTGCCAGAATTATCCCGCTGAACTGAGTGGCAAGCAAGGAAATTCCTAAGCCATGGATCACTTCCACAATACACAGGAGAGTTCATATGGATTATTTAAGTACCCATAAGCCGCAGATTTCCCCACGCAAAAGTAAATCAATGCGATATATCCCTGTGAAACATCTACATGCTAAGGGCAGAGAAACTTTTTCTTCTCCCTAAAGGTAACTCAGCTATTTCAAAGTGCCAAAACTATGGTGCCAGAAGTGCACACTGAAGGGTAATAGCTTACAAATCTGCAGTTTGGGGGGAAAAAAAAAAACTCTTTTTTTTATTTTCTTCCTATAAGAATGCCCCTCCAATACTAACTCCTTGACTGCCCAGGTGTGATCAAGAAAAAAGGTTTAATATCAGACTTATTAACTCCCCAAAAGAATGGAAGTGCCAAATACTGACTGGACTAACTAGACTAAGACATATAATCCTAACACAAAACTAGACTAACACATATAATCCAGCACTAAATCAGTCACTGCTTTCTGGATATTATTGACTATATGTGAATTCAAACCAGCTAGACAAACATCATGGTGCATAACAAAGGTAAATACGTACCAACTGATGGATGCTATCAATGGCTCGGTTGTACTTGTCACAAAGCCTCTGCATGCTTTCAAAGCTACATGGGGAGAAAGAATGCAGGGTCAGTTAAAATCAGAGAACTCTAAAAGGCAGGTCTGAAGGTACAACATTGTGCTTTTTTACCACCTACCTACAGCATGTACAATGACTATTTAGGGTTTGTTTCTTGCAGAACATGTAATAACACACACAGCTTTAGGACTTGGTATACAGTTTCCTTTAAAAAAAAAATCCCCAGTAGACCAGGAGTACATGGCAAATAATATTAGTCCTTTTTCCATTAATTAAAGAAACTGAACTCAAAGTATGACTTCTTAAGAAAGTTTAGTATTCTCATAGCCCATTACTTCTTTTCCATATTCTCAGCTGCACAGAAATTTAAGACATCTGTAAATCTTTCTCCTTTGTTTCATCATCTCTCCATGATAATCAGCCCTGAGACAAGTAGATAGTCTTCTAGAAATTCACTCTGGGACTGAAAATGCAGACAGACCCATGACACAATCTAAAATTTCACCCATCAGAAAAGCATACTGATTGCTTCACGGGTCGGTTGGGATTACAGTCAATTCAGGCAGATGCCTTAATGACAGAAGCTGAGAGGATTAAATAAATTCATCTTAGGCCAGGGAAGAAAAGATATTACTAGGTACATCATCCCCTACGTAATCAGACCCACAAAGCAGCAGCAAAGAAAAACAATCCAGGGAGTTACAGGAGTAAATAATTAAATCATGGCCATCCCCAAATCAGGAAGGGGGTGGGGGGAGCAGGGGACATCAGAAGGAAGCGGCTTTTCGGTCTCTTGTGATCCTCATCACCACTACCCCAGCTAGAACACTTCTCCGAGGAGCACTGCTGATTTCCAGTTCAAGCTCTCAACATGTTTATTTCCACATTAAGACAAAGCAAGAGGCTGAAATGGGGTTTTGTCTGCACAGCACGTGCATTTCTATAATCCGCTGCTTTTCATTCACATCCATGTGTCAATCTATCTGCTACAAGTAATTTTTCTGACGAATTTTTTCAAAGGAACTTAAAAGACTAAAACCATTACCAAAATTACAGGTTTATGAATTCCTTGAAAAGCTGCAGAAAGATAAGTGGGGTGTGACTTTTAGGAACAGATGGGTTTTTCTTTCATTCGGTATCGCTGCCGACCACACTGATGCTAGCCAGTTAAATGTGCCCAGTGAGGATGCCAGAACTACAAAAGTTACAGCATTGCAGTCACTGTGAGTATTCCGCAAATCCAAATTAATGGATTCGATGACAAGGGATGCTCGACCCTGATTCCTCTTTTTGAATTTTCCAGGAGGAAGAGAGGGATTAACAAGTCTTGCAATGAAACAAAATGAAATTAAAAGAGGAGAAAGCAATACCTTAAGCAGACCATGATACAAGTATCTGGTGCTCAGGACAATAGCTCGTGATTAATTAGAACGATGCCATTTCATCTGTAAACCTCATTCTAGAAGTTTAGTCACACTGTGGACTTGACCAAAATTTAGTCTTTGCCATGAAAGCAGCCGAGGAGGTTTTTGTAAACAGCAGCTTGAGGGTCATCTCTTTTTCCAGTTTCAGTACAGCTGAGTCAATACACAGAGCCTCAGACCTCTCCACAGATACACCACAGGTCAGAATGCGCCTCTCCCAGCCTCAAGGTGAATACCACAAACTATAGAGTCATTTTAAGCTGTTTGTGGAAGAGGTATTCACATGTAACTACAAGCATCTTAAAATTACTTCTAACTGCCCAGAAGAGCGGTATGAATAGCGTGCCTTTTAATTTAGCCCCCCACCCAACCAGCATCGCACTTGGACTGAATCCTACCCAGAGAAGGGATGGGGAAGGTTAACCTCCCACAGCCATGGCAGGCGGAGGACACGGCGCTGACAGGCAGCTCTGGCATGCCACTTTCTAAACAGGAATTCTTAGTTACTACAGAAGTAGAAACCTCAGTGCCATTCAGATTCCTAACGCTGGACGCAGTCCAACAGCGCAGATACCGATCATTGTTTCGGAGTGAGTAATTCCAACGTACACCAGAGCTCAACTTTCTGCTGTGTGGAGTTTCCAATTATGTCCTTCATCCAACAGCCTTTGCCAATATTTCTGTTACACATTTCCTACCAAAATAACTCTGCAGAATCTGAAGCCAGTTCTAAAAGAAAACTTCAGTTCATAATGTCTAAGAATAACCAGTTACAAACTGATTCACTATAAACCATGCTGGCCTGTCCTCCTGGTGGGAAAAAAAAAAATATTCCTCTCACCTTTTTGTATCATAGTCAATTAAAACATAGTTTTCCATAGCAAGCTTGAGATCTGGGATTTCTTCACAGACCCACCTGGAACAAGAGAAGAAATAACAAATAAAAACATCTCCAATTAAGTATAACAAGGCAGTCTGTCTCAATTCTAGATTGGCATTGCTATGTGTTAAGACAGAATACTGCAGCAGACCTGAAAGACCACAATGTCATTAGGAGTAAGGCAGACATCATAAAACGCTAATTGGAAAGCCACAATAGTTTGCGTTTGTATGGAATAAACAGTAAGGTGCCCGTAGACATTGGCAGTAGTATAAAGCTCTTGAAATGGCACAACTTCAAAACGAGGCGATAAACGTATTCAATGAGTCTAAAAATACTCAAAGCCGTGGCTGATGCTAATCTAACATAAAA
>JADKXX010010781.1:0-20886 GCA_017310255.1 Butorides virescens
CAAAGTAATAAGCTTTGCCAAAGCTGAATGTGGAGAAGACATTGCCTACAGCACCCCAAAACAATGCCACCACCCATTCACTGCAAGGATAATCCCCTCTGTGTAGTGCTCTAAACTGCTCTTACACCTTACATGACCCAACCCAAAACAGATTTTCAAAAGTTGTTTTGATAAAAAAAAATCCCTTTTACATGCCGAGTTAAAGCCCCGTATGTTGTTGCCTTAGAAATGGAAAGTGCGCACCCACTTGCAGCGCATCTGACAATGACATCTCACAGAAGAGGAGATCTTCACTCTTGGCATGTAGGAAGATTAATTCCTTCCAAAGGCAACTTAAACGCCACTAAGTTTTGCACACACTTTCCTCCAAAAGCATCAAAACGGGAAAGCACTGTCGTCACTGGAAAAGCTCAGAGTACGTCATAGGATGAATTCCGATAGGAACAGCAGAGTTTCTTTTTCATGCACCTTGATGCATGCTTCACTATTAAAATGGTGGGGAAAAAAAACGGCTAGAGCTCCAACAGTTCTGGTTCCTTCCAGCTGATTGACCCTTATCAAATAAATACACAGGCAAGTAAAAAACAGAACTTATGTATCTGCGGTGACTCTTCTGACTAGTATCTCCCATCTCCCTAAAAATGCTAGGACTCTGATCTCTGCAATTTTTTTTCCCTCTCAGATCAGGGAAGTGGGCAGTTCTTTACCACCAACCTGAAGCAATAAATACTTCTTTTCATTCTTTTACCCACCACTTTCATAACCACATTGCAGTTACCTTGCACAAGGCAGGCAAAGGCAGCATGAAAGCCTTCTAACACACTGTATTCACTGCAATCGTGCTTAAAACACAGTTGTGAAACATTACTTTGGCCCAACTGTTTCCTAACACTGTTTTCCCCTTGCCTGCAAGCTAGCATAGTGCAGAAAGCATGAGCACCGATGACTCCAGCGATCACTTTCAGCACTGTGTCTGTTTAAGTCTCTTCAGAAAGGGTCTTCTCAATAATCCTCCTGACAAATGATGCCACAAGTTCCCAAGGCACAGAATCTTAGCAACCTCGGTACAAGTGAACTGGAAGTAGCAGTGGCAGCGCATCTTGTGTCAAGGCTTTGTAGTTAGAAATTTCTTTAGAAGAAAAATTCTCAGTTCTAGCCCCTAGCCCCGTTACACATTCTCTCCCACCACAGACCATGGGAAAATGCTATGATTTCATGGATATAAGCAATATTATTCAACACTGCCATGCAAGGACTTCACGCTCACACTCAGGCTGGGAGCAACCAAGGCTCACTACCTTTTCCTAGGCCATATGGGACCAAAGGTCAAGCTCAGGTGGCTATGCAGATAAAACACTCATCTTTGTACCTCACCTGTATCTGCACCATCCAACCATTAAAACCTGCTGTAGATCAAGGGAAGCCTGTATGGTAAGGATCTAAAACAGTTAACACGAACAGTTTTTAAACAATCTAATGTGGATAACACATTAACATCCCTCAGGTGTTTGGGGAATTTCTGTTAGCATTTAATAAAAGTTGTTCTACAGCAAGTCACCTAATCCTGCTGAAATAACAGCAAACCATGTCATAACCACCACCGGTGTTGGGAAATGCTCAGACTTCCTACTCTTTGTATTTGTCTTTCACCTTCACCCTCCATTTTCCCCACATTGGTCCAACTCTATCAGCAGAATTAAGAAGAATGCTAATAGGGACATCATTCCCAAATAACGCAAACGCTAACAATGCTGCAACGTCACAGCAGCAAGGGGAAAGGGTGAGGCTGGGGAAGAGGATATGCAAGGCCAGAACGTAACACGCGCCAGTGATGTTTTCTTAACCTTGCTTTTCTAAAGATGGAATACAGACTGCCATAAGCACCAAAGTTGAGTATCACTACTCATTTTTAATTCTGTTCAAAAGAGAATAGAATATGGCAAGTTAAAGCAAAGTCTGTTTGACAGGGAGATTTATATTGCAACACTATCAGTTCAGCTTAGAAAATAATTTAGAGCTGCTAAATTGTAATTATAACTGCTGCCCTCCTTCATATCTTCTCTCAAGACATCCACTTGCTGAGATGCAGTAAGACACAGGAAAGGGTTCTAGCCAGATCTGCACTGGACACTTACCGAATTGTCTCAATAATTTCATGAGCAGCATCATGGTGTTTGTCCTAAAATAAAAAGAAAAGAGATGTTTTCAAAAAGACATCAGGGATGCTGTTTGTCTGAATATTACAGGAATCACAATCTTTTAAAAAAATACAGGTGGCAAGCATAGTAGGAAAGGAGTCTTTGATTGCCACCCAGGCCATTAAACCCATCAAAATCATAGAATCATCAAATCATTTAGGCTGGAAAGCCCTTTAAGCTCCCCCAGCCCAACCCTTCCCCTCCCCCTGCCATCCCACCCCCAAACCCTGGCCCTCAGCACCGCCTCTGCCCGGCTGTTAAATCCCCCCAGGGCTGGGGACTCGACCCCTTCCCTGGGCAGCCCCTTCCAGCACCTGACAGCCCTTTGGGGAAGGAATTGTTCCCCAGGCCCAACCTCACCCTGCCCTGGCACAACTTGAGGCCCTTGCCCCTCGTCCCATCGCCCCTTCCCTGGGAGCAGAGCCCGACCCCCCCGGCTCCCCCCTCCTCTCAGGCAGTTGTAGGGAGCGATGAGGGCTCCCCTCAGCCTCCTCTGCTCCAGGCTGAACCCCCCCAGCTCCCCCAGCCGCTCCCCAGCAGCCTGGGGCTCCAGACCCCTCCCCAGCTCCGCTGCCCTTCTCTGGACACGCTCCAGCCCCCCCAGGGCCTTCGGGGAGGGAGGGGCCCAGCCCTGACCCCAGCACTCGAGGGGCGGCCCCCCCAGTGCCCAGCACAGGGGCACGGTCCCTGCCCTGCTCCTGCTGGCCACACCACTCCTGATCCAAGCCAGGATGGCGCTGGCCCTCTTGGCCACCTGGGCACCCTGCTGGCTCCTCTCCAGCCCCCTGGTGACCAACCCCCCCAGGGCCTTTTCCCCCGGGCACCTTTCCAGCCGCTCTGCCCCACGCCTGGAGCGCTGCCTGGGGTTGTGGTGACCCCCGGGCAGGACCCGGCCCTTGGCCTTGTTGCCCCTCACCCCCTTGGGCTGGACCCATGGATCCAGCCTGGCCAGGTCCCTCTGCAGAGCCCTCCTCCCCCCAGCAGATCAAGACTCCCACCCAACTTGGCGTAGTCTGCAAACTTTCTGAGGTTGCACTCGATCCCCTCATCCAGATCATTGATAAAGACATTAAAAAGAACTGGCCCCAAAACTGAGCCCTGGGAAACACCACTTGTGACCAGCTGCCAACTGGATTGAACTCCATTCACCACAAGTCTTTGGGCCCAGCCATCCAGCCAGTTTTTTTTACCCAGTGAAGAGTACACCCATCCAAGCCATGAGCAGCCAGTTTCTCCAAGAGAATTCTGTGCCAAATCATGTCAAAAGCTTTACTAAAGTCCAGGTAGACAACATCCACAGCCTTTACCTCATCCACTGGGCGGGTCACCTGGTCACAGAAGGAGATCAGGTTGGTCAAGCAGGACCTGCCTTCCATAAACCCATGCTGACTGGGCCTGATCACCTGGTTGTCCTGGATGTGCCACGTGACGGCACTCAAGATGATCTGCTCCATAACCTTCCCCAGTACTGAGGTCAGGCTGACAGGCCTGTAGTTCCCCGGATCCTCCTTCCAGCCCTTCTTATAGATGGGCATCTCATTTGTTACCCTCCAGTCAACTGGGACCTCCCCAGCGGGCCTCAACTGCTGGTAAAGATTGAAAGTGGTTTGGTGAGCATTTCTGCCAGCTCCCTCAGTACTCTTGGGTGCATCCCATCCAGCCCCATAGACCTGTGAGTGTCTAAGTGGTGTAGCAGATCTCTATGAGCCCTCTAAGAAAAAATAAGGCTTAAGGAAATACATTTTTTCAAGTTTCTACAGACTAGCAGAAGATTCACGTGAAGGAACTGTCATTCTACTTATTTCTTTGTCATTTCCTGAAATCAGGAATTGTGTAGCTGATACCGGTGAGGATTATTGGTATGCAGTAGGTACTCGACTGCAAGTTCCACAATGAACAGCTAATTTCATCGACCTAGCATCTGGTACATGCTCACGTCTCCATATGGGCAGTAAGATTCTAGCACAGCGAATGGCTTTCTAAAATAAAGCATCAAATAAACAGTAGGAGTGGATATCAGTGTAGGAAAAAACCTCAGAGTACACACAAAAGAAAAAAGGAGGCCTGAGTACGCAGACCTTTTCATGAACTGAAAAACAAAACACACACACACACAAAACACATTAAAACTTGTGCACTGCAAGTATACACTAGACCGTGAGCCATGGGTGCTTGTTGACTTTACTTTGGGAGTTTACTCAGGAGCAGCAAAAGCACAAGTGAGTTTAGCAAGCCATTCCAAATTCACGCTAGAAAAGCCCTTGGAGCTGTATGTACACACACCATGCTAGGAAAAAAAAAAAAAAAAAAAAAAAAAAAAAAAATCTATTTTAGGGAAGTTACAGGAGTTCCTGTACATATTGCTGTATCCATCTTGAGAAGCCTTAGTTACCAGAGCCCATCTGCACAGACTTGAGGTAATACTTAGACATTTGTTTCTTGAAGTGGCTTTGACCTTTTAATTACCAGTCCAGTATCTGAGGACCTTCCAGAGTTAGGAGTGTAAAGGCTCACTCACTCTCAAATAATTTCCCTTGTCTTCTGCTGCAGAAATGTCAGTTCTAGAGACTTACCAGCGGGAAATTCTATAGCAAAGGGTAGGGACAGGCAACAGAAAGCATAGGATTGGGGGCAGGGGAAGGAAGGGAATCACTAACGGACAGATGACAGAAAACGGCTGGGATTATTTCTATTTCTTCAAGGCGTGGAAGGACATGATAAGTCAAATAGAAACTTTTTCCATCAGTATCACAGCTTACATATTTGCATGAGGAAACAGATTTCCCCTTTTATAACCAATTTATATACTTAGGATCAGCCAGCCTTGTACAAGTTCTCATTCCAAGAAACTTGTACACAGCCCTTTAGATACCTGGATAAAAATCTCATGACTGAGAGGGAAAGGCAGACAAACATTTCTGAAGTCTGTTATATTAAAGGTATGAAGGAACGCTTCCTATTTTGCCAGGAAAAGCTTTTATTTTAAGAATGCAAACAGTAAACCCCGTATCTCGGAGTCACACGGGAGACTAAACAAAGAAAAACAAAACATTCCCGTTATAATACCAATAAGGAGAGCTAACATAACAGTCGTCAGGACATTTGGATCAAACACTCGGCGGCCTAGAAGCTGAGCGTTACCTTGGTCACTTTTCACAACAGCATGCCATGCTACACAAACGCCCTGAACATCACAAGCCACGCAGAACAGATCTGGGGTTCTGCCTCCTCCAGTCTACGGCGTTCGCTCAGGACCTGCAGTGGGACTGCCCAAACCCAACAGAAACCCACAGTAGCAATAAACAGTCACGCCGTTTAAGTTCAGAAATGTCAGGTAACTCATTCCATTGATAAATCTTGGCCTAGAAAACAGGGAAGTGACTGAACTAAAATCTGCTCCTGACTCTCAATGCACACATAAAAGAAAAAAAAAAAAAGCATACAGGAGGACTTTTTCTTATCTGCAAAGCATAAAAATAATCCAAGACAGTCAGCTCATCCATAAACATCCCCTATAAATTTTCACCTTTCGCTACACGCAGAATTATCACAGTAGAAACCCCTTGGGCTGATCTAGCTCTTCCAGTAAACTGTGTTCCTGTATAGTAAGAATATGCTTTATCAACATAAGCACATTATACCGGAAAAGTGAATTCACGCTTATTCCGGCATAACCGTTTTCTCTGAAGAAGTTCTATTCTTCATTGATGGTTTTGGACAGTTTCAGTGCTAGCAGAACACACGGAGAAACCCCTTGTCCTATAGGGACATGAAACACCCCTATAAATGACCAAAATTGCTTCATTAACAGATTCCTTTGTCTTGGGTTAAAAGGAGAAAAATTAATTTTTAAAAAAAAAAAAAAAAAAAGAAAAATCACAATGCACATCTACAACTACAGATCATTCAATTTAAGCAAGTGGTTTTATTAACACAACCTCAAGTGGAAACGCCAGCCAGAAGGGGCCTTTCGGAGCTTAGTTTGTGTCATGATCTAGGAATAATGAAGTTGAAAACGGTTCCAACATTTACTGCTGCTAAACTTCTCACGTTGAATCACCAGGTTTACTATACTCTATAACAAATATACTTTGTCCAAGTAGACAAGCTCCGGAGATCTCATGCAAGTCTTGCAAACAAAATCGGAGATGATTTCCTAACATTCAGAGCAGAGGCGGCCATGGAAAATGGGGGAAGGAAGTGGGGGAAACACATCTAAAGGAAATACAGAGCAGTTTCCCTTTCTTCAGAGAAACTTTTAGTCCCATTTCAACACTATGGTTGTAAGATTTAATAAAAATAGACATTAAACAGCGCCAGTCATCACATCTGTATTCATGCAATTGTTTATGACACTGATAGAGAGTCCTCAGCAACTCAAAAGGTAAGTTGAATAGAAACCTCACCAAAACCACAAATTTCACTCCAACCAGCGTCAGCCTCTGCCCATCATCCCTTCAAGCAGATGCACTGGTTTTGGCCAGACACACAGCTGAGCTCGGTGCAGCAGCTTTACCCCGGATCCTTTTACAGACCCAGTGGCTAAACACTGAAACCAGCAGGTTGGGAGGGACTGACGGCAATTCCCAATGGCTCTGCTGCAATCACAGCGGTCTGACAAACCTTACACCTGGCTCAGCCAACAGTCAACCCCACACAAAGATGGCCTGAAGCTTCTCGAATTCAGACACCTACTTTTTTTTTAAAAAAAAAAAAAAAATCTTTTTCCAGGCTGCAGTGATCCATGACCAATACCAGCACGCCAGCTACATCTCTAGTACAGGCACGTTATACAAGCACGTCGTGTTATACTTTGGCAACAGCCATCCGTGAGAGCACAGCTTTATGCTGCATCTGCATCCATACTCACAGTGCTTTGTCAGTAAAATATCCTGGTAAAGAGCCTCCTACAAACAGACTGGCTATCAATCATGAAAAACACTGTGCAGAAGCCTTCTGGATGAGTCTCAAGAAGCGTATCTGTTCTGTTCGCAGTCACGAGATGATGCCACGGTACTCTCTGTCACGAAGAGGAGTTCCATTCATCCTCCAACTCCGCTCCAAGCTGTTCTCCCTCCCTCCTCCCCTACCCACTGATGTGAAGCATACTACGTGCTGCTCGTTGGCCTGGCTGTACTTCTGCAATGATCTTGTATTTATGTAGTTTGAGAGGCCCTTGGAATCTTCTGAGCCACATAAATGGAAGCTATTTCATGAGACAAGACCTTATCTCTTTAATGTGGTCTACGCACTAAGTATTTGCAGTAAAAAGTTGCAGTCTATAGTAATTATTGAGAATGCCCAAAGCTATTCATAACAAGTTCACAAAAAAAAAATCTAAACACACATTAAAAGTTAGTTATTGCAGTCAATTCTCTCCAGCTGAACTTTATTATAAAGCGTTCTTATTTTCAACCTAAACGTTCAATTTCAAATTGAAACGTGAGCTCCCAGAGAAAATTCAGTAGATTTTGCCAAGACATTTCGTTGGAAAAATAATGGAAAGCAAGCACTTTTTCAAAAGTTACTTATAAGAGAATCCAATTTTCTATGGCAAAGAGAGGAGAACGGTTTCAGCCAGCACAAATGAACGGCTTCGCAGTTCCCATTCTTACAACAGATTTCTCCATCCACGTGTTACTACAACTCCAATCACAGGAGTTGAAGAGTTTGAAGCCAGGAGCGCACCCACTGCTATTACTTTTAGTCCGCTAGTGCGCGGAAGCCCCACCAGCACGCACGACTCCTGCTCACACACCATGCCAAGCAGAGTCCTCCTACACGGATCAACAAGCTGCGTTAGCAGTTTTGTCCGTTAGGACATGGAGATCAGGCCACAGGGCGATTTTTAAGAGTTTGATCTTTCCCTTCACCTCTTCTCCAAAAGCTTCCCATCCTGATTGTTCTCATCCTGCAGTTTAGGCTCAGCTCTCTGATCACTGAGGGGGGAAGGGAAAAAAAAAAAAAAAAAAAAAAGAGGAAAAAAAAAAGGATAATGAATGTTTCTGTGTGTTTCAATGCTGGAGTCAGCCAGACTTCTTTGTACAAAAGACATTTTGTATCTTACAAATATGAGAAGCCCTATAGGTGGTTTTAAAGGCCAAATAAGGCAGTGCCCAAAAGCTCTTTCCAAACACATATTTTTGTGCTATCATTATCGTGCTCTGTAATCACATACTCTTTGTTTGTTAACCCAAATTTAAAAATCATCAGAATGACCAGAACTTACAAGTCCTCAGTAGTAATCACAGCTATTACTCTAACACCAAATCACACTGTGCATCACATGAACAGTACCAGACACATTTCAGTTATCTACGCGTAACTTTGTTCGACAAAGCACCGAATTTCTAACAGAAACAGCAGAATCGGAAGGGTTTGCAGAACACACTACAAGAGCAAGGTAAAGTGAAAATTGCAATTTGTTACATTTTTGCCACAAGCCAGCTGTTATGAAGCCTTGTAATTCACACCGAATATAAAGCACTACTCGCTCTTCCACCTGTGTGGCTGTTTTGGTTATATTTCCCCAAGTTATCATCCCTTTAGGATATCTTAATGGCATTATTTTGATAAAATTCTGTATGCCAGTACCGCATCCTGGACTCTCGGGTGTATTTGTACAGGACTACTTATCTCACAGTGCAACAATTCATACACTAAAGTGAATCTCTAACCTAAAACAACAGATTTAAACATTATATGTTTCTTCCTCAAACACAAAGAACATGTTCAATTAAATTGGGCAGCCGTCATTGCCCAAAACACAAAACAACACCCTAGTGCTCTTCCAAAGTCACATCTTTTTACATTTAGGTCCTTATTAAGAAAAAATGTGCATCCTCAGGGATAAGGGTAAGTTGGGGCGTGGGAGTAAGCACTGTATTTTCCTAAACTTCATTCCCCCACATGCGAAGTGGGATCCTTGTGAGATCTGATCAGTCTGCACGGCGTGACGTGGTGAAGGTAGCAAAAAGCAAAAATGGTTGGAAAATCTGGATGACGTCTTGAAAAAAAGAAATACATTCATGTGCCTTCAACCAGTAGCTCTCAAAGCACCGTACAAAGAACTTTAAGACCCCTTATCTACTCTTCATAGATAGGAACATTTTTGTGCCCAGCTTTGACTGCCCAAGACTAAACTGTTCCACATTAAAAGCAACTCTTACCTTTGCAGAGCCAGTTTAGCGTTTGACTCACTAGACCACAGTTCCTCCCCCAAAAACAGGCTAGGTGACCAATGCAGCTCTTCAGAAGCGTGACAGACAAGCTGTGGTCAAGCATTTGCAAAGCCAGAGGAAGACATCTACAAGCTTCTCACTGTCCACCAGATGACTCCAAACAATTCAGAGAAAACAAAACCTGAAACAAGCTAGTCACAAATAAATCAATGGCAACACTCGTGTACCTTTTAATGATTGTCTTTAGATACCATTCTACTTCCAACACTTCAACCATCCTACACCGGCTCCCAAGTACTAAACAGCGACTCCACTCATATATTAACAGAAGTCATTTTGATTTGCCAAGTTCTGACCTGCATATGATCTCTTTAACTCGCAAAACAAAAGAGGTCAGTCTCACTAGCCCCTGGTTTTAAACAACAGCTTGGTTGCCTGTAGTGGCAGCTCTCTCCCCAGGCAGTGGTCCATAAATCCAAAGGAGAGGATGTTACAGCTGGAGACAAGATGGTTAGCAGAGATCAAAAAGATGGATTAGGAAGAGCCAATCAATCTTGCAGAAGGCAGTGGGACAAGTGCCTCTTTAATGTCCCCTAGGTTTCCTCCATCTGTGGAGGATGATAAGCATTTCTCTAGACACCAAGAAAGGCAACGTGAGCTGCTGCAGCTGCAGCTTCCCCACAGGAACCAGGAAAGCATCCAGCACTCTGCGTGGCACACGGATGCCCTCTCAAAAGCACTGCCTTCAGCCTGTCAGGAGTTTGCATTCTTCCTCCCCCAGGGTTTAACTTAATTTACACCCCGTCTAGAAAGATTCACCAGTACAGCTTCTATGTCCAGAGCACTCAATACACCTGCAAACAGTGGTTGATAAGGGTCTATGAAAAGCCGAAACCAAAGTACTTCCAGCTGCTACAGCGGCAAAGAGCTGCCTGCGGGCCAGCTGAACAAAAGGCAAGATCTCAAGCTCCGCAGTCCTGCCAGCTAGTGCCTTCAATCACGTCACATTTTAAGGTCTTTGCCTCATGCTCAATTGCTAGCTACACTTTGAGAAAGGAAGAGGGAAAGTCTGCCCCTTGCAATATTTCATATTGTATAGCTAGACTTCGTTTGATATTACCAGATTTTATCCCAAATCAAGACTGCATCATTCAGCTTCCATGGCAACAACCAAAGCACAAGTTTTCTTACCAAGTGAGATGAGGACAAAAAGCCTTCTTTGAAGCATCCAATTACTGTTGTTCCCTTAATCAAGAAAGTATAAGGACATTCACAAGTATACATATATATTAGTATGTATAAAAAGAGATGTCCTGCAGAGAACAGCTTGTGTCCGTTCTTTTCCTCCCAGCTACAGAGAAGTGGCGAGGGAAGCAAGAGCTACCAAGACTGCATTTTGAAAGCCATCTCCCACACAGCAAGACAGCAGACAAGTTTGAAGTAGTTTCAGTAGTTGGTAAGTTTACAGTCACACAAAACTAAATGGAAAACATGGAGGGCATTATGGCCTCCCTAATGGCTACTTAAGGACTTTTAAAGAAAAAAAAAAAAAAGAGTTTGGTCCAATATCCAGAACATACTAAAAGTACAGACTTAACAAAAGAAATGGGCATTAGAAAAGAAGATCCAAAGTGCTCCGGGTAATCCTCATACAGCATGAGTACAGGTAATCCAGAATTTGTAGACAAGACAGTTGTGGATCTGGTAGCAACAGACCCGCACTTTTAGTTACCCAAACCACAACAAAACCGTTTTGCCTTTCCACACAGCAATTCCAACTGTTGCTACGGACACTGCACAAATGCAAGAGGGAATGGTTCCCGTGATAGTGTGTAGGAGGGGCTGTATAAACATATTAACACGCAATCACTCCGCAAGAGTGTCTAAGGCAACATCCACATGGGACAGTTACGGCAGGATGACCTACTGGCTTTGGTCTGCGTAAGTAAGAAGTAGTTCTATTATGCAAAAAGACAGACTAGCTAAAACAAAAAAATCCAAAATGTTGGAATATACATGGGAATGCAACTGTTTTGGTAAAACAGTACCTTGCACTGGTATATCCTACTGCCCTTGCAGCTGAGTTTTAGGCAATTATAAACTGTTCCCACAATACGACAGCTGGAGGGAGCACGTGGACGCTGTAGCTATTTCAGCAGCTGAAGCACCATTTGATTGCTTATTCTGGGACAGAGCAGACTGCAGGGCTTTCACTTGAATCAACAAGAAAGGTGGCCCTACCATCATTTCACAAACAGGTTAAACCAACACAGCCACCTGCCTTGCCACTGCTTCCCCAGAAGCCACCTCTTGCTTTGGGCCAGCAGTGCCTGTGCACACACACACAGCAAAGTCAGGAAGGCCTCAGCTAAAACTAAACCTTTTTGGTGTTTTGGCTTAGTTACCTTTCAACCAGACCAGTTCACCACACCAGTGTACAAACACACAGTTATAAGGGTGAGGGCAGCTTAGACACAACTGCAAGTGGACAGAGCCATGGCAAGAGTTGTTTCTACTTGCAGATGTACCAGTTTCAAGCTTTCACATACCCATGAACCATGGCCTGTGTTAATAAAGAAATAACCCCCCCATGCAGCAGTAACTGGAGAGGTGGGGGTAGCAGAAAACACCCATATACATCCACACTGCCAGAAACTTAAACTTTTATGTGAAACCTAAGCATAGGATTACTGCTGGTACAAATGAAAACCCAGTCCCAAAATTGCTGTTGGCAAAAGTGGCTACCATCTCTTTCTCAAGCCCACAATCCTCCCACACCCTTGGTGGGTGCTGGGAGAAAGCTTGTGGCATGGCCGAGCTCTTCAGTCAGCATTTGCTGTTGGAACAGCAGATCCCCACCTCCTGCAAGGAAAACTGGCAGGCCAAAGGGAAGCATCCTGCTGGCCCCTGGTAGGACATCATCACAAACAACCGCTTCACCTTCCGTAAAGATACTCAATCTGGGACAGCTCAGAAATTCTGCTCCCACTTAACGTGCATAAATATTCTGCTATAACAGAAGTCAGCAATAAAACCTTGCGTTCTTTCTGAAGCCCACTGAGCTCCTAAAGAAAGATGGTTTGTGAGGTACAGAAGAAAAATGTGAATGGTTATGGTTTTCCCTCCATAAGCTTCAACTTGTGCTGCAGAGCAGCGATACAAGCTACACCCAGTGCAGGTTTTGAACCACGCAAAAGAACTTCCAAGTGCCAACCATTTTTAAAAGCTTCCATTTTAAAGACTTGTAAATGACCCTACAATATTCCAATCTATTCTTCATACGTTGCAAATCGCTATTTCTTCTAATAAGCAGGGACGAAGCCAAAGAGAGATCAGTGCAGGCTCCAACCCCCGGCTTCAGAGGGTCAGAGGCCACCAGCACCTGAGCACTCCCCAAAGGGCTTTGCTACCAACAGATACACAGACAAGAGGGAGTCACCTGTAACCCAACAGAAATCCAGCTGAGGGATGAAAAAGCAGTCCTAAAAACTCAAACTTCTTAGGATTTCAGAAGTATACACTGTCCAACACCAATAATATTGCTGAGCTCTAAGAAGTAAATAACAAATTAACACCAAAACCTCAGGAAATTGCCCTTCACACAACACAGAAAAGATCTGAAAGTTTCTCAGTTGCAGAAGCAGTATTAAACCCCATTCATTTTTACTAAAAAACTCATTCAGAACTTTCTGTAGCGTTCTGGTTTTTTTGAAGTTTCCAATGCTTCATTTAGCTGTCTTCAGTAGTTCCTTAGATTTTCCCCTCTAACACTAAAAAGTTCTTTCAGTGTAGATTTTTAGGAAACTCTCATTCACTCATTAAATGAAACAAAACAAAATACTCAGAACAGGAACTCCTTCGTTATTCATAGATCTGTTCATATCTATGAAGCCATCATTTCCTGCTGCAAAATATACTCACCCTCTTCCTATACTCTAAAAATACCTACTTAATTTGATATCTATAGCAGCATGTGGCAAATATCATCGTATATTCAGTTTTATTTCTTGTTCCTCTTCAGTGTTAGTTTTGTCTTATCTTTAATAATTACTATGTATATAAGTAAATATATTACGTTCACGATTCCTAATATGAACTTCTCTTCCTTCTGTGGATCTTTCTGTTAGGAAGGAGAAAATAAATTAATCAAAAATATTTTAAATATGTTGAGATACTTTATGATTATCCATCTGTGATAAATACACTGTAAGGGGGAAAAAAAAAAAAAAAACAGCCCACCTCTGGTCCTTGTCTTGATCATTAGAGTAAAAAGCTTTAATCAGACAGTCAGAGGTTAACTCAGAGCAGGAAGAAAAAAAAGCAAGGCAGTATGAAAGGAGAAAAAGAAAGAAGGAAGAGTACAAAAGTAGACATATGGATGTCTGGGGAGAAGGGTGATTAAATTTCCCATAAATCTTGCATACCAAGAGGTAAGATATTTTGCCTAAATTCCCAGGAGGAACACAATTCAGTCACATATCTGAGACTTGAAAGGATAATCATCCCCATATATATTAAGGCTGCCATGAAGGACAAGAGTTGGAGTTGCATGTGGTGGCATGGATTTCCCTTGGCACACTAAAAGCTTTCAATACTGTGTCCGACTGTAACTGATGGGTGACTTTTAGGTAGATAAATATGAATTGCCAGAGCTGAACTCTGGCCAGGACAGCAACATTAATCCTCACTCATCTGCTGATAGGGGGGAAAGAAAAGGCAATCTTGAACAGCTGCTCTGTCTTTCAACAGTTACCTTTCAGATAATTCAGTTATATGGGAAATAAAGAGTACTGTGGTCTTAAGATGCAATACAAGAGAACAACTTTTACTTGTCATAGAGAAATACTAGGGAAAAAAGTGTATGTTAACTGAACTCATGATTTATATCGCATCCAACGGGTCAGAGCTTTGAACAAAAGCCAGTCTGAAAACTGAACAAGCACCGATTGTCACTCATGGCAAGTTATACTTCAAAGGGTAAAGCCCAGAAGAAAACAGCTATTCTGTAATAACAACATGCTGCGCAATTAAATGCTGTACGGTTACGGTCTCTCTTGCCTTGTGAGGCCACCTCACCTCCCAACAGCACATTGCTGGGCTCCCTTTGGCATTTGTGAGAGCAGAAAAGTACAGAAAAGTGATGCAACGGTGCCAACTCGGTTATTTGCTTCTGTTTATTTGCTGGGCAGCAGAGAAACCGAAGTAGTTTTGAAATTACTGAATCAATTATTTCCCAGTTTTACACTATTCACTCTCCCCACTCCATATTTTTTTTTTAATTTTTTTTAAGAACTGGGGAAAACAGACGGGTGTTGAGAAATCGGAAGTCTACCAAAGTTTTCAAACCTTTTCTTCACTAGCGAAGTTTCTATAAGTAATTAGTCATCCCCACAAGCATTTCCCAACAAGCTGCATCAACAGCATCTATTAAGTCAGAGAAAATCCCCTAACCTCTGCCACCACCGCTGAATTTCTGGGCGATTACTCAGGGTGTGAGGAGGTTTTGCCTGGCAAAGCCAGCTCAACAGTTTCCTCCGCTTGCCACCCCCTCCTTTGTACCGGCACCGCTGCCCTGGGAAGGCAGCATGAGTCAGATTACAGATCAGGGCGGAGGGGGGGCCGGCTGTGAAAACACTGGAACATTTTTTTCCAGCCCAGATATTTTCAGTGATCCAGTTCACAGAGCCGCCCCACAGGCAGCTTCACAGCAGCACAAGAGAGGGTTCACCACCACGCGTAGGAACTGCGGACAGCGGCTGAAGGGACACCGTGCCCCCTCCCAGCACCCCACCTTCCCCCTCCAGCACAAACTGATCCAAAGGAAAAACCACACACATGTGCAAAACGTGCAACTGTTTTCCAGCAGCTCATCCTGTCGGCGTGTAATGGAGCATGGAGTAAGGAAGGGCTGGATCTCTGGGGGAAAAAAGAGCAAGAGGCTGGGGGGAGGCACAGGCCCACCCCTCAGCACCGGCCCGCAGCTCCAGCAGGTTAAGGTGCAACATCAAAGGGGCCAATTTAGGTCTAATTTAGGACCTTCCTAAATTGATCTTACCATACTATGCTATGGCACTCAACTTCAGCAACTGCTCCCACACCTATTCCCCTGTCTCAGAAGTCAAAGCTAGTCATCAGAAAAAACTATTTCCCGTAAAGCTGAGTGACACACACACACACACAAAAAAAAAAAGCCCTAAATTCTTAACAAGGTTTGTTATTCATCTCTACCGTTGATCTTTAATTTCAAAGGTGACACTCCCTGCTGGGCTGCGATTTTCGTTATCACTGCCTGCCCTTGAGCTTTTCGAGCACAGCACATTCCTTTGGTCACAGAATGGTATCAGCTGTATCACTGGTAGAGAGAGGAGAGGAGAGAGGAGGAAAAAAAAAAAAAAAGAAAAAACCCACACCACACACACACTCTGCACCCTTCCACCTGTACAAAGTCCGGTATTCTCAAGCTTGTATCCCATTACTCCTCGGCAGCGGACACACGTACACCTCGAACAGCTGCAGGGTGATGCTCTGACAACGCTCAATTAGCCAACGAGAATTTTTTGCCGTTACAGCCGAGTGGAAAGTCAGCAGCAAAGAGGAGGAACACAGGCAAATCAATGAATTATTCAAGCCAGACTTATCGTCACAGTTGCTAATTTGGAGGCTTAAGCTTCAGCAGCTCACGGCAGAGGTACCTCACCCCGGTAAGATGCGCACAACGGCACAACCAGGACTGTCCACTCCTGAGACAGAGTCAAGGGCCTGAGATTTCCAGGCTGGAAGATGGGAACAAAATTGGTAAAAGATACCCAGAGCGTAACCCTACCGGGACCCACAGTGGCTTGCCCGTCAGCAGCCTGTGCTGCAGAGGTTCCCAGGCGCTATCACAACACAAATGCCCACTCCTTACAAGTCAAACAGAGAGGGGAGGGAACACGACACACAAAAACCTGACACACACGGAGGTTTCCAGTTATCTTGCGGGGGAATGCTATTCAGCAGGCAAACAACGGGAAGGCCTACCAGATGAAAAGAGCAAGGCAAGACAGGCAGATGTCTAATTCTGAAACTTGAAAGGACTTGCACACTATTTAACATGACAGGCAGCGAGTCATTTGCAGCCATCCGGGTGAAGGACGCAGTGCCACGACAGCGTAAGCCACTCAAAGTCAACACCAGCCCCGTCCTCCTCTCATCACCTGGCTGTGCCTCGCCGTCCCTCCTTTGTCACCACTGACACTTACTTTGATCACACTGCAAACCCGTTCAGGGCAAGCCTAAAGGAGAGGAGAGAAATGAACCCAGAGTGTTCTCTTACTGATGCACGTGCTGCCAGGAAACAGGCTTTTCCACATTCACAAACTCAGGGTGCAGTTTAGCAAACATCGATTTTGGAGACAATAATCAGCTTCAGCAGCTCTGAAGCCTCCTGTTGCTCAGTTCTATAGGCAAGCAATCCCTCACTGGTGCCAGAGATGTATCAGCAGAACCGTGACAGACCAGATTGCGGAACCGATATAGATTTAAAAAAAAAAAAAAAAAAAAAAACACAAACCAGAAACAAATCACCCCACACACCTTTTTTTTCCCCCATGCACAGTAGGCTGGGGCTCCTTAAGCAGGAACTGTTGTCAAGAGGTGTTCAAAGTACAACCTCAGACACCTCATGGATTCATGGTATGAAAAATCTCCATGTTTAAACCCAATAAATATTCAAATTTAACTATAGTAAAAGTCAGAGACAAGAGAATGAACCAATTTAAGGGCAATCTTCTGGAATATACCTAAACATCCGCAAGTGTTAGAACTACAAGGGGATTTCACCCCAGAGGGGGTGAATCCATCACTTGGATCCATCTTAGATTACTTAGATCCATCAGATCTAAGTAACAAGGACCAAGTCATGCATATCAATACTTGAAGTATGACTACAGATGCCATCCCCTATCGGCATTAGCCTATTTAAGACCATGTAGATCCATTAACTCTGCTCGCTCACCCACCTGAGCACCTAACGTACTTTCTTTATCCAGGCCTGTATCTCACCCAATACCAAAATTAAAATTTTTAACGCAGTATCATCGGTGTCTGGCAACCTAACGCAAGCGAAAAACAGGGCAGGTATGTGGGGAGTCAAGGAGTTAAACGGCATACAAAAGAATAAACTCACTTCGGCTCTGATTAAGCAGGGCACGCATAAAAACAGAGGTCAACATCAGAAAATATTTTGTGAGTCATGAGGAGAGATTACTCACCATGCACTATTCAACTTACTCATCACAGTGTGCTACGGACAGAACTGCTCACCATGTATTCATTAGGAAACCGTGGCCTTTCCTTTGAGAAAAGCAGAAGGCGGGGGAAAGAGTCATACTTTCAGTTTTGTATGTAAGCCAGTGGGAGGCTGCAACTGCAACACCAATGCTCTCTCCTCCCACGGCCCTAATTAGACTCGTAGGGAAATACATGTTTCACATCACCCTCCCAGGCTCTTTTAGCATCCCAACAAGCACCAGTTTGTCAGCTGAGCTATTATGCAGAGTCAGCAGTCTGAGGAGACCCCGCTTTTCCCATTACACACGAAATAAGCAGCAGTCCTACAATAAATAGACATGTTATTAATCCAGGCATCCATTAATATGAGATTAGACCTTTTACGCAGCAATACCGACACCGCTAATTTAAGATGTAGTAAGAGCATAAAAATAGCCAAGTTACTCAATGCAGGGTTACGTCACGCAGCGGTGCTCATCAAGCAGAAGGTCTACAATACCACTCAGCCTCTGATGTTGGGAAAGATGATTCCCTGCCATTCCTGGCGCTCTCACCAAAAATAATTAGCAAGGACTGTGAGATTCCCCTCCCCTTTCTCTCCAGCTCTCTTTGGAAAATAGATCCCACGGCATACAACAGGAAGCAGCAAGAATGCTGCTAAATTAAACTATTTTAAGTATTTTGTTTGGGGTCTTTCACACACCCCCGCCAGGTATCCCACCTTGCTTCCTAGGAACCAAGCAGCAGAAAGAGTGGTGAAACTAAGAAATGTTCTGCTTACGTCAAACAGAGCTGAGCTCTAAAACCACAACGGTACATATACCCCGCTGCCAACTCAAAGCCGAGCCAACGAGGGAAAGAAAGTCTACAGTTCAGCAGAGTACAATGTTAGCAGGCCAAACACTGCCATGTACAGAGAGGAGGATTTATTTCTAAAGCTCCAGAGTTCATCTGCCGCTGCAAAGGCCAGAGCTGCAAGCGGCGCGCGTGTGTGTATGCATGCGTGCCCACGCACGCAAGCGCACGCTTCTGTGAGATGCGGCGTGATCTGTTCACCAGAACTGCAGGACAGAATATCGACTGGCTCCAGATGAACCATCCGCTCCTCTACTACTGTGGAAAAAATTTGCAACGCAAAGAGGCCGGTTTAATGGCAGGATGTTTGGCTTTTGCGGTATTTCTTAACACACGCAGCTAGCACATGTGGATAAGCTCCCCTGCCCGTTGCATTTGTGATTAACTGGAAAAGAAAATCTATGTCCTCTGCCATCTTCAGAACCGGCTGCTCAAGTTTTCCAAAATTAACTAAATCCTTATTTCCCATGCTGCAAACAGCATTAAAATGCACGTTTTAAGAGGGGGGTAGGAGGGGGAGGTTGGAGGTCGCGGGTTGGTTTTTTTTTTTAAGCCTATAGGAAGTTTTGTGAATATACATAAAACCATTCGTTCCTTCCAGATTAATCCCTAACCTGTGTAATCTTTAACCCGTCCTTCACGCAACCCGCTCGGAGACACAAGTTCGTATTTGGCAACACGAAGAAAACCGAACTGGTCATCGTTATACTTTCAGTTTCTATCAATTTAAGCAGAGCGCGCGCGCCCGGGAACACACACGCACACACACACGAATGACAGAGCTGCCCAAACAGGAAAGGCTGCGTTAACCAGTGTGTGCTGGAGGCTCCAGCTCCGGGAGCAGCCGATGAAAATAGCACGCCAGCATCCATGGAGGATGTTTTGGAAACCACAGCTAGAGCAAGAGCACCAAAAGGCAGGCAGCAGATAGGAATACACAGCCGTCCCCCCTGCCACGAGCGATGTACTTCTAATCATTCACACACAAGCGTGTTAGGATTGCCAAGCGAGCAACGGTATCGGCAATATCAGCTGCCCCAGCCTGTGCGTCCCAGCACGTTCTCCCCGTGAAGCAGCACACACGTACAAGAGCACAGCCTGAAACGCAAGGAATAATCAACAGTACTCAGGCCAAGTAAAAAAAAAAAAAAAAATATATAGGGAGGGGGATTTTCCCCTCGACAAACTGTTCTCAAAGGTGCTACGAACAGGGTGAAAAATTGTTCAAGGATCGGTACAAACCCAACACACACGCAGAAAACAAACCCCGCTCAAGCCTTTTCGCCTCTCGTGAGCTTTTCGCTAATTCGAACATAGACATTGTTATCAAGGTCACACATCTCTCGCTCGGGGCTCAGGAGAGGCAGGAAAGAGTCAGGCAAGTTAGGGAAAAAACCCGCCGCTCACGTAACTAAGCAGGGACAAGTGACATTTTATTTGAAAGCATGCGGATTACGGCTGCCATCAACTGACAAACCTGACTTGAATTCTGTTCAGACTAAATAAAAGAGAAGCTACAAGGGCACTCGTTGGAGGGAAACGCAAGCGAGAGCACAACCCCACCAGCACGTACCGAAGGCAAAGCCCTTCTCCCCTGCCCACAATTAGCGCTTCTCCTCTGATTATTTCCACTCCTGCGACTGTTTTTTGGGGGGGGGTCCCCCCCAAGCCATCGATAATTCAGGCGGTATTTGTCAGCCAGAAAGCCCTCTCCGCTGGTTATTAACCAGACAGACGAGCCGAGCTCAGGAAAACGCGAAAACTTTTCATTAACCAGTCCTCCTCCTCCCCGCCCTTAAGTTTAGTCAACCAATTATAAAAAGAAATTGGGGGGGGTTGACTTCCAGGAGAGCAGCGGCGCCCCGGGCTCCAGCCCGGCAGCCCCTCACCCGCCAGCCCGCGGCTCCGGGGGGTGCTCCCGCATGGGAAGCGCTACCGGGTAAATAAGGCGAATCCCTCCCGCTCCCAGGAAGGAGACGCGGTATCAGATTGATTCACCGCTGACAGAAAGCGCTCGGGGGAGCCGCGGCGGGCTGGGGAAGCGAAGGGGCCGGGGGGGAGGCGGGCTGGGGCCGGCGGCCCGCGGGGCTGAGCGGGGCGGCCGCGGGTGGCCGGGCCCGGGGAGCGGGCGGCGCTGACAGGGCGCGGGGCAGGTGCCGGGCCGGGGCCATACTCACGTAGACGGGCAACGGCCAGGGGTAGACGGCGGGCTCGGCTCCCACGGGCGACTTCAGCCGGAGCTCCAGCCTCTCGCCCATGTCGGCAGCCGGAGGAGGAGGCGGCGGCGGCCCCGCACCATGCTAGAGGGGCCGGCCGGGGTGGGGTGTGGCGGCCGGGCCCGGCCGGGGGCGTGTGCGAGGTGCGGCGGCGGCGGCGCAGGG
>JADKXX010010782.1:0-22271 GCA_017310255.1 Butorides virescens
GTTGGGCTGGGGGAGCTTAAAGGGCTTTTCCAACCCAAACCATTCTGTGATTCTATGTTAAGGTCACGGGGAGAGGACAAGCTGCAGCCGTAGGAAAGCTGAACTGCTGTCTGCTCCGCCCCCGCACGCGTGGTCCTACCCACGAGGCTCCGCACCCACCCGGCCATCACCCATCACCATCATCACCCGTCACCAGGAGCAGCTCTCCCACGCTGTCACCTGGAGAAATGGGTGACTGTATTCATGAGGCTGCCTAAGTTTCCACGAGCGTTAGTGACTGTGAGCGGCCACGGAGGTTGGCGCTCCCTCCCCGTGGGGTGGCGGCAGTCGGTGCCCGGGCTGCCTGTGGAGCTGTCCCACAGAGGACACGGCCAGAACTCGGCTTTACCGGCTGGGCAGGCGTTGAGGACACCCAGGGGCAGGGGGGAGAGGCCGGGGCTCCGCCCACCCCCGGCTCGGCCCGGCCCCACGCGTGTCCCCGCCGCCCGGGACCGCCCCCCCCCCCCGCCACGTGGGACCCGCGGGAGCGCCGCGCGGGGGCGGGGCCTGGGGGCGGGGCGAGAGTGGGCGGGGCTTTTTCTGGAGCTGTGACGCGGCTGTCGCTGGCGGGCGGGGTGGGCGTGGCCTAGCGCGAAATGGGCGTGGCCTGGGAGCGGAGAGGCGGGCGGGCGCGGCTGGGGCGGGCGCGGGGGCGGGGTTAGGCGGGAGGGGGCGGGGCCGAGCCCTCAGCTGACCGGCCGCCATTTTGTCAGGCGCTGGGAGGCTGAGCGGAGCCCGGAGTTGGGGCTTGCGGCCGCCGGGGCCGCCCCTGCCTGCCGCCCGCCCTGTGCCGCGCCGCGCCGGGGGGCAGCACCGTCCGCGCCCCCCTCCTCCCCGCCCGGCATGTGAGCGGCCCGGGCCCGCTGGTCTCACCCCGGCTCTAGCGGTAGCAGGAGCCGCGGCGGCTCCCCCGGCTGGGCCCGGCCCCTCAGCCCCGAGCGCAGGCCCCGCGGCCCGGCCCGGCCCCGCCGCCATGGCGCTGAAGATGGTGAAGGGCAGCATCGACCGCATGTTTGACAAGAACCTGCAGGACCTGGTGCGCGGAATCCGCAACCACAAGGAGGACGAGGTGAGCGGACCTGGCTCCCCCCACCCCCCCCCCCCCCCCCCGGGGGGGGTGCCGGCTCCCCTTCGCTCCGGCCCGGGCTGGCCCGCCTCACCCCTCCGTGAGGGCCGTCAGCCGTTTCCCAGTCAGGTCCTGCCCCTCCAGGGGTCGGGGAGGGTGGGAGCCTGCCCGCTCCCCGCAGGGGGGGCTGCGCCGGGCCCAGGGCAGCCGGGTGTCCTGGCCCCCGTGCAAAGGGGATGTTGCTCTGGGGAAAGTGGAAGCAGGAATCAAAAGGAGGAAGATGCTGCTGGGGTGTGGGCCAGCAGGGAAAGACTGGGAGAACGAGAAAGCCTTAGGGGAGCAGTGAGTTGAAGAGGAGGATAAGGGAGGGTCACGCTTGGTGCTCGCTTTCCCCTTTAGTGCGTTACTGGGGCGTTGAGATCCCTGACACACACTCACATGTATATATTTAAAATAGAGGAATTCCTTCCTGTTGCACTACGGTCAACTACTGTAGTCACCTAAATATTCTTCATCATGAAGCTGATATACAGGAAAGCTGAGTTCAGTCATAATTCAGCTTTCGAATTATTCATGTTGTAAACCGTCTGACTGAAATGTATTTTCCTTGTTTCAAAGCTTTTGTAGGCAGAAAGCAATTGGGTGTGCTGGCCTGTTATTCTCTTTTGTATTAAAGGCACGTGATCAGGAAATTAGTATAGGTGAAATAATTCGTCATCAAGAACGTTGAGACTTTCCACGCTGAAGTGTCACATGTTAATTAGGAAGTAACGGATACAAAGGATATAATTTGTGTTCATCTTCAAGCAAGGAGTCATGGCCTTGGAAGCTTTCTTAGGGATGGTCTAACAGTTAGGCTTTGCTGGGCTATCAGTGAGTTGCTGTGGAGTTAGTGACAGGCTAAAAATATTTGTAGACTACAATGTCTCTTCACATGAGTACATCCAAATGGTATCAGCTACGAAGAGTATCTGGAAAAGTTGTAAATATGTAACTGCATTGGAAAAACTATGATCTTAATACTGGTGCTGTTTGACTGAAACACAAAATACAACTTCCAAAACCACTTGACTGTTCAAATGACTTTTAAGCCTGTAGCGCACAGGACAATGTGTTATTTGTTAGTGATGATACCTGGGAAGCTTATATTTTTGTTTTACTATATGTTAAATTTATGGGTATTGATTTGGGGACAGAGGAAGACAGTGCTACTGTGAAGTGTGCAATGCCCTGTAAAAAGTGGGAAACTATATGGAGAAGTGGAAGCAGCATGTTTCTGTGGACACTTAATGTGTTCTACTCAAAGCTGGGAAAGGTGAACAGTATTTTTATGGAACACATCCATAGCATGCTTGGGCCCAGTTTGTGTGTTATGCTATTCTTAGTAAATACGCTTTATTCTTTTGTGCATAGGACAGAAAACTGTTAAACCGCCGAGGATCCCCCCTGATGAAGGTCCAGGCCTTTGTGGCACCAGTCCCCTTTGAGGAGAGTTGAACGTGCTGTTCTCACTTCTCAGATAATTTTGTGACAAATAACTCCTTTTCCAGGACTTCATAAAGTGCTGTTACACTGTCAGGATTAACAAGTCCTTGTGCATCATAAGCCATACCAAGTTTGTTCTTAGTCTGTGACAAGAAATAGTTAAAATGCATTGGCTGTGACCTCCTTTGGAGTTAGGAAAAAATACTCCTCAGACGATTTTGTCGGGGTCTGTATATTTGAAGGAAGTTGTCATACAGGTACATGCACTCTCTAGGAATCAGTGAGGTCAAAGCAAATGTGTTACCTCTTACTGTAAGGAGGAGGCTGAGGTCAGTTACAATAGTTGGGCTGTAACGGGGTAGTATTTTGAATTATGGTAGCTCTTCAGTGTGAAATACAAGTTGTGAGATTATTTCTAAGTAGGTAACTGTAGGGATAGTTCCTTTTCATAGCCTCATGTGCACAACAAAAATTAAACCCCAAACTTCAGGATGTGTTCAGCTGATCGGTAGACATTGCACTGATGAAACGTGCGTCTTCTGTAGCATAGACTGTTTTTAGAATCCTTCAAAGATTTTGCTTAATTACATGGAGTGGCTGCAAACGGCACAGGACTGTTCTTTTTTCCTAGATCAGGCAGCTGAAGAGTGCTGTAACCCTTCTGTTATTGAGATGCTGGGCATTGATTCAGTGCTTCCCAGGCAATGGTTATGGATGTTTTCTAGTTTTCAGGTGATGTTACCAAATCAGAAGGAAGTAGCTGCAAAAATTCTTCCTCCTTTTCCCACAGTGCTTCCATTGTTCATTGTATCTACTAAGTGTTGCTCCAGTACTGGATGTCGTTGTTAAACCACCATTTGTGTGTCTCAAGATAAGTGTCTAAGCTTAAGACGCACACTTTGTCCTGTTCAGAAGAGCAAATTTGTTTAAAATGGACAGCAGTGTGCTGAGGTGCCAAGGGTATTAGCTGTTGGTCTCAGCACAACGAGAATTGCTCTATGAACGAGATGTCTCTGGGCAGGAGGTACCGTGGTTGTTAAATAAAAATGGCATGGAAAGAATTGAAGGTATGATTATTGCTTTGGCTTCTGATTTAGTTATGCTTTTTGCAGAAGGTTATTTTGTTGTGTGTGTTGGTTCTCATCTTTGGGAATTTAATTGTATGGGAATTCTGCCATCACTTTTTCCCTCATCTTTCTGGGCAGTCTTTCCTGGTAGGTAAGATATAGTGAGATTTATTCCTTTTCAGTTCTTCCACAGGTACCATCACAAGCGAGTGTATCTGGTATTTCACTGACGCATCGAGGATGTGTTTGTAGTGCAGGATGTGCCGAGTGGTTCTCACCTTGGTTCAGACATGGGTTTCTCAATATAGCTTTTCAACAGACCTACTGCATTCTTGCTCAGTGGTTATACGTTCATCCTATATTGCTGGGACTCTTTAAGCAACAACCCCAAGGCTGCTTGTGAAGTAAATGGGGCGCCGTGAGCTCTTCCTCGGCTCGCTGGAGGAACTGAGAGGGTACTGAAGGCTGCCTGGCACTTAAGCTCGCATCCTTGCTGCAGAGTCCTTAATTACCTGTCAGAGGCCATTTTCATTTTAGTTTCTGGTCTGTATCCAAAGCTGACCCATTTATTTTGAGTTTGAAACACTGAAACTGAAGTGATGGTAAGACCATGTAAAGAAGAGTGGTAAGGGATAGGAGTTAGTTAACACAGTTGCTTTTCTGGGCAGACATACTCTGTCCGTTTTCCAATCTTCTGGGGAAAACTGGAGCTGCATCATCCTTCTGCAAAGTAAACACTAGTATGGAAGGAATGAGGTAGCGTAACAGCTTTAGGTCTTTTCCTCATTCAACGTGCTGTGTTTACTTTCCAACAGCCTGTACAGATGCTTTAATTTCTGGGGTGTTTCCCAGTGCCAGTTCAAAGTTTGAGGAAAAGCCAAAGCTGTAAGAAAGACTTGATCCTATTCCATTCTCCCCCGACCTTCACATCTAATAGCTCATTCTTTCTCTTTCATTTGGAAAATGAAATACGAGCCCACTGATGAAAGCAGTGAGTCTTTCACCTGTTGTTAGGTGGTTTTGTACCCTAAGGAATAACTTCTCCCACTTTGTGCCTACTTTTTATGGATGTGCTATACATGCTCAAGAGGGGAATGGCTTGTGCGACAGGTTGTTAAAAGTGTAATGGATTTTTTTTCCAAGATATTCCAAACTGAGAAAGGATTTCTGTTTAGGGATGTTCTCCTGAATGTGAAATAAAGGCAGGGATAATCCTTCGGTGCTGTTTCGCTCTTGCACAGTGTTTTGTGTTTGCAGTTAAGAAGTTTGCTGTACCCAACCAGGAAGCTACTGTCAGATGCTATGGCGAGAGGTTCTTTCATAAAACTGAAATGATAAAGTAACAGAAACAGAGCTGTGAGATGAGTGGTGCTTTGTCCTGTTCAGACCGTAGGCCTTTGTGCTTCAAGTGTGTTTGATTTACTGGAGGACACTTAAGGAGGGAGAAGGGGTTAAAAAAAAGTCCTGCACGAAATGTCTATGCACTTCTCTCATAACTTGAGAAAATTGCCTCCCTCTTCTTTTTGGAGAATCTGCTGCTTGTGTGGCAGGACTAGCACTTGATGGTTTGGTAATTGATACTTTCGGGGAAAAGCATATTAAAAAAAAAAAATCACGTTTTCTTGTGGATAGTGTTCTGTGATAAGTATCTCACTGCTGGTTTGCGTTTAAGAAGTTGTTTTGTACAGAAGCAAGTTGGAGGAGAGAAAGGAGCAATCAGTGTTTCTGGTTGGAAAGAATAAAAATTAATTTCAGTTGATAATATAATGCTTTATAGAGGCATGTTGAGTGTCTGCGCTGTCAAATACGTATTTCACTGCTCAGACAGACTGGGCTTACCAAACTGGCAGCGCGTTCTCATTTCCTAGTGACTGTTACCTAAGGACAGTGGACTTGTATTGTTAAAAATCCTTTTTCCCTAAATCTAGGGCTGCTGCACTCGACTGCACACTTCCATCTACTTCTCTGACATGTTTGCAGATGAAATGATGGCGTAAGGAGTTTTGAGGAATCTTTAACATCACAAAAGTCTTTCGGGTGCAGCCTGTTATCAGTGAGGCTGAAGACCATCTAATGCCATGGTCTTCTGACGTCTTGGCCGCTAGCCACTATTGCAGTGTTAGCACCTAATGGTAAGGGATATGGGGTGGAACGTAATCGGGGAATTTTGCAGAATGCTAAAAAGCTTGTTGGTGCCCAAGACTGCAAAAGCAGTCCAGCTGATAGGCAGCGTGCCGTTCATTGACGACAGCCAGCCCTTTCAGTTGCTGATGCTTGATCAGTTACTGCTTGTCATATGTGTGTTAATATCTTTGAAGGGAGCTCATTATTCCACCCACTCTCAAGTGGATCCAGAGTTGCTATTGTTAATTCTTTGAGCGTGTGAATCACTGGAAAAGACAAAGTCGGAAATAGAAACAATACACAAAAGAGGGTTGGATAAGGACCTCACACCAATTGGTAAAAAAGCAGACTAATAGTGGCCTCTGAGGTAGCAAGGCCGGGTAGAAGAGTGTCCCTGCCTTACCTGCTGTGTCACAGAAAATAAAGAGCCTGGAGCCGTGGAACACGAGCCAAGATGTGGGCTTTTTCTTGTGTGATTACAAGCAGAGAGCAGCTGAGGCTTTGCCTTAGTGCTGCCTTTCATTAGCTTCTTGCTTTCTCCTGTGTTAAATATTACTTAATTGACTGTGGCATAAGTCGGGCTAATAGCTTTGTTCCCAGTCCAGATCCTTTTGTAGTTGTTTTTTCTGAGGGTTTGAAATGCTCCGGATCGCTTTCTCACATATTGAAATAAAAATTCTGCCTAGGCAGGTCCAGGGGAGAGGAAGGGAGCTTGCTGGTACCTCGTCCTAAGGAATGGCATGGCCCATACACTGCACCTTCTGCGAGACCAGTGGAAGAGTGGCCAGAAAAATAAAAGCAGAATAAAGATACTAACTACGTTTCTCTCCTGTGGTCATCTTCAGAATTGTTTGTTTGATGCTTTTTGATGCAGCTCTCTCTGTCCCAGTGCTGGGTGCGGAAAATGGGGCTTTTTGTGATTTCCTCTGATGTCGTCAGTGTCCGCAGAAGTGACTGAAAAACCTCATCCTCTGCGATATGGGTCAGTGAATATATTTGGTGTACAAAGAGTACCTTTAGGTTTTTCACTTAGAAGTGTTCTTTGGTAGCGTGTCCCGTTTCTGGTGTGATGTGAAGAGCAGCGAGGGAAGCATTAAATGACATGCAGCAGAAGGACTGAGTCATGGGACCAGTTACAAAGAAGCATTTGTGTTCCTTAGGTTATTAAAAAAAAAAACCCTCATCGTTCCTGCTGAAAAATAGAAATGCTTCATAATCTAAAGGGGAGTCTGCGTAAATCCAGGTGGCAGGAAGCATAAAGATATTTGAGGAAGGTGAAAGGTGCAGAAGATAACGTGGTTAGTGGTAGCCTTAGTAGCTCATGAAGGTGGTTGAGTGCTTTTCAAAATCAGCAGCATACGTTCAAAATAACCGACAATACTTACGAGTCCTGTTGAATACTGAAGTGTAACTGGGCATGAAAAAAAACGTTTGGTTCATACTGGTGTACCTCCAGTCACTGGCCAGTAGGCTGATCAAACGGAGTTTGTAGACCACGTAGTTGAGTGCTGGTTTTTATATTAGCTGTTTCCTTTTTACTGTTGTTTATTTTATGACCCAGATGTTCAAACCTGTTAGCTTTTGCTGAGAGATTCATGTGTTCAAAGGTGTATGAAGGGAAGTAGGCATCAACGTGGGTATGTTGAAACTTTCTTCTGGTGGGCTCAACCTTCACAGCAAATTCAGGCTGCAATAAAATCTCTCACTTCTAGCTATCGCGCTGTGACTAAGCTCCAGCCTTCAGGATCGAAAGTTTGTTTAAAGCGAGCGATATGATTGTACAGCAGGGAGCAGGTGAACAAATTTACTTTCATTACACAAATATTTGTACTGAATTTAAGAAGTCGGCGATGGCCACGAACCATCTTTTTCTTCATTGTCCTTCTTACCCTTCCATAACTGAGAAGTGCTCATATCTTTGCATAAATCCATGTTAAATCTTTGTAATATTTTCAGTGTTAAGCGTTTATTAATACATCATTAAGCATCTTTTTTGGTGATAGTTCCCTCTGAACTAACTCCAGTCAGCTGAGTGTCAGAAACAATCGCTACTTTAGTTCCTTGGGAGGAAGTGACTATTTCCTATACGTACAACAAAACGTGTCCTTGTAACGAAGCCTACCTTTATCAAAGCCTGAAATTATGCGCAGAAGTATATCTGGAACTAGCAAATTGAAAAAATCTATTGTAAAAGTACTTGCACAGCTTTTTGCATAGTAATGCAAAAATAAAAGTTTGAGTGCATCTTGTGTTTGCAGGGATAAGCACTTTTATCTGACGCAACTCTCTAGTCTTAAAAGTTGTCTGTTCAGGTATGATTTAGGCAGCACGGGCCCCCAAGGATTGTTTAATTGCTGTGCAATTAAATTAACAAATACTGTGATCAGACTGGAGACATATTTATATTAAGGGCCTGATCAGACTGGAAATATATTAAGGGACATCTCTAGAGCCTTGCTGATGATACGTGCTTACTGATTTCTGTTGGGCTGGTTCAAGTTTTGCTAATACCCACCTAATTGTTGGCATCTCGGACTGCCCCGCCTGCGGAGGTGGCCCAGGGTGGCTTCGTAGCCGTGCTCCAGCTTCCTGCATAGGTGCTCTTTTGTGTGAAATACCGCAATTGTCTTGGGGTAAACCATCGAAAAGGTGCTCCCCGTGGGGGGCTGCCGGGCGCCCCGGTGCTCGGGGAGATGCTGCTGGTGCCGCAGTGCTCGGCGTGGCTGGGGCAGCGTCACCCACCGGGTGCACGCGTTGGCCTGGGCCTCGCTTGGAGTCGCTTTGGACAAGCAGCTGCGACTCCACATCTGTTTCTTTGCTGAAATCCAGTTCTTCTGCCTGCTCGGAAGATCGTCTGTGTTTTTTCTACAGTGCCTTGTGGGGTGGTGGGGGTTTGGGGTTGTTTAAGTGTCCGCGCTGAACCTGGTGGGTGTATACTACTTGCTTAGCATCTCTCTGATTTTTTAAAATAAGGTTCAAAGGGCTTTATTCATTTATGAATCAATTTAGGATAAATGGAAGCATCGTGCCACATTTCAGTTGGTACGTATAATCTCAGTAAATGGTAAGAAAGGAAGAAGGTGTAAATTGACTTTTTGCATTTCTCCATCAGTGTCGTTTGGCCGAGGACTCTTGCTGTCTCGCTTTGGTTGTAACAGGCAAGGGGGGAGCAGGTAATGCATCATGTTTCTAATAAATAATATAGAGGACTGCTGCAAATGAAATGGCAAAGGTTCACCTTCACGCCTCCAGTGCTCATCACTGAAGAGAACAGTACATTGGGCTAGGATCTTAAGGCCACCTACAAGGTGGATGAATAAATCCCTGGAAAGCTAGGCACCAAAGGCAAAGTTAAGACGTGTTAAAACACGTAGAGCAATACTGCTTATCGACAGCTGGGTGAAAGATAAGCTTGGCTTTTTTCAAAATGCCTTTCAAGTTGTAACGTGTTTTCTGAGCTCTTTACTGCATCTTGCTGCCCTCTGCACCATTTTACTTGGGCTGCTGCAAATCTGCTTAAATGAATGCTGTGCAATTTCTTGGTTATTGCTTATATTCTGTTACGTGCTTACCTAATTTGCTCAGTTTATGGTTTTAGTGAAGTTAGTTGTGAGATAGCATATGCCTTGGAATTCTCTTTCTATCCAGCCATGGAGTAGTCTTTACAGAGGATCCTGTTACTTATCTCAAATAGCTTTTTCTACAGTATTTAAATATAATACAATATTTTTAGTTATATATGATGGAAGTTAACATCCAATATGCTTATCTCTAGCGCTGTGTCCAAGCATATTTTGCTTTTTTTATGCTCTTGTCTGTTCCTTCAGTTGATTTATTCTGTGCTGTCTTGGTACAATGCTTGTGTTCAGGTACCGTAGTCAATTATAGGTGTATAAATTCTGTTTGACTCGTTCAGTGGTGTTTGTTGATGTGAAGTACTGCTTTTGGGGGTTTTGATAGAAGCCCAGTAAGTAATGCATATTCCTTTCCAGCCTTCTTCCGAAGTTCGGAGGCGGCAGCTGATCTGCGCTGTGCTTTTAACAGGATCTTCTGCTTGATGCACAAATTTAAAAGTTGCTTTGCCTCCGCAAAGGTGTCTGTGGTGTAACTGCCTTTTGTGTTAAGCATCGTGGTCATGTCACGTGGCTTGCATCCCACAGGTAGCATTTCTAAATATTATCCCAAAAAAAAAAAAAAAAAAAAAAGGAAAGGCAGTTGTGCTGGTTTTCTGGAAGCTGGAGTAGTGGGCATCCTCCTCTCATGTGAGATCGTCATGTGCTTGCGCTCAGCATGATTTCATGGAGTTAATGGCAAGCGTATGTCTCAGTGCTACAAGAAAAGATAAATCCTACAGTGATTAAAACAAAAGAAATGTCGTATTTTGTGCTTATTTCAGTTACTTATTTTTATGTCCTACTTATTCCAACCTTTATCTGTTTTAGAATGGTGTGGTTATGAATTTATATCAGATGGTATCTTGTTCCTTGTGGCGTTCACTATTAATCACCCTTTCCTTAAAACACTGTAGTTAACCCTGGAAGTGCAAGAGAAATAGGGACCGATGCTCACTGACATTTTGCTGTTTCATCTGGGTGGAAAGCACTTTGCTGTTGCAGTAAGTGACGGGTTTGAATCTCGAATCAGCTGCAGTGAATCCAGCGGATTGAGGCTGGATCCTGACAAGGACTTGAGAGGATTCTGCTGCCTTTGGTTTGCTGGAGTGTAACCCAAAGTGGTAAGAGTACGAGTTTGCCATCGCTTGGTTTTGGACGATGGTGTATGGTTGCGGTAAGAGTAGAGTTTCTTTAAGACTATTGGAAATAAATAGCTTTCATGATCAAATTTAATGTAAAGGTTCTGCAGTGATATCCATCCTAATCGTTAGTGTCTTCTCATCAGCTGACAAAAGTACAGCGCAGAGTCAAGGCTTCCTAGGAATGTGGTGGTGGTTCAGTTAGATCGGTGGGTTTTTGACTTTGTTCACATACTGCTTGGAAAAAATTTTCGTCTTTTGCGAACCTCTCTGAAATTGTCAGCAAACCCCAAGTTCTGTCTTGGCCAGAACTTGGAATAAAGTTTTAGTGTTTTTCAAAGTTAATTCAAAAAACATGGCTTGGGAAGTGAAAAATCCTATAAACTGACGTTTTGGCTTCTTACCATGACCCACTTTTCCCTTCTTCCCTCCCTCTGTTTCAAAGGGATTATGTCTTTGATTCTTGATACCTTCATTCTTATTTTAGCCACTGGCACTACTTTAAATGCACATATTTTCTGGGTGAGGTCTTGGAATTCTTGAGGAATTTGGGCTTATTTGAAAAATTAGCTTGTTTATTTTGTTAATGGATAGAACATGCTTACTGCATCTCTTTGGTGGACTATGGGAAGGAGCGGCAGCTACGACTTTGCTGTATTCACAGCTTTGAGTAATTACTGCTAACATCTGCATGCTCTACTTGGGTTTTAGCTGCGCCGCTCCGGGTGCGTTTCTGTAATTTTCCTCCGTCTGAGGAATATGCAGGAGAAAACAATCACCCAAGTGGTTGCCGTAGCGTTTCATTAAGGAGCTTTTTCCACTGAGTTGGGAAAGGATCTTTTCCCACTTGGCAGCCTGGCAGGAGCACAAGAGCTCCTCTCGGCTCTTTTCCATGTGTTATCATGCACCCTTCAGCTTTTGACTCCCGACTTACAGCTTTGCTTGGGTTGCCATCATTCTGAGGGTGTTCTTTCGCTTAATGGCTCTGCTTGTTCTCCGCTACACCGGGAGTGAAAGGCTTCCTTATAATCACCTCGCTTGCTCAAAGCAGTCTGGCTGGGAACGTCCAAAAGTCTATAAATATTGTGGCACAGAAGTGCTCCTCAGCTGCCTGGCCAAAATATGTGAGCAATTGAGTAGCATCGCGGGAAGACTTCAAATCAGACTGTCACAAAATCAGTAAGGAATTAATAGGTAAGGAATATATTGATATTATAATCAATACTCTGAGCATCAATGAATTGTGGAAACATTTTCCTTTCGCATCCCTTTCTTCATGGGATCTCAAAAGCGTTTTAGGAAGAACTGAGCCACTTAAACCTGGGAAGTACTTATTTTTAATTACCATGCTAGGAAATTGCTGTATTAGAAGGATTTATGCAAAAACTATCAGTGAATCAATGCTGGGAAAAGTATCCAGATTTTTCTCCTGTATGTAAATGGGTTTTTTTTTTCCTTGCAAACATTTAGGCCTTGCTGAGCGACTGCCATTTCTTCTTCACTGCATCAAGTGGTGGTTCTCCCTTTTGCTGGCTGGATCGAGCAGCGTGCAGGCTGCAGCGTGGGGCCTGAGGGTATCGGTCAGCGTGAAAATGCTTTGGTGCAGCCTCGGTGCTTTGCAGAGGTCAGCGATTTCTCTAGCCAGAGACCAGGGAAGAGCTGTGCTAGAGATCCACGCATGCGTACTCATTTCCTTCGTATTTATGTAGATGTTACATGTGATAGGGCATCTGGCTGGGGTGTGGTGGGCGGGTTTCAGATTGAAGTGAGACAAAATAGTTCAGTTTTCTTCATATTGCATATTCATGACAGTGCTACTCCACAGAGATTAACAAAAAGTTAATACCTGCTGATCCTTTAATGCTTTCTATATATAGGGTCTTTCATTCCTTGTAGTCTTTTAGGATTTGAAGTACAGCTATTTTGGAAGGACTTCTTTCTGTTCTTCAAAACCCCTTGTTTTAATGACAGATCTGATTCTGAGTTCTGTAATATACTTTTCCCCCTCTTTAAAGGAAATTGCTCATTATGTTAGGCTCACTGGCAGACAGGGGTTTGCTGCAAGCTGCTGGGGCCATCGAGTGTGGCTGGTGACTCGGGAGCCTGTATTTGGCTGTACTGGGCTGTACATTATTGAATTTTTCTGTACTCTTAGTGGTTTTCCCCTCCTGGTCACACAGTGCTTTACATTCAACTCCCAAGAAAACTTAAGCTAATATTTAAGTAGTTTCGGGATAGATGCTATGGGAAATGACAATAATGCTTTCTGGTTATGGACGTAAAGACTGAGAACCTGCATGTTAATATTCTGTGCTGAGAACCAGTGCTGACCTTGCTGACCAGGACGTGGCGATGAGATAACACACGTGAAGGGTTCTGTGATGCTGTTCCAACGTGCTCTTATGTGTGCATAAAATATTCAAGGCTAGGTACAATGTGTTTGTAGATCAGTTGCATGTTGCAGAAGTTGTTCTTTCAGCATCTCTGATCATGTGTGTATTTTCTATCAGAAGGTTTTTTTAGTTTAAACTTCCCATGGGAGTTGTCTGGACCTGAATCACTCCAGGCGATGGGTTTAGAATCCCAAATGTTCTGCTTCCTGGGAGAAGTCACCTGGACTCTACCTTGTTAAGTGTTTGGGGGCAATGCTACCTCCAGTTTGGTGGATGTGATCCACTCGCCCATATCCAGGAGGACAGGCTGGTATCTCTGTGGAGGAAAGGGCTGTTTGGTGTTTAGCATGTCCCCCCTTAATATGAGAATTCCCAAATACAGACACTTAGGAATATCTTACATTTCTTCAAGTAAATTCATTTGCCAGCTTTTTTCCACCGGACCACCTGAGCTGCGTTACGCTGGAGAGCAGGGCTGCTGTTGAGGGACCTCAGCAGGCGGCAGGAATGGCTCAGACAGGAGCTCCGTGAAAGTCAGCAAAGACTTTTACTAAAAGTCTCAAAACAACAAATGTGGTTCCATCTGGGCTTACCTGTTCCATGGAGGAGCTGGCGTTTATCCCTCTGTAAGTGCAAGGTTTGAGAGAAAAGCCAAATAATTGTTCTGCTTATATAGAAGCTGTTTAACCAGTGAAGCTGCTGGGCCTCTGAATTACGCATATTCACCATGTGTTCTGATGGTGGATTTGGATTCTGGCATTGCTAGACTCTAAATGATAGCAGTGTAAGTTGTCGTTACGTGACTGCTGCCTGGAGTATGAAGTCCCTGCGTTAAAATTCCGTTGCTACCTTTCCTCACCGGGATCACTGCAGTGTCTCTTTGCACTACTCACCTCGTACAATTTCTTTTTAATGTCACCTGCTATTTATTAAAAATAACACTCTCTGCTTCTAGCTGCAAACTTTTATGACTCAAAGTATGAGCATCACTCTTAGGACATTGTAAAAAGACCAATGAATGTAGAAATAATATACAAAATTTAGTGTAAAGAAGAGAAAGGTTAATTAAAGGCAGGCCTGACTTCGATGTTGAAAATAGCTTTTTGGTGGAAGATAATGGTATTCAGGCAGGATTTTACTTGGAAGTCAGTGATCTGTTTCTGACCTGGTTCCTCTGGCAGTTGATTTATCTTGAATGTGAAATGCCCTGGTGCATGTATGGCTTTCTAAAGAGAGATTATTTCTCTGCTTTTAAATTTTCATGATTTCTGTAGTGGATACCTTCAGTACTTAAATCATCATTAATTGTGAAGTGAAAGAATCTATGACTGAGCCAAGCCTACTTCTGAAGTAACATCTGTACAGATATTTTTAAATCATGCATTTGCCACATCCCTCCCACAAGTACCGAGATGATTGTTTGGAAAGAAGTGAAGGACCAATATTTAAATGTAAACATTGTGACATTTGGCGCTCTGAATTACTGAGAAATTCATACAAATAACTGTCACTTCTCAAAATGTGGGAATTGCAAAATGAAGCCGTGAATCAGGGAGGGGGGTGTCCATGCTGTGGTTGGGGTGGATGGCAGGGCTTACAGCCGGAGGGACCTCTACCCCATACGAGACTCGTGCTGTCTCTCTCCAGGCATGAGGGCTGTTGGGGTGCACATCTGCAGTGCCATCCATTTACAACCTGCCCAAAAGTAGAGTAATTCATAGTATTTTCATCAGTCACCTTAGATTTGTGGGCTATTAATAGCGTTTGACATAGTTTTTTCTAGGCATGTAATGAATGGGTGATCTCTGACTTCCCATTGAATCACAGAATGGCAAGGGTTGGAAGGGACCTCGGGAGATCATGTAGTCCAAACCCGCTGCTCAAGCAGGCTCACCCAAAGCAGGGGGCACAGGACAGCGGCCAGGCGGGGGTTGAAGATCTCCAGAGAAGGAGACTCCACAGCCCCCCTGGGCAGCCTGGGCCAGGGCTTGGGCACCCTCAAAGTCAACAAGTTCTTCCTCCTGTTCAACTGGAACCTCTTCTGCTTCAGGTTGTGCCCATGGCCCCTTGGCCTGGCGCTGGGCACCACTGGGAAGAGTCTGGCTCCGTCCTGGTGACCCCCACCCTTGAGATATTTGGAGGTGGGGATGAGGTCCCCTCTCAGCCTTCTCTTCTCCAGGCTGAACAAGCCCAGCTCCCTCAGCCTTTCCTCCTAGGGGAGATGCTCCAGTCCCCTCATCATCCTTGTTGCTCTTTATTGAGGTACTAGTGTATGTTCTAGGAACGGTGAAACTCAGGTTGTGTTCAGACCCCTTGGTACACGATCTCTATTGAACAACTTTTTTTCACAAATCTTTGAAACTACAGCTTTGGACTGAACAGTATAATTGCGAGGGAGAGGGGGGAGAAGGGAAACCACTGAAGAAACACCTTTGTTGTCCTTTGTGTGTACCAAAAGGTGTACTTTTGGTTTTGTAGTAGAATTGTGATGGTTCTTGTTAGCGAGTAGTTTCATCAGAATTCAGTGCTTACCTAAATTGTGGGTGTGTGTGTGAAGTTTGGTGCTTGCAAATGATGAATTCTGCTGCTTTTCTCCACTAACACGCTGGACACCTACAAAACTGGTAAATGAGCACAAATTTTTATTTTGTTTGTTTTTCCTCAGGCAAAATACATCTCCCAGTGCATCGATGAGATCAAGCAGGAGCTGAAGCAGGATAACATTGCAGTGAAAGCAAATGCAGTCTGCAAACTTACCTACGTAAGTGCCTTGCTGAGATACGATGTAATCGCATCTTTATTTCTGTATTGCTGACAAGGAGCTAGTCTTCAGTCTGAACGCCTGCCTTTCTTAGACTGCGGTTTCTTAGACTGTTATAAGGGCAGGCTGCAGATGAAAATGCTCTCACGTGTCTGATGTCAGAGGCTGCATATTCCCATTCTGTTCATTGTGCTGGCACTACTGTAGAATCACAGAATCGTTTAGGTTGGAAAAGCCCATTAAGATCACCAAGCCCAACTGTTCCCCTAACCCTGCCATCCCAACCACTAAACCCTGGCCCTAAGCAACACGTCTGCCCAGCTTTTAAATCCCCCCAGGGATGGGGACTCGACCCCTTCCATGGGCAGCCCCTTCTAGTGCCTGACAGCCCTTGTGGGGAAGAAGTTTTTCCTTCTTTACTCTGAGGGTGATGGAGCACTGGAACAGGCTGCCCAGGGAGGTTGTGGAGTCTCCTTCTCTGGAGATATTCAAAGCCCGTCTGGATGAAGTCCTGTGTAACATGCCCTAGGAGAACCTGCTTTAGCAGGTGGTTTGGACTAGATGATCTCCCGAGGTCCCTTCCAACCCTTGCGATTCTGTGATTCTGATGCCCAACCTAAACCTGGCCTGGCACAACTTCAGACCATTTCCCCTCGTCCCATCGCCCGTTACCTGGGAGAAGAGATCGACCCCCACCTCGCTACAGCAGTTGTGGAGGGCGATGAGGGCTCCCCTCAGCCTCCTCTTCTCCAGACTAAACACCCCAGTTCCCTCAGCTGCTCCTTGTAAGACTTGTGCTCCAGACCCCTCCCCAACTTTGTGGCTCTCCTCTGGACATGCTCCAGCAGGAGAATGTCCAGAGAATTGTATCAGTACAATTCTATTTTACTGAGATAGGTCAGGAAGCTAATCTGATTTAAAACTAATCCAATTAAAAAAGTTCTTTTCAACTGGATTGTTTCTTACTACACAGTTGTATGAGCATTTGAAACTGGTGTTTGTTTCTCTTTGTGCAGTCAAGAACAGGGAAATACCCTTAAAGAATGAATTTTGTGGTTCTGTTCTGGTTTTTATTTTAAAAAAAAATCATCCAGGAAAAAAATACTTCACAATGATGCTTTTATAACTGTATATGTAGTACCTGGAGTTAATACAAACTGTTTAAAACTTGCTTCTGGTGGAACTTCGAGACTTCTTTTACTTACTGAGAGTGGTGTAGAATGTAACATAAACTTGAGGTGTCTTATAGGATTATTTTTGGACTCTTGTTCCATCTTCAATTTGCTGAGGTATCTTTGCCTATTTTTTTGAGTCTCTTATTTCAGAAGTTTGTTATCATGGCTTCTCTGCTCACAGTTACAGATGCTGGGCTACGACATCAGTTGGGCTGCTTTCAATATTATTGAAGTCATGAGCGCATCGAAGTTTACATTCAAAGTGAGTTCTCGGTGTAACCGCAACTGTACTAGCCAAGCTGTTTCATTACTGTATTTAATGAATGCATTGGTACATCGTCTTTTGGTTTGCTTGCTTCAATACGGAAAGGAAGTGGACTGCATTTATTTCTAGCATATGGATAATCCTTGACCTGCTACTATAGGCTTTTTCTACCAGATGTTTGACAATAGCTGTCAAATATCTTGTGTGAAAGAACGGGGTGCTTTTCTATGTGAAGACCACCTAAGATTCCTAGTAGCTGCCATATTTAGCTTTGTAACATTTCTTGAAATGCCTTGTTCATGCTCTATGTTGCAGACCTTTTTCACCAAATGGGGCAGAATGTTACCTCCTAAGGAATAGTTTCCAAACTGGGCTTTAGTACCTGAAAGTCAGGAGTCAAGAAGTGTTATTCTTGCTTTGTACTAAATGCAACATGGGCAAAATATATGTAATATTCTCCATTTCTCCTACTGACAGTACTATTTTATTTCTACATCTTCGTGGTCACTGAACCTGTGTGTTCTAACAAAGGAGAGGAGGTGAAGCTGGTTTAGTATCCTTAAGGTAGATGTGTTATCCCTGGAGATGTTACTTGTCCAAGATTAGAAAAGGGGGTTTATAGTGGGAAAGAATAGAGAACCCTGTCACATCTTTTCTGTTACGCAAGCCTCCTGTCTAATTGTTCATCTTTTTAACATTGCTCATGAAGCTACCAGTTGTTGTCCATCTAAATGTTGTCTAAACTTACTTTTTACTTTTTTTTTCTCCTTGCCTTTTTACAGAGAATCGGTTACCTAGCTGCCTCTCAGTGCTTTCATGAAGGGACTGATGTAATTATGTTAACTACTAATCAGATCCGAAAGGTAAACTTTTGACTTCGTTCTTTATTTTTTTTCTTGCACTGTCTCCCTACTTGTATTTTCAAATCTGCGGGAAGTGGAATCTAAAGGTGTTTACGTAGAATTCCATTTATTTGTTCCACAAGCTGAAGGATTAATGGGATACGCAGGAGCTGGCCATAGGCTTCCCTCATGCTGTCTCATACCAGCTCCCTGTTTATTCATCTCAGAAAATGGTGACAATCACTGTTGTTAATAGTACTGGTCTCTCAGGCAGCCCTTATATACGAATGTAATGGGTAAGAAAAATGTCCCCGTTCCTGAAGTAAAATGAGCAATCACCTGGCTCCACAACATTTCTGTTTGTGAGGGCCTGTTTTCTTCTGGTAATAACAGAGCAGACTTTTGACTTGTTTGGTAGAAATGTGCGTAAAAATGGTGAAGCACATATGTAAAGTTGCACAGTTCTGTATGATGTACCGAAGAGTTTTGTATTCATTTTCATAGAGCTTTATCTCTTGAATTTATTCAGAGTTATTGGGTTGCAGGATTACTTTCATATTCTTCCTATTCTTCAAATTACAGATATATTTTTTAAAACTCTTAAGTTTAATTTTTTTGAAGTATCATGCTCTAAAATTTGACTGATCCAGTACAAGATGTGCCTGCATTTTTACCATCTAAGTAGCTAAAATGTCTTTTACTTGCCTAAAAAAGACCAGTGGGATGTTATCCAGTATCTTTCCTAAAGAACTTGTGCTTTTCCCTTTATCTTTTAAACTCTTCTGCTCTGACAAGTGCATATTTTTAATAATGTCCATCCATTTCCTTTATTATGGAGATTTTATTATACTGAATTTCAGTCATTTACTAGGCTATTCCTTCCTTTTTGTGCCTGAGTTTTAATTAAAAGGTGTAAATAAAGATGCTTTTTTGTGTTTTGTTGATCTGGCAACTTGGGTATTTTAAGGGATTATCAGTTCTCAAAATACATTAGAGCCAGAATAAATTGCAAAGTTTTGTTGCTCCTTCATTATTCTTAAAGTAGAATCTGATTTCCTACCACCTGCAAGAGCTTTTAAAACAAGATGCAAATGGCCCAGAACTGTGAAGGCCTGGTTATGTTTAACTCTCCTAAAGCAGCCTCCCTGTACACGTGAATTTGGACAGTTAATTCCCATCGTTCACGTGGGAATGCTCTGTGCAGTTCACTTCGTATTCTTGTTTCCTAATTACTGCAGTTAAGGAGTGATCCTGTGACGCTCTGTGTTCAGTGAGGTCTGGTTTTATAATGAATACTGAGATAGGAATATTAATATTGTGAAGAGTCTGAAGCTTAGAAATACCTGAAAGACTGTGTAGGGCTACATAGATTACTGACTACAAATAAGTCCAAGGAAACTTGACCAATAAAATGTATTCTGCACCCTAGCTTGTCTTGTGTCTCCATGGACTGCAAGTTACGGTGCTGCCAGCAGCTTGGAAGGAAAGTAATCTCATTTCTCTAAGAGAGGGATTAAGCTAGGACACTGTTAAGTGCTCGACAAGAGTGCCTGTTCCCGGTGCAGTTGATGACAGTTGGGCTTTGGCTTTGCAGGGTTAGTATTTAACACTGGTTTTTTAGGATCACATTTGTGATCATGTCATGAGTTTTTTTTAAAAATTATTTGCCATTCCTAAAATACCATTAAGGTAAGATACCTCTCATTGCTTTTATGTTGCAGTCAATGCCCACTATTAAACCCAAGGGTAGCTGTATTTTAGCAGGTGTTGGAGGACATTTCTGTTAAGAGTTGATACAAATATTCCCATGAAGTAGAAGCTCTGCTTCCTATGTGTTGAGTGAATAAAATTAGTCTGAGAAAATTGCTTCTCAACATCCTTTGTGATCTTAAATTTTTGAGCCTCTTTTTCCTTTTTTAGGATCTGAGTAGCCCTAACCAATATGATACTGGAGTTGCACTGACTGGCTTGTCCTGTTTTGTTACTCCAGATCTTGCCAGGGACTTGGCAAATGACATCATGACACTGGTGAGTTGATAAGATTGAAATAACTTTTTTCCTGTAATTAAAGAATGTTAAACTGTTCCAATCTGGTAAACATCTGTTAAATTTAGAACTGTTACATGTGAAAACTGATGCTTTGTTCTTGTTGGGGCTTTGGGGAGCTTTTACAGACCTTAGTTAGCTCAAGAGCCTTGAATATTTCTGTTAGCTTTGGTGATAAATGTCAGTATTTTGCTCTCCCCTCAAAGCTGAGTTTTTGAAAAGTAACTGAGTCTCCCAGGAAGAAATTTTGAGACAGTGGTGTGGACGTAAGGACCTTGAGCAGAATTCTGGAAACACAGACTTGCCAAGAGCCTGATTGCAATTGTTTCATTAACAGATGTCTCATACAAAGCCTTACATCAGGAAGAAGGCAGTGTTAATCATGTACAAAGTTTTTTTGAAATACCCAGAGTCCCTCCGTCCCGCATTTCCTCGCCTTAAAGAGAAACTTGAAGATCCAGATCCTGGTGAGTGGATTTTAGTAAGTTACTTCTGCTCCAAAACATCCAGGTGTACAGGCTTTTAGAGCTTGCAGAGAGAAGAATACATGAAAAATGCTGTAGTCATCTTTTGGGTACTGATTCACCTATTTAATAGGTAGATGGGCATATGAGGGTTTTGACAGACATTGCCATATTAAAAATACATTCTTTAAAATGTCCAGTTCTTGCTTCAAAGCCAAAGCTATTGAAACTATGTCAGTGGATTAAACCTTAACAGGACAAAGCTACTTTATGATTCTTGGTTTGTTGCTTACTTAACCTGGCTGTTGAAAATATTTCAGTTGATTTCAGGGTTTGGGGTTTTTGCTGTTTCCTGTGCTCTTTTACAAAGCCGCAGTTATTGGCTTGCAATGGATGTACTTAAAATAATTTCACATCACTTAGTATTTTTTTTTTTTCTATTTTTTAAACTTAAACTTTGAGTCCAGACTGCTGTTTGGGCCCTTCAGTACTGTGTCAGCGCAATTCAGCTGCAGCACAGGAAATTTCCAATTGCTCTGTATCATATTCACACTTCTACTCAGTCTTCCTAGAGAGTGCTGGTCTTCCCTCACTGCACCAAAATGCTGTACACTTGTTTCAAGAATTCTGTGCATGGTGCAGTTCTGTGATCTCCAGTTGATTGCGTGTGTGTTTAGAGGGAGAAATGTAATTGCATGTACTGGGCTAATGTGGTGTGGGCATGTAAGATGCATCTTCCAGGGACAGTGTTTTTATAGGATGCAAAACACACCCCCTTCACCTGCAAGCAGAGGAAGAAAATGCCTGTTATGCTTTATGGAGAAAAGGATGGCTCTCCACTAGAAAACCCAGGCTATCTAGATTAAAAGATTCCAAATTGAGAACCATCAATTTAAGGGCCCAGCAATTTAGGAGGGAATTAACTTCTGTCAGTGTAAGGATTAATTATTTTTGTGTTGTATTTAAACATATCTAAATCACGTGTTTTAAAGAAGCAAGAGTGGCAACTTTATGGTGGGTAGGATTATTGATTATTATGTTTGTGTCCCACAAACAAGTTATCCATCGTAACGGGGGAAGGAGGCTGGAAGTGTCCTTTTCTTTCTAATACTGGACCCAAAGCAGATACCCAGCTTGCTGATATATTAGAAAATAGCCAAAATAAAATAAAATCCTTCCTCAGTTTGTTTTTGCATTCTTGTGTTTAGTTCACTGCCTCATGGTTGGCAATGAGGCTGAACCGTTCCTCTGGGACACACAAATCTGAATCTTCAGCTGCTTTTGTTCTGGGGGTTCTGCACCAGAAACTTCAATTACAATTAAGGCGTTGATGAGATTCCTGATTTTTCCCACTTCTTTTTCCCAGGTGTGCAGTCTGCTGCAGTAAATGTTATTTGTGAGCTGGCTCGACGCAATCCCAAAAACTACCTTTCCCTTGCTCCACTCTTTTTCAAGTTGATGACGTCATCAACCAATAATTGGGTTCTCATCAAAATTATAAAACTGGCAAGTATTCCGGATCTGTGTTTAGAGGATTGGGGTTCTTAATAAATTACCTTGGGTGTGAAAATAGATTTCTTGCTTGGAGGTACAATTACCATTGAATCCAAATAAAAAGAAACCGGGAATATCGTCTAACGTTTGTGAACGTAACCAAAGGGAAAAATATTTTAATATAGCTTGGTTTAAATATAATGAGCTGCAATTTAAGTCATGTTTTTATACTGTTTAAAAGCAGCTATTAAATCACTTTCTTGTCTGCACTTCTTTTTTAATAGTTTGGTGCTCTTA
>JADKXX010010783.1:0-49288 GCA_017310255.1 Butorides virescens
TTATTTTATTCATTCAGGATTGGTGAAGTGCCTGTTAGGTTGGTCAGTAGATAGGTCTGTGGGTGCATTTCTGAACAACTTATCATAGAATCGTCTAGGTTGGAAAAGATCTTTAAGATCATCAAGTCCAACCATTAAACTACTTAACTCTTGATATATTGGCTTCAAGTATCAAAAGATAATCACATCAGGACTATTTCTGAAAAACCTGAGTGAGATAAAATACCTTAAAGGAAATTCTTTGGGCGTCTGACTGTCAGATTGAATTTCTCCAAAGCATGCATGAAAATTGGAGTAATTTGCTTTCCTTTCACTTCATTTTAAGCCAGAGATGACTATGGAGAATACGTAAAAACACTGACTTTAAAAGGCTCAGCTCTTGCCTCTTCACCTGCACACACTTTGTTCTTGGCTGTTTCGGAAGTGCCTTACCGACCAAAGCAGCACAACAAGGAGTATATTAAAGTTCTCTCTCATGTCTTTGTCAGCCCAGACATGTTTTGGAAGAGGTTCCTTTAATATATGTCCTAAATATAGACTAGATAAAAGTGAAGGTATGTCCTTGTCCCTTGTTAAAGTTCATTTGTAGTGTTCTTTTGGATCTAATTCTGAACTGAAATCAGAAAGTAGATGTCTTAGGGGGAATACATGTATTTCCCCAGTTATGAAAAAGAAGCGTGATCTTATGCGTGAGTTCTTAAATTAAAAAGTTTGTTTCTCTTCATGTGGCAGAGCAAGAAGATAGATGGGAATGAGCAAATTTTAAATGGATATCCGTGTGCCCATGAGAGCAGCTCTAGCCAAACAGTTTCTGTCCACCCTCCTAGTATAACTTTAAGGTTGGTTCAGAGCAGCCCAGCCAGCAGCCTTGCATCCAAATACCTAAAGAGGGTTTTTGTAGCAGTGACAAATAGATACAAATTCACCAGAAACAGTACTTCGACAGAAAAAGCAGGAAGGTGAACAGTATGTCTTCAATCCTGCCTCTACCTCCTCTGCCCAACACCCCCATTAATCATTCATTTTATTATTTGTGAGGACTTAATCCTGTTCGGTTTGGTCTCTGTTAAGTCATTTTGGATCTCCTATCACTTATGCATAAGGCAAACCACCCTGCCATCCACCACGAAGTGAGTAGGGAGCAAAACCGATTGTCTTGGTTCTGAGCGTACTGGAGTCATGCATGAGTGACCTTCATGGTATCGCTTCTGACTGCTGCCTCCAGAGTTGTTTGCTCATTACCTTTGCAGACCTTGCTTCTGGAGTCTGCTCCTTTTGTTACTTGTGAGGTTCTCTGTGTTTTCCCTCTTTTGTAGATCAGGGTTTGTAAGTCACCTTTGTAATCCTCAGAATTACACTGTATGTGTATTCAACTGGCAAAAGTTGTCTTGAACTTAAGTTTCGGGGGGAATCAGACATTGAAAATGGGTTGCTCACCTGTAGGGATGAGCAAGTGTGTACCTGCACGCCAGAAGAATCTGCTGTTTGTGCATGACTCGGTCGCTTTGGAGAGAGAGACTTGAGGTTCTCCATCTGCCTGCCTTATCGTGAATTTCTGACCTTGGGCAGAGGATTTGATTTGATCCTTGGACAAGATTGCTTCAGTGCTCTGTAACTGGTACTGAGGTTTTGAGTAACCGCTTCCTTCCTCATTCCTTGTCACAGTGCTGCTACTTGCTGCTTCTCAGAGAAGATTATTCTTCTTTTATTTAAACATTCAGTAGCCCTTCCTCCCCCCAACAGTTATTGAGAATCATTTCATCTAGTTCGAAGTTACATGGAACAGAATAATGGCAATTTCTTCTGTAATTAAAGGTGTTAACTAGCGCCAAGATATTGCTGACAACTCTTCAAAATGTGCTGGTTTTATTCCTTATTTAAAATACTTGATTTCTGTTTCAGCACCTCAGCCATGTCTCTCTTATATGAATGTGTGAACACAGTAATAGCAGGTGAGAACTGAAATTTGTAACCTAGAAAAAACCATGATGAATTTTGTCATCAATTAACACCATCTGTAAGCCTTTTTTTTTTTTTTTTTTTTTTTTAAACTTAATGTATTTTATAACTGAAATAAGTTGCCTGGCAAACTTTGATTTGTGTTACTGTGTAACTGTAACTGAAATCCTTTGTTGTCAGTCGATGAGGCTCAGTTACTCCAGCTATGTCGTATTTGCTAAAGGCTGAAATGGAGTACGGACAATGAGTGATTATTTATATGCAAGCTCCTAAATTTTGCTAGAATTACAAAATACACTAGCAGCTATAGAGTTAAAAAAAGACTGCTGCCTCATGGAAACGTTGACACAGTTTTCTTATGTGATGAAGGAGGAGACTTATTTTTTAACTCCACAATTTCACAGCTTAAAAACTTGGTGTAATTCCTTAAAGAAGGTAATTGGAATCATTGATTTACAGTTTCAGTTTCTGGGGAAGGGATGTGAACTCCATAACAGAGATGGAGAGAGAGAAACAAAGGCAAAACGGGATATCACGGTATTCCAGCTCAGACTTGGCACTTTTCCTCTCATAGTGTGGAAGTAGAAGGTTATTGACATCCACAGCTTGGCCATAAGCCTGTCTCTTGGGGGTGGTTTGGATGATGATGCAGGAGCTTGCTGTCCTGGGTCAGCTCAAAGAGGAAAGGGTGATCTGTCCCTCACTTTGTATTCGTTCATTCCTTCAGGGAGATGTGAGATGACATTGTGATGAGGAGAAAAACAAAACGGAGGTTAATTCTGTTGTAGATGAGAGTGTGCTTCACTGAGATACCCACAGAATTATCCCATTGTAAAGGGGAAATTCACACCCCCAGGGCACCTCAGGGACAGTAATGTAAACCTCAAATTCAGAAAACAAGCTGCGGAGCTGTGTGCCTGTGTTAGAGCAGCTCCTTGTGCCTGCCAGCTCTTCACATGACCTGACGTGATGGCATCCAACGTGCCTTCTCTGAGATGTAGCTCTGCAGGATTCTGGAGAGCAAAACACCACCATATTTATTAGTCACTAAGGTCAGCCTGTGTGACTTGCTCCGTAAGCGTCGGTGTTGCCATGGACGTGCTGTACGACAGCAGCAGTTACCAAGATAAGGCCACCTTTTCTGTGCTGCCAGAGCTTTACAAATGTCCAATATAATCAACAATGGGACCTGATTTGTGCCTCGAGTCCCTTGCTGGCTTGATTAAAGCTCCAGTCTAATTACATTAAACTCTAGGATCCATTGCTGCATCTTGTTACGTTGGGGAAGCACACACTTAAAAATTCAGCTATACTGTAGCTGATGACATTTACAGTCTTGACTGCTATGCGATATAAGCAAAGTAAACCTTAATGAGAGCAAAGCGTAATGAAAAGCAGCTTTGACCTGTCTGTTCCAGCAGTTCCTACCTTTACACTTTTTTTTTCCTGCCCTGCTATTATTACTCTTAAGGTGTATGAAACTATAGTTTGTGTCACAGCCTTCTCTCCTCTGCCCCAAAGTCCAAGCAAACAGACAAACAACAAAATAAACTGGCATCTTCCCTTGTGAGCTGAGCGAGCTGTTGACCTTTAGGTGTTGTTGCATTCATTCAGAACACAGAAATATTAACTGAAATTTGTGCTTTTTGTATTTCAGTTTTGATCTCTCTGTCCTCTGGGATGCCTAATCACAGCGCTAGCATCCAGGTACAACACCGGGGTTTGATGGGACTTTGTAATACCAGGTGCCACGGAGAAATTGGATTGGGTTCCTCTGCCAAAAGTTAAAGCAATAGCTCCCTGATGCCCTGTCACTCAGGTGGAATCCTACAGACTGAAGCATTTCCTATATAAATGCTTTTGTTTCCTTTGCTCTGAAATGCAGATTCTTCTCATTTAGAGTTTTCTGAACCCTTATTCAGCTGCTACTATCAGTGCAATCATAGAGAGGTTCCTTTTGATTTGAAATCTGTTAATGCAACAAGACCCTGTTACTAGAGGCCCCAGGTCTTGGTCAGAATGCTTCCTTGTGTATTGAATAAACTCCATGAAGAGTTACTTTAATTAAAGACTTTTAAGACTTGTAATAAGCATGATGTGATCTTTTTTTTCCAGCTTTGTGTTCAGAAGTTAAGGATATTGATAGAAGATTCTGACCAGAACTGTAAGTATGTTGCTTGTCTTCATGGGAAGCTTTTAGCAACCAGCCACTGGGGAGAAATTGCAGCAGTGTCAGAGCAATGAGCTGTTTCTCCAAACAGCTGCTTCAGTATTGTCGTGCCTGGTACATTGTAAGCAATTGCTGGGTTTTTTTAATGTGGAGATAATTTTTGATAGTGAGCACTTCTTATAATGAGCTTTTTTAAAAACAAATGAGGTTAATTATTACTGCTGTTTGTGGTCTTGTAAATCTAAACCACTTCTCTTTCCATGCTCTGGTTTTTCCTTTTTTATAAACTTGCTGCTTGGAAAGTAGTGAGGGGTATTACAAAATAAGTTACACTCTAGTGACTGCAAAGAACACTGGGAAATGCTTTTTTGTGCAAACCTTTTTCCTGCACTTATGCATTTTTCCTGTTAAGAACAAGGCTTCTACTTAATACACCAGCCCTGTTAGTGCTTTTAAAGCTGTGTTCATCCTAGGATGCCTGTTCTCAAAACTGATAGCTTCTATGTAAATCACTGATAAAACTTGAGGTACAAGAAGACTGAAATGAAGAATATATATGTAATTATATGCCTGTATATGAGATGATGAAATTAAAGACTGTAATCTGTGATATGCTGTTTCTCAATAGTTCTCTTCCTCATCATAGATTTTTGAGTGTATTAAAGTTGGTGTCAGTAGAAGCACTTGGTATTAAGATTTCATGCTCAGCACAAAACAGTGTTTCTATATTTGGAAAGAAGTTGTATTTTGTCTTTCACAGTGAAATACCTGGGCCTGTTAGCTATGTCCAAAATCCTGAAAACGCATCCTAAATCGGTTCAATCTCACAAGGATCTCATTCTCCAATGTTTGGATGACAAAGATGAGTCTATCCGACTCAGAGCTTTAGATCTCCTGTATGGCATGGTATGTTTCTACATGTATTTCCTTTCCTCTCCCACCGCCGTGACCCTTTAAGAGGCTGATATTTAAGAAAAGCGTGCAGCTTTCTCTTCCCCTCTCCCCAGTAGTCTTGTGGCAATACCTCCCATATCTTCTGGAACTTCTGACAAGTGAAAGGTCTGGCAGAGCATGAGAGGGCTTTAAAGACTTCAGTTTAGGCTGGAAGGAGTTTCTGAGCTCAAGTGCTGTGGAAGTCATCCAGGAGGCTGCTTTTCTAATGTCTGAGCCTTAGCTGCTCCCTCTGTCCTTAGTCTAGGTTTAAAGTGGACCATAGGCGTATTTGGAGAGGTCTGTGCAGTTCTGTGGCGCAGCCCACGTTGCAGCCCACCATAGCTCAGGTTGACTTGAGTTACGCAAAGTCTAGGAAGCAGCCTGGAGCACTCTGAAACAAGAGGAGAAGGCAACTTCAAGCTGCTTTATCAAATTCACCCTTCATTGTAGATTTTGTTACACCTTTTAATGACATGTACAGAATCTCATTCTGTTTGGTCTCCTGTGTGCCACCAGTTTTGTGTATGCGTTCTGCTGCTGTGCAGGGCACTTTGTAAAATGTGCATAGGCCACAGGGACAATCTTGTAGTGACAACATTTGATCTCTGAAAGGGCTGTGGTTATGATTTATGTAGTGAAGTGCCTTTTACTCGAGAGTCTGTGCCCCCCTCATGGGCACAAAGGGATCGTGATAGATGTGTCTCATAGCTTCCTGTTTTAGAGGAGAAAGTGAAAAATAAGGAGGACACCTTTTGTCTGGTACTGCTCCTGAGATGAGAATAATTTCATTAACGTTTGATCAGGACAGTGATTTTAATGTTGTTGTAAAGAGAACTGGAGTTCATTCTTAGTTCCTGGAGATTAAATTCTGCTTGATATGTCAAGCAGAATTTAATGGATTTATCTTTAGAATTTAATTAATTTATCTTTAGTCCAAAGATAACCTAGGAGGAAGAGTCTACCATCTTGCTCAACTCTGTCTCTGAGGAAGAGTGCTGTGTAATGAATGATTGCAGAAATACTTTGACATACGTTTTTTGTTAGTGGTGTCTTTAACATGTACCTGTTGAGAGATCATAGCTGGAAGCTATGAATATTTTGGTCACTTTATTTAGACAAATAAGTTTCCAGCACAAGTTAATACAGCTACGTTTTAAAATGCTAGAATTCTGTGGGATGTTAATGACTCTTAAATTTTAGTTTAGAAGCACAAATGTTTCAGACTATTGAATTTGCTACCTGGCAGAAGTAAAAGATTCATTTTCTCCTGGATTTCTGTATTGCTGCTAGTAATTCTTACCCTCAGCTCTCCCACAGCATGATCTTGTACACTTGTGCTGGCTCTGCTTTAATAACAACATTGAAAAGAAATAAATGGGTTCCTTTTTCAATTGTGACTGAAACTGGGGCCTAGAGAGGTGGTTCTGATTTCTCGTTAACACACGACACAGGTCCATCAGACCTAGCAGCTGCTTTAATGGAGTTGGAAGGACTTGACAGTATGGGCAGTGGCTTAGTTTTGGTTCAACCTTTCAATAACTCTTTAACAGGTATCGAAGAAGAACTTGATGGAGATAGTGAAGAAACTGATGATTCACGTGGATAAAGCAGAAGGGACGACGTACCGGGATGAGCTGCTGACCAAAATCATAGATATTTGTAGTCAGTCCAATTATCAATATATCACAAACTTTGAATGGTCAGTGGTTTTATGTGTCAACTTTGAGATCATCAGGAATGGTAATGCATGATTGTCTGCTGATAAAATTGCATCCCTTTCACTTTTTGTAGGTACATAAGCATCTTGGTGGAGCTGACCCGGTTGGAAGGCACACGACATGGGCATCTCATAGCAGCTCAGATGTTAGATGTAGCTATCAGAGTTAAAGCTATTCGTAAATTTGCAGTTTCTCAAATGGCCATGCTTCTGGACAATGCTCATCTCATAGCCAGCAACACCCAGAGAAATGGGATCTGTGAGGTGCTTTATGCTGCTGCTTGGATATGTGGGGAGTTCTCAGAGTAAGTGCAAACAGAAAGCCTGACGCGCTTTGAGCGGCTTCTTTTGGGCTAAGATTCAGGTCACTGAAAAGTATTTTTGAGAAAAGGATAGTTCAGAATATGTACCCTAAAGCTAACAAAATGTTTGCTTCTTTCCCACTCCCTCACCCCATAAGGCTCCTCAGCTGTTTCTAGCAAAGACAGATACCCCATTTCAAATATCTGGTCTTTTTTCTTATCTCTCTAGTGCTGCCCACTCATGCAGGAAGGCATAGTTGTGGGTATAAGCAGTAAGATCTTAAGACATTGAAGGAACTCCTTAACCATTAAGGTCTAACCCCACTTATACCATAGGGAAAATGTCCCAATTGCCATGTTTGACTGAATTAGCTTAAATAGAAGTTTTCATCTCTTGGTTGTGTGTGCGTATACACACGCTTACCTAGCTTTCATTTTGGCAAGTTGGACAGACCGCTATACCACTTTTATCATCTGGTTTGGTGTCTCTTTTTGTAATTGCTACCCTGAACACTGGTTCCAGTTTAAATTCACATAGTAGGTGTGATATTTTTAGGGAACACTGATACGGTTCATATTTTCTTTCAATTAAAAGAGTTCTGCAAAGAAAACTGTAGATTAAGAAGCAAGAGAACATACTCTCCTTTTTCAATTTGATCACATTTTTACTTTGAAAGAAATTACCACTCATAACGGACCAGTAACTTTTTTTGTGCATCTTCCATTTAGTCGTGAGCAGACAGTTTTGAATAAGAGCGTGAGAACAAGTGTTACGATCTGCATTCTTTTCTGCATGTTAAGCATTACCTACTAGATTTTATTTTTGTTCAGTAAATGGTTGGAAATACAACCTCATTGATGCGAGTGGGGGAAATACAGAATGGCGGGGAGGTAGTTGGGCTGCTAGATCCAGGCTGTCGATGGAGTTGGCACTGAAAGTGCAATGCTTAGTTAATGGAGAGAAGATTGAACTTGTAAAGGTGGAAACTGAGGTGTCCTTCCTTCCCCTTCTGTGAAAGGGTAAAGCTGTAAATTCTTCTGTGTCACGTTGCTACTGTAATTTGGAAGGGGAAAATAGGCAGAGAGCAAATGGTTATGTATTTGTAGTCTGTCCTGTCTTTCTGCAGACTTTGTACTGCAACTGAGGTTTTTGAAAAATTCTTCTCCACGAAGACTGATGAAATGTTGAAATCTCTCAATTGCTGTCTTTCATCTGTCCACTCCCTCTTTATAGACACCTCGAGGAAGCAAACCAAACCTTAGAAGCAATGTTGAGGCCTAAAGTTACAACTCTACCAGGCCACATCCAGGCAGTTTATGTCCAGAACATGGTGAAGCTCTATGCATCCATCCTACAGCAGAAAGAGCAATCTGGGGAAAAGGAAGCAGCTCAGGAAATTACACAGCTGATGATTGAGCGTCTGCCTCAGTTTGTACAGAGTGCAGATCTAGAAGTTCAGGAGAGGGTAAGAGCACAAAATTACTTTGCAATTTATCATACAGAGTCTCTCATTCATCTTGGAGCATATGTAATTTTCTGTGGACAGGGGCATTCTATATAAGCTGTCGTTATCAATGGAGTGGTGCGTTTAATCTGTACTTTGTGTAACTCGGTGAAAAAGAAGCTCTGGAACTATAGGACTGGGAAGAGTGGTGACATTTCATGTCAGAGCCCAGATCTTATTCCAGTTTGATACTACCTCTGAAGCCTGCTTGCAAGAATTTCACTCAAAACAATTTCATTTTAAAATTATGCAAGCACATAAGGACACAGCTAGAAGAGAGGGTTAACATGGATTTTTTTACATTTGCTCTAAACCTGCAGTTACGCTACTTCCCTTAATCCCCTTAACAGAGTAGAACAGTTATCTCCTGCTGGCGTTCATTGCAGTTGATTTTTTTTTTCATTCAGTTTGTTAATATTAAACCTAAAATTATTTCTGCATTTGTTTTTAGGCTTCTTGCATCTTGCAGCTAATAAAATATATTCAGAAGCTACAAGTAAAAGAAGTTCCTGTAGCTGAGGAAGTAATAGCCCTGTTTGCCGGTGAGCTGAACCCTGTGGCTCCTAAAGCACAGAAGAAAGTACCAGTTCCAGAGGGGTGAGGTTCCTTCTCTCTCCCAACGCCTTATTTAAACATTTAAACTTTTAAATAGTAAAGCTAAGTATATAGTGAGAAGCCCTGAAATACTCAGGGGTACTGAGTCAAGCTATTTGTTTCTTTACTGCAATTCTTATCAGCTTGGACCTTGATGCCTGGATCAATGAACCTCCATCAGACAGTGAGTCTGAAGATGAAAAGCCCAAAACAATTTTTCATGATGAGGAACAAAGGCATCCCAGACATAGACAGCCAGAAATAGATGAAGAGGAACTGGCCAGAGTGAGTGAATATTAAAATGCTTTTCCTTACATAATTCAGGAGTAATGTTGTAAGTGCTACTAAAGCAGTTGGAGCTGTTGTGGATTCTCCATGTAGCCAGGGAGCCATTCTGCTCTCCACAGCTCAGGAAATCTGATGATTTGATGTGAACAAAATATACGTATTTGAATACAGGTATTTTTTTAGGCGTTCTGGAATACATCCAATAAAACTTCTCCTGGAAGTCTAGCTTGCCTACCTTGTCCAAATGGAAGCAAGATATTATAAAAACTGGGCCCTTGTTAGGAGTTTTGAGCTCTGGTAAAAATCTTACCTGTAAACTGGTGTGTAGTGCAGTTCACTTCCAAGTTACAGGGTCTTGAGGATGGACACTTGTGCTGAGCTCTGCAGTTATTTTACATACCTCCTCTATTGGTGTACTTCTGTTATTCTGTGTGCTCTATATTAGCAGAAAAAGCAGCAGCATTTTTGCTCATGGACTTTAGCAGCTTCTGTGAATCACTGTAATGTGACTGTTCTCAGTAGTGGTACCACCTTTCTTGCTTTGGACCATTTTGTTTTCACAGAGGAAACTTTCTGTTGTTAAGAATCTTCACTTTTCCTCCCTTTGCAAACATGAAAGTAGAAACATGCAAACTGCCAACAAATTCTAGCCCTCAAAAGTTACTCTCTCTAGTCCAGAATTAAAAAGGAAAGAAAGGATGTTCTAAGAAATATTAGTTATAGTAGTAACGGTACTTGTAGTCTCATCCTAGTATGTCTTGTGACTTGTGGCTTTATCATTCTGAAGCTACTATGCTGTAGTCTTTTTGCAAGTAGTTATACATTGTTCCAAAAATTCAGGCAGATTGCATTTTGCACTTTGATGCCTTTTATCTCTCCTTGCTTATAAACAAACATTCTAACTACAAATCCTCTTTTGCTTTCAGCGTCGAGAAGCCCGGAAACAAGAACAGGCAAACAACCCATTTTATATTAAAAGCTCTCCTTCCCCACAGAAGGTGAGTGAGTCTGAATTAAAATCTCTTGCTGGCCTCTCATATAATTGTGTGAAGGCTTGCTGAATGTCAGAGCCGCAGCTTCCCTCTGGGACATTCTGATTATTTCCACTGTAGTTCCAATCATTTAATAGCGTGCCGATTGGAGCGGCTAATGACAACTATTTTTGTAAGTCTTGTTTGTGTTGAGAAGCTCACAAATGACCTAATATCACAAGAGCAGCCAGCTTTCTGTGAATCTCTGGTGGATCTACAGTGTAGAAGTAAGAAAGTGGTAACTGTCGCAGCTCCCATTACAGAGTGGTTTGGAAGAAGCTGGATGAACTTGTCATGGAAAACGCAGTGTTTATACTTCAGCAAGGGCTCTGTAAAAGCTGCAGAGAAACACTTCTTCCCTGTGGCCCGGTGTCACAGATTCCTGTGCAGGTAGTTTGTCCCAACTCTGGGTGATGGAATGGTTCAGACTGCCAGGCGCTTCATTAAGAGCAATGAAGAGAGAGTGAACATTGAGCATGCAGTGTGTTTTATGGATCAAAAGGTCATCATGGTCTCTTCTTAACACCTTTTTCAGGGGAAGAACCTGCTTTATTCCCTGTAGGATATAGGGGGAATAGGACTGCCCCATTTTCCTCAACTCAAATCTCAAAATTTGTCTTTTGAAGTGGCAAGTTGTTAGTAATAAAACACAAACCAAAAATTCTTCAGAGAGTTGCAACAAGCCTTTTTCAGGGCAGTAACAGGGTTAAAAAAGCTGTAGCTAAAAGTAGGGTCTTTTATAATAGTTATCAGCTGGCTTTAAAATACACTCTGCTACCACACAGGATTTAGTACTAGCTATTCCATTCCTATCCTTTAAAACGTTCACTTAAAGGATTAAACTGCTTGATGTTTTGAAATCTGTCTATTCATATAGATCTGTATCTGGCAATGCTCAGAATGTAACACGTTTTCATTTTTCCTAGCGATACCAAGACACTCCAGGTGTGGAACATATACCTGTGGTCCAGATCGACCTTTCTGTCCCCTTAAAAGTTCCAGGTAAGTGCAGCTAATCTTAAAAATTAATTACAGAAATTCCATGAAGCAAAAGTAATAATTCCTTCTTAGGAATTCCTGCTGAGGTTTTTAAGGGCAAGGAGCATACTTTCTTTAGACTCTTAAATATATCTCCTTAACTTACATGTGTTTGAAAATAGTTCTTTGCAGTCTGAGAGCAGTACCTCTCAAGACAGTATTAGAAGTAATTCTGTAATTAAGTATGTTGTGCAGCCGGGTCCGTAACATGTAAACTAACCCCTGTTCTGTGTAGGTAACAGTCACCTTTGGAATGTCTTAAAGGGCTGATGAAGGTGATCAGGAGACATTAAGTGGAGTCTAATGGTAGAGATACTATTTTAATATCTTGTTTTAAAAATCAGAAGGTAGTTGTATACCTAATGAGTGGTTTGATATAGCACTGAAAAGCTGTTGGTAAAGTGCAGTGCATTGCAAGTGATGAGTCCTAAGTGCAAATAGTTAAAGCTTACATACCAAAGTTTTTTCCAAAAATGTCGAAAATTGTCAGTATTAGTACAGCAATGGCACCAATTCTACTTCAAATACCGATGTTTAGATGCTCTCGGTAATCCAGTTAACGTGGACAAGAATCAGGGAGCAGGACTGAGCTCTGTCCTATTTCTGGGGAGGTGGAGAGTGATAGCAAAGCTGGTGCTAGAGGGGCCGTAATGGGAGATGATAGGGAAGCAGAGAGGTGGTGTCCTTCTCATTCTGAGAAGCTGGAAACAAGCTTCACGCCTCACGTAGTGTTTCAGCGATCAACATCCATGTGGACTGTAGCCTGAAAAGCAGTTTGGCTTCCTCCGCAGGAATGCCTATGTCTGACCAGTATGTGAAACTGGAAGAAGAGCGAAGACATAAACAGAAACTGGAGAAAGACAAGAAAAAGAAAAAACAGAAAAAGGAGAAGAGAGGTAAACATCATCGCCATAACTCTCTACACACGGAGAGTGAGGAGGATATTGCTCCAGCTCACCATGTCGATATCATAACAGAAGAGATGCCAGAGGTCAGTTGCTTTGGTGGTCTGAGTCGTGGGGTTTATCTCTGTGTTCTTGAAGGATTTTTTCCTCAAGAATTGCCAGCCAGTCTGTATTGTTGCAGTTCAAGAGCTCTGATTTCTTGCAAAGCTGTTTAAGAAATGACTGATTGAGATGGTCCTAGGCTGTTCTTTGCAGGGGGAGAAATTATTGTCTTTTTGTGCACAAAAAGACAAAAATTGACACTGAAGCTGTTAAAAAAACCAACCAAAAAACCCCCAACAAAACAATATGCATCTCTGCTATAAAAGTAACGCTGTCCAAATAGTTGCTTCATTTATTATGCTCTGCTGCTTCACTTTGACATTAACTTGCTGTCTAGTCAGCAGGTTTGCAGCTGATCATAATTAATTGCGCATGCTAATGATGTAATCTGTATTTGTTCCTAAAATTTCCTTTAATCAAAACCCAACAGTGGCAATTCAAATCCTGCAGTTTATGAAGAATGGTTTCCTGTTCTAAATTAATCTTGTAACTAGATGCTGCATTAAAGCGCATTGTTCCTATAACTTACTGTGCCTGACTGCAAGCTGGCCTGTTCCAGGGTTAACAATCTTAAACGACGGGTTTGGGTGATGTAAAGCTTTAGTTGCAAAGTTGCCTGTGGTTTGCTTCTTCAGTGGATGCTCTTTTTATCTCTCCTGCAGAATGCTTTGCCCAGCGATGAAGATGACAAAGATCCCAATGATCCATATAAGGCACTTGATATAGATCTGGATAAGTAAGTGACGGTTTTGAATGGGAATTCACTTAATTGCTAATCAGAATGCGGGAGGGCAGGTCTGGGGCTAAATAGGCAAAGGCGCTGTCTGCAGTCCACTGGGTGAAAAGACTGAGTCACCATGTCGTGGATGTAACCTTAGATGATCATCCAGGCTTGGGTTCCCATGCAGCATAGATGATAAAAGCTAAGCTGCTGGCATAGCAGGGGTTTGGGGATGGGCAGGGGAATCCTTTTGTGTGACTGACTGGAGTCTGAAAGCGCAGGCAGCATAGCTGGGATCAGACATGAGAGAGTTAGCCTGAGCTTTTGAGTGTACCAGTGTCCCTCTGATCTATCCTGCGTTGGCACTGAGTGTGACCGGCATTCATCTGTGTTCGTCGTGGAACCACTGTGCACACAGCAAGCCCCTACGCTCTGCCTTGCAATCACTTGACCAGTAACAGCCAGTTCATAGCATCCCCATTGCCCTGTGGACATTCAGTGTGGTTTCACTGTTGAAAAATGTTCTAATGTGATTGAGTGAACTGCGTATCGTAACTTTGACCAGAGTCTGGTCCCCATTCAGCTACTGGAGTTGTTCAGAGTGCTAGCACCCCAGGCCACAGCGCAGCAGACTCTGAAGCCCTGCATGCCATGTGAGATTTAGCAGTGGGCTGTTAAGTATTGCACATGGAGATTTTATTTTAGTTGCTGTTTTACAAAATCACCACGCTAAAAATAATTGCTGATTTATGGTCCGTGGATGCCTCCTGTAAAATTGTGAAGACTCTGCAGGCACATGTGTGCATGTGTAGTTTATCTCTCTCTCTGATACTTAATTTTAAAGTCTGTGCCGATATCTGCAGTTCTCAAATCCGTAGGGGTTTGGCCCCTCGGTACCATGCAAAAAAGTGAGGTACGTTTTTAAGAAGTGAAAGAACAGCTTCTGAAAAACTTCCTTTTTTCATGAGCTGGTCACATTCCTCTGAGTCTGCAGGGGACAAATGTACAAAAGGAAATTAATTTCTGGCTATAGACCTTGTATTTGGATGACAAGCCTCAACAGCGTAGCAATCGCTGAGCAGAGCAGCTTCTGAATGCTGTGCTCCAGGAGGTATCCCTGGACTTCTGTATAGTTTCCATCCATTTTCTTTCCATTCCACATGAGTCGGTGTGCTCTACGTTTTCTCATGTCTCTGTCCTCTCTCTTTCTTTCTGTGCTTGCACTGCTATGTCTGTGTCACGCTCACATGCAGTCTGGTTTCAGGGAAGCCTTCCAGGTAAGAATATATTGCTAAGTGCTTGACCTTCTTTGTCAGGTTGGTTGAATTCAGTGGACAGAGTAAATACTTGAAGGGTGGTGAAACTATTGAAATCGTTGACCCTCAAATTTGTGTGACTTTCAACACCAATCCCTGTTCCTGTACAGCTATATGTGAAATAGCTTAAGGATGAGAACTGTTTACTGTTCAAACAGATGGGATCCCTCTTGTCCTTACAGTGTCTGTTTCAAAGTGAAAAATGAACTGGGTCTGGTACTTCATACAGTATAAGCAAAAAAAATTAAGGCAGGTGAGACCACTAGAAATCTTCCTGAACTGATGTTTGCTGCTCAGACATGAAAATGAATGTTAAGTAAAAGCTGTAGAAATAGAAAAAGGAGCAATCTGTGAACTTCTCACTGGTTTCTGGACAGTGTTTGACAAGGCTGGAGATGTTTCTGTGGTGGTTTTTTTTCCCCAAGTAATGGATGGGGGATACAGTGTAAATCTGAACCACTGCTCATGCTTTTTTGGAAACAGGTATCTGAAATTAAATGCAACTTTTTACATGTAATGGTAGAGTACAGATTCATAGTGTAAACTTCCAAAATGGAACAATTTATTGCTTAAAATAATTTCTAATTGGAGTGATCTATTCATCAATAGCAACAAAACCCACGCCCTTGGAGGGCTGTTTCAGCTATGCTATCCGTCCAGTGCTTGAATTTCCACGCTGTTGCAAATGCTTCCTCCTGTTTCACATCTTTGCTCTTCCTTTGAGGGTGGTTCCACAGAAATGCAGCGTAGCACGATGTGTGTGTATTCTCCTGTAGGTGTTAGCCTGCAGGTCTGTACTTACCACTTTGAAGAGTGATCGGGTGTCAGCAAGAGCTGGGCTCTCGGTCACCCTCAGATTGTTTCTATTAACTTCTAATCCACGAGAGCAGTATCTGTGCTTACATAAATAAACTTCAGGTACAGAAGTATGTGCCGATTTAAGATTTTTGGGGCCCAAACTCTTTAAAAACAAAGCATACCTTGTCTTGGACATTCAGCAGATAAACTGAGCTAAGGGAGACTGCTTGCAGAAGGATAATGGTCTCTTTATTTTTAAGACCCTTAGCAGATAGTGAGAAGCTGCCGGTACAGAGGCACAGGAATGTTGAGACCCTGAAGTCACCGGACTCAGAAGCTCCCCTAGTAGAGAAGAGCAAGAAACCCAAAAAGAAGGAAAAGAAACATAAAGAAAAAGAGAGAGAGAAAGGAAAGAAGAAAGAGAAAGAGAAAAAGGTAGTAGAGGAGGAAGAAGGAAAAAAGGTAATTCTCCAAGACTTGCATTATTTTAGAAACTGCTGTTATGGGCCATATTTATTGCTGCATTTTGTTTGTTGCTTAGGAACAGTCACATTTGACAATTCAAGCAGCTGAATGTTTTCAACTTTTATTTCCTTAAATTTTTACAAACATAAGAGCAGGTATTTAAAGATTTCTGTTAATAAAAATAACATTTACGTAGCCTCATAAGTTAGCAGAATTCAGCTAACTGCAACCTACACAGCAGATCCTCCAGATCTAATTCAGAAGCTGAGTTTACTGTTCTCGAAACGGGGAACTCCTTAGCAAAGTATCTGGGAATTCACTTTTGTTCTACATCCTGTCACCTGTATACTTCAGAATCCTTCGGTTATAAAAGCTGACATTAGTTGTCAGTTACTCTGAAGACTGGAAGTAGCCTTTGTGTTAACCACTCTGCGGAGATGCAGGTTTCCTCTAAGATGCAGGCAGTGTGCTTTGAATGCCCTTAGGTATTGTGGTACAGAGGGTAATTGCAGTTCCTGTCAGCTGTGTCCAGGTTTGGAGGTGTGCTCAAAGGCTGAGGTTAAGCTTCTTGAACTGTTTGCTCCTAAATGTATTGCAGCATCTCTGTATGAACATTCTGGAGCGATGCATTGCCATGAAAGCTTAAGGTTGTAATTCAATTGGTTGATTTTATTTATTTTTTTTTTAAGAATGGTATCAAAACAAACCATCATGATGGTGTTTTCTCTTGAAATTCAGGGGGAAGACTTGGATTTCTGGCTCTCCACTGCTCCACCGCCTGCTTCCACTACCCAGCCACAGGTAGACATCCTACCACATCACAGGAAACTTTTCCTTATGACTGATTGCATCTGAGCTGTGATGCGAGTGCTTTGTCATGCTGCAGGAGAGAAGGGAAAGATAGGCTTGGTCTCCTCGATTTATTACTGTGAAGCAATGACATTTTATCTCCCCAGTTTACGGACACTGTAATGGGAGGTTTCAAGCTCCCTCTGCTGTGCAGATCAATGGGTAGAAATACAGATGCAGCTACAGGCTTGGTGGATTTTAAGATTATTGGTGGGGTTTAATATTGTATTATTAGTGTATGCTTTATTTCCTAGTGTGAGCTAGACACTAGTAATATTAATAGAGATGAGAGAGACAGTCTGAAAGAAAATCTCATGAATTTTGATGGGAGATGTTAGAGGAAGAGACAGGGAATATAAGGGGAGGGATTCCTTAGAGGAAATCTTCTGTATCTTGTCCTCAAGTGATCATATTTTCTGGGTTTCAGAAGAATAAAATGATACCATGTTAGTCTAATGTAATTTTTTAAATAACAGTTGGGGGGGGGCTGTGTCTCACTTAAGATTTCTTCTAGTGTGGGATTCAGTTGTTTCAACTGCATTCCCTTAGTGACATAATCCTTCTAATCCACTCAGAGCGAGCCTGAAGTGGGTGCTGCTGTTGTGGCTGAACCTCAAGAGGTAAAAAAGGAAGAAAGGGAAGAGCGAGATGAGGAGGAGGAGGAGGAAGGAAAGGTAAGTGGTTTAAGTTGCTGACACCCTTAGCCGTATTCTCCTAGTGTCTCGTATTCCTTAAAACCAAGCACACAGGAATTGCCAACAGCATCCTGTTCGGTGTAGTGACCACCTGCAAATAGGCAGCGGTGCAATGTTATGTCCTTGAGGAGCTCTAAACGCTTCATAGTAAGAGGTTTGGTTGTTCCTTGAGCCAAGGGTCAGGTAAGAGTTTTTTAAAGCTGAGCTTCCAAACAGTTTGGAAGAGATTTGGGCTTCTGCTGATCCCAGGCTGCTTTGGGTTAAGGCATTGTCATCTGAGTGGGGAGCAAGGGTTTCTTGGGACTCCACACAGAATGACAATTGGGATTTAAGGAATGGGAGCTCTGTTTCTGCAGCAGTAGTTCAGGCATCCAGAACACTGCATAGAGTGAGAGTCTGGAGTTGAAAGATTGGTAGAGGGGTGGTGATGTAATGGCTGGAAATATAGGGTTTCTTTTAAGGGTTTGTTGTAGTTTCTGGTTCTTCTTGGTAGAAATCCTCCAAGCATAAGAAGAAAAAGCACAAGAAAGAAAAAGAAGAGAAATCAAAGGATAAAAAGAAATCCAAAAAGAAGAGTCATCACAGCGAGGAGGAGACAACAGAGTCGGTGCAGAATGGAACACTAGATGATGAACCACTACCAGTGAGTAGCTGTGCACTGGCAGCGCTTGCCTTGGGGAGAAGGCAGGAGCTAAACTGTTTTGGGTGGCAGGAGAATGACAGCTCTTTTCAGACAAATTGGTTATATTGGAACTGTGATTTCTTTCTTGTTTTTCAGCCTATGTCCAGTTACCGCCTTCTTGCTGAAAATCCATACATTAAAATGGTGAGTTTTTTGGCATTCAAATCCAGAGTTCTTCACTTTGTGCTCTCTAAGAAAAGAGGGGATACCCTGGGGATAGTATAGCAACTTTATGGAGACAACATTTGACTGAAGAACTGTTTAAACCCCAGGAAGTAGAAACATAACAAAGCTCCGTTCCCATTCCTTCAGATGTCCCACTCAACAAGTTTTTAAGCTGATATTTTCCCACTACTTAGCAGTACTGTGGAGCTGATCACTACTGTGCTTTTCATTATTCTATAGCTGTACCACCAAATTACCTTCTTTTTGAAGCTTACTTTATTCTGATGTTGGGTTCTGTTCTGGTGCTCTGCTCTTTGAAGTTTCTGAATCTTTCCTGTGATTTTTCTTTTTTTTTTTTCTTCTTCATTTGCAGACCTACGATATTCAAGGAAACCTCCAGAATGATAGCCAAGTTACTGTCTCTGTTATCTTTGAGAACAAAAGCACTAGCTTCCTTAAGAGCATGGAACTAAATGTCCTGGACTCTCTCAACACTAAAATGCTCCGACCAGAAGGAGCGTCAGTACACGATGGGATACCTGTACCCTTCCAGCTACCCCCTGGTATGCGCAGCTTTGCACAGGGTTCTTGGAATATGTCTAGTCCTGCACTGCCCTCCTGTGGAAAGAATTGTTTGAACTTCTTGCTACTTGCTCTTTTCCAGAAAGACCTGTCCCTCTGCCTGGGTGTTCACTGGGCTTTCACACAATTCACTGGAGAGGATAAGCCTTCTTACAGTATGGCTATAAATGCAGGTGGTTCTGTACAGCAAGAGCAAGCCTGTAATGTAGGGCTGGGAGTCCAAATGTCTGAGCTCCTTTTTCAGGTGACTGCAGGCTGGCACTGCCTTTGAATGTGCCAGCATCACCAGCTACAGGAATCCAAAATTCATGAGGAGTTTGCTATGAGATTTAAAATGAAACAAAGTTATAGGCTTGTGAACCATTAGAATCCGCTCTGGATTTATTCTCAAGCTATTGTTCTGTCGTTTTCATGGCAGAGGCCGTATGCAGTGAAGGTTTGTGATAAGTATGTGCTCATTTGGATGGGGAGCTGAGCCCTTAAGAAATACTAGACAGGGAGATGAAGGGTAATGGCTTCATACGTAGTGCAGTAGTACAGTCGAATTGCTGAACTACTTTGAATTGCACCTCCTTCATCAAAGAGTTAATTTGAATATTGCTCGCAGAAGTCTTCTGGGATGTAGTGGCTTTAGGGTGCATTTTGATCCCCCATGAAAAGCAGTGGGGTATTTTTTTTTTTATATATAATGCAGTTCCTGACACAGACTTGTATATTAAAACAAAAACATAGAAACATTAGGATTTGCATTCATTCTGGAAACTACTTGAAAAGCTGTATATTTTCCAGTTATACAAACAGTTTAAATATATTGCCACTGTGACGTACTTTGCCCAGGCGCTTACTCAATAACCTCTACCAAATGCCAGCCATCGCTGCTGCTTTTCAGAGACCCAAGAGCTAAGTGCTGTAACACTGGTAATTCACACCAGGAATTGTCCATATAACTCTTCCAACTACATGGGAAACTTCAAACTTGGTTCAAAAATAGTCAGTACATAAAGCTTAGCTGCTACTGATCGGTTTATTCTAACCATTACTTAGGTGTGGAAACCATTTTCTGACCTGACTTCTCCCTCTCCTCTCTTCATGCTAGGAATCTCTAATGAAGCCCAGTTTGTGTTTACACTTCAGAGTATTGTTATGGCTCAGAAGTTAAAAGGAACACTGTCCTTTATAGTCAAAGTAAGTGCAGCTTTAAACTCTGTGCTTCTGCTTCCTTTGGAACTGCATAAGGGAGCTTGACACGGGTGGAAAGCACTGCTTTAGAGCTTTTCTTAGGCATCATTTCATCTCTGCTGCACCAACCCATTCTGTGATGTGAGAAGTATTTTTACATGACATCTTGTGCAAAGAGCGTCCCGAATACTGCGTAAGCATGTCCTAAATTGTCATTCCTGGCAGTGTGTGAGCAATGCAGCCTGAAACGTGTGCCACATTGTCAGCTAGAAAATCACTGCAGTGGTGCATCTGCCGGGGCAAGGAGATCAACCATCTAGTGAAAGATGCAACCCAGAGTCTGTTTCTTCTGATCTCTGTTATCCAAAGATCAGTTGGACGCTGGTATCTGGTACGAGGCTGGAAAAATAGTAATAAGAATTAGATACAGTGAATAAGGATGGAAACCCAGAACAAGAGTGAGGTTAGCTGAAGGCATTGTTGAATAAGTATCGACTGGTATAAGACTATGTGGGTTTCTAGTCTTATTCCAGTAAAATTATTAATGAAGGAGCTGCACAAAACAGCTCGGAGGAAGTGAATGGAGACAGTTGTGGCTACTTCTGAGTTGGCCATTATCTCTATTTAACTTAAAAATAACCTACTAGTCCTATTTTCAGTACCTAAGAATCTGGAATATATTAATTTATTATTTCGCTAGGGCAATAGTGAACTGCAAAACCACATCTCCAAGCGTTAGTTTAAATTCAGCCTGCTCAATGTATTTTTCAGCAGAGTGCAATCAAAAATGCAGCCAGACCCCTCCAGTTGTTTCCCATATCTGCTCAAGGTGTATGTATCAACCTAGCTGCCCAAATCTTTTCTCTGAGTGGCCTGATGTTGTAGCATGATGGTTGTCCTCAGACTGATCCTTCAGGCCCAGCCAGGGTATTTCAAAGGGAATTGAGCCCTAAAGTCTTCGTTGGTGCCTGTTTGGTAGGTGGGGGTGGTGCCTCCTCTTGCTGCCTGGGGGCTCCCATTCATCTCCTTTCCTTTGACCTGTTGCAGAATGATGAAGGTTCAACCCATGAAAAACTAGATTTCAAATTGCACTTCAGTTGCGCTTCATACTTGATCACGACGCCTTGCTATAGGTAAGTGCCATTTAGGGAGCACAACATTGGTGCTTTTGCCGCCCATGTGAAGCTGAGCTTTGGCTGCAGGCCATCTCTGCAAGATACGCAGCATGCTTTTGACGTTGGCTGCTTGTGATTGCTTTGGTTACGGTTCAGTTATCTCGTGTAATGTTTGACTGTTAAAATATGTCCAGCAACTTATTTCAAGTGATTCTGAAGAAGGAGCTATATGCCCTCTAGGCTGGCAGAGGTCATGTGGAAGCAGCTCTGGTTGAGGTCATAGGGTACTCCAGTGGAGTCTGGAGTGTGGTTTCCATATTCGCTGTAAAAACCTGTTTTCCTAGAGCTTGGTAGTACTTAAGACTTCTGCATCCTGAGATGTCTCAAGGTCTGCATGGGGCTAATGTGGCAGATTTCACTTGAATTTTCTAGCACAAGTGTTTACTTTCCTTCCTGTTTTGCAGTGATGCTTTTGCCAAGCTCCTAGAGTCTGGAGATCTGCACATGAGTTCTATTAAAGTAGATGGAATTAGCATTTCTTTCCAACATCTACTGGCAAAGATCTGTTTTCATCATCATTTTTCAGGTGAGTCTTCCTCGGTGCAGAACCTTCTGCAAAACTCCATATTCTAAAACTTCTGCTGTGCTTGGCAAGTGCAACACTCCGTGGCCTCAACAATGACAGAAGCAGGTGATGCTGAGATGAAATAAATTTGGGAGAGGAGTTTTTTCCAGTTTTGTAATACATTGATATTCTCAAAGCATGCAAGGTTCTTCAAAATGAACTCTCCTTCTGTCCCTGTGGCTTTCCTCCAGTCCAGCGAGGCACATGGCAGGTATCATGGGAGCGGCTTGCTTATAGTTAAGGCTGTAACTGTTCTCTGGAGGGTGTATTTGATCTTCAGTGCTTCAGCCTACCTCCTTCCCCAATGCTTCATTTCAATAAGGGAGGGCGCGAGCTGTTCAAATTGGGACTTTAATTAAAAAACAAGTGCTGGATGAAGCAAAACAAATGGCTGTTTCATCATGCTCTGGTGTATGCGTTAGACGTTGCCTCACTGAAAGTATTTCTAGGGAGGAGTTCAATGTTGTGATCCGCATTTTTGCCACAAAACATTTGCAGCTTACTTAAAAGACAAATGACTAACCTCATTATTGTGAAATATCCCAGATAGGAGCCGGGAGGAGCCAGGCACGTACATCATCTTGATCCTGACTTCCTCCTCCCCTCCCTCAGCAGAAGCTTCTATTTCTTGAGGCCAGGCAAAGCAGTAGTTCTTCTTCATGGGAAGCAAATCTTAACGTTCAAAGTTGTCCCACTAAATGAAAACTCCTGCTTTCTTTATAGTTGTGGAACGCGTCGATTCGTGTGCATCCATGTACAGTCGTTCTATCCAAGGCCATCACGTCTGCCTACTGGTAAAAAAGGTGAGAGCATTGTAACACTCCGAGACCTGAGAGAAGCTGAATCTGCAGCCTTTCCTATCTTAACAGAGAGAGGGAAATATTCCTGTCTAAATCATTCAGGGACGCCATGGGCAGTTTTATTCATCTGGCCCATATAGTGGTTTTCGCTGTGCTACCACCAGGCTTGTACCTCCCCGTGGGCTTTCTGCTGCCCAGTGCATAGCTGGTGGGTAGCAGCAGCACCGGTGGCTTCCCCAAACTGACCTTTGGGCTGAGCCTGCTTTGTTCCTGTGCAGGCTCCACTGGCTGTTTCCAGTCCCTGAGCTTGGCTGGGAATAATATTGTCCCTGCTTAGAAGAGGAGCTAATGGATGTCTTTCTTTTCTTTTTCTTTCCAAGGGAGAGAACTCTGTATCCATAGATGGGAAATGTAATGATTCCACCCTGCTTAGCAACTTGTTGGATGAGATGAAAGAGACATTGTCCAAGTGCTGAATATTCCCTATAAAATATTCCAACTACAAGAAACACACCTAACGTGTAAAGACGAGCAGACCCGAGTGTTAAGTTTCTCCCTCGTACGCATGTACTATCCTGGGGCACGTGCTTTTCCGTTAACTCCACCATTGTTTGCAGTTTAGACATTTTAAGGCTGTATGTTACCTTTTTATTTCAAAACTTTTTACAAACTGTGGTGTTAACCCTTTCTAGCCCAAAGAGATCCTGGTGACATGACTGGAGGAGGGAGGGAGGGAGGGGTGCTATTTATTCAGCAGCTCATGATGATCCCATAAACCTTGCCATCTGCGAGGGATGGTGGACTAAGCAGAATTTTATCAACAGTAGCACAGAGTCTGTCGCTTGTGCTTATTGCCAGGGAAGGTTGACGTGATCCTTAGCCATGGAATATGTCTCCAGGGCTGCTGTAGTTGGTGTATATTTCTAGCAGAGGCTGGTGCTGGACCTGAAGGCCTCTTTTCTTTTCTTTTTTTTTTTTAAAATATGATTTATTATTATTATTATTATCTCAAGATCTATTGTGATCAGCATATAAACATCCTCCATCTCCTTGAGCTAATCCAAATGAGCCCTGTGAGAACTGGGATGTTTGAGTTTCTGTTTATAGTAGTTGCCTTGAGCCTTAACCTTCTTTTAGTGACAGCTGTAAGAGAGTGAATGCATGAAACACAGGCTGAGAGTGTTACTGCTTGGTTCTCTGCTCCTGGTGACCACCCCTGCAAATGGAGTCTGTCATGCCTCTCCCCTTTGAGCCATCTCTGCTGATGGGTTTTATGAGTCCACTTCAATTTCACATTCCTGAAAAGTTCGGGTATGGCAAGAAACTGGAAATCCAAAGGGGTCTGTTCCTGCTTTTTTTTTTTTTTTTTTTTTTTTTTTAAATCTATCATTTTGCTCACCAGCCGAGGTTGACCACTACCAGGTTAGGGAAATGCCCACACGTGTAATCCCTTGTACGCTGAACAGTTTGCAGGTACAGCCCTGCTCCCTCCCTCTGTGCTGTGCAATCAGAGATGTCGTGCTGTCTCAGTTGTCCCCGTAGCGTCCCCGTGGCCCTGCCCTCGCAGCAGTGGATGCAGATTTAGCAGCGCAAGTGGAACTGGGTCCCTGCAGCAGAACTCTCCCTGCCTGGGCGGCAGGAGGGAGGGGTTGGTGAGGAGCTGCAGACTTGGCTCTGCAGCAGGTAAGCAAGGGAGGGTCGACAAAGTGAAGCCCATTCTGCACTATTGGAATTTTTTGGAGTCGCTGACCAGAAAGGGACGTCACTGCGTCCTTTACAGAGATGCTTAATTGATGTCCTGCTCCAAAATCTCTTGCTTTCGATTTTTTTTATTTTTTTTTTTCTTTTCCCCACAGTTCTTTCACTTGCTGTTCCATACCCAGCAAACTGAGAACACACTTGAATGGTTTTGCTCTGAGCACGGGTCAAGACCTGTTGGTTGCTGTTCCCAGAAGCCTCCCCAGGGAGGGGTTGGGTTGGTCTGCACTTCCCTAGCACCACCACCGCTCCGACGGGTGTCAGCAGCACCCGGTAGAGTTGAACTAAAACCCTTAACGGGGAACAGGATAAAATGTTGATCTTACCCCTTGGGTGAATGTCCTGTACTTGAAGCGTGTCGTGTGCTCTTTACATTCTTCCCATATTAGGGTATTTTTGCAGAGGCTCTGCTGTGGTTTTATTGCTCGGACCAGCTTTGTATTCAGACCGCACTTGTGCGCTGCAGAAATTCCTTTGCAGCAGGCTTCACTGCTGGTGAAGTGGTAGGTTTTGGTATTGGTCAACCTCCCATGGTTAGCCAGTTTGTGTATTAGAAACTGAACATATTAAAATTGTCTTAAAGGATAATGTTCCTCAATTAGTGTTTTTTTTAATTCATGGATGAAAACTGTCACTTTAGCATGTAGAGTCTTCTCTTACAGAATCCTGTGCAGTGATTCTAGACTTTTGAAACTGTATGATGTGTTACATTCACAAATTTGCTATCAACATTCCCTTAAAAAAAAAAAAAAAAAAAAGAACCAACATCCCACAAGCTGCTGTAATGATTTTGTGTCAAGATGATCCAATAAACTTTCAAAACAAAGTTAAATTTTTGCCTTTGTAAATAGACCCTTCCAGTCTGTATGGACCCAAAGAATGGATGTGCCCCAGCTCTGATGCTTGTGCCTCTGGGGGAGGTAAGAGCAACCTTGTTCCAAAAGCTCTGGAGGAGGGAAGATGTTTCTGATGCCACTGGGTGGGGTTTTATGGGCTGGGGACCATGCGGGGCGAGTCCTGCCAGTCCTGTGTCCCTAAATGTGTCAGCAGCCACAGCTCCAAGGCGTGAAGTACACGGGCAGGAATGGAGGCTGTCGTGAGGACGACTGGAGCGATGCTGTTCTTCATCTCTTGTCTTTTAAACCGAGCTGATTCTCACAGGTGCCAAAGCTTTGATTCCTAGGCACTTCGAATAACTCACTGGTCAGGCGGTTGGGTTTTAACACCCCTCTGGAAGGCAGCACTGCAAGCAACAGCCCTTGCTAACGCAAAAATTAGAGGGGGAGGAAAAAAAAGTAATTCAGAGAACCTCAGTTAAAGCTGGGTTGGGTTTGGCTTGGGGTTTTTGTTTGGGTTTTTTGCATTGCGATTGCAGCTAAAACCTAAGCACTTGTGAAACTCGGAGCTCTGGTCTTAATGAGCTGCCTAAAAACTGAAGGACAGAAATCATCCCCTTCTGCCTCTTCCTCTTGGCCTGGCATCCAGTAAAATTTGTGACGGAAACACGGTAGCGTTAATAATGAAGAGGATTAAGGCCCAGTACTGTCATCAGAGGAAATGAGGCACTGGTTTTGCTGGTGCTCTCGGCGGTTGCTAGTAAGACCCCAGAACCTGTGCAAATCATCTTTTACGACAGAAAATACGGAGCTGCAATCCCGTACTGGCCTGCGGGGAGGCTGCCTGCTTGTCCTGCTGTGTTGAGGGACTGCACAAATCGGATGAAACGGGATGAAAACGACAACAAACACCCACCTCTCTGCAAATGCATGGGGAAAAAAAAAAAAAAAAAAAAACAACCCAGGAAGCGCTTGGAGTGCCCAGGGAGGATTTAAGGAGCTGCAGGAGCCGAACGGGACAAGGCAGGAGTTGAGAGTGAGCCCAGCGCCGTGCACTTCTGGCTTGGAACGGCAGGATCAGGCTCCTGCCCCGCTCTCTGCGGTTACCTTGGGTCAAAATTCACGGAGCAGCTGGACAAAGCAAAGCAAGCGCATCTCTGCACGCAGCGTGTTCCCAACAAGCGCCTGGAAGAAATGGTGCTCGGCAGCACCCTTGCAGCAGGGAGGGTGCCAGCCCAGAGGTTTGTGCTTCCAGCTGTTTCATAGAATCATGGAATGTTTTGGGTGGGAAGGGACCCCCAGAGGTCCCCCAGCCCAACCCCCCTGCAGGAGCAGGGACACCTTGAACCACATCAGGTTGCTCACAGCCCCCTCCAACCTGGCCTGGAATGGTCCCAGGGATGGGGCCTCCACCCCCTCTCTGGGCATTGTAAAGAATTTCTTTCTTAGATCCAGTCTAAACCTACCCTGGTTTAGTTTAAAGCCATCCCCCCTTGTCCTGTCCCAGCTGGCCCTGCTAAAAAGCTTGTCCCCCCCTTTCCTCTGGGCCCCCTTGAAGCCCTGACCGGCCGCACTCAGCTCTGCCCGCAGCCTCCTCTTCTCCAGGCTGAACACCCCCAACTCTCCCAGCCTGGCCCCATAGCAGAGGGGCTCCAGCCCTCGGAGCATTTTAGTAGCCCCTCGGATCATTTTAGTAGCCCTCCCCTGGCCCCGCTCCAACAGGTCCATGTCCTCCTTGTGCTGAGGGCTCCAGAGCTGGACGCAGGGCTCCAGGGGGGGTCTCCCCAGAGCAGAGCAGAGGGGCACAATCCCCTCCCTCCACACTGGCCACGCTTCTCCTGATGCAGCCCAGGGCAGGGTTGGCTTCTGGGCTGCCAGCGCCCATGGCCGGCTCATGGCCAGCTTTTCATCCCCCAGCACCCCCAAGTCCCTCTGGGCAGGGCTGCTCTCCATCCCCCCACCTGTATGGATACTGGGGGTTGCCCCCACCCCGCTGCAGGACCTTGCACTTGGCCTTGTTGAACCTTACGAGGTTTGCGCAGACCCACCTCTCCTGCCAGGTGACGTTCATGCCAAGTTTCGTGCAGGGCAGCATCTGTTCCTTGGAGGCACCAACCCTGAGCGACCCCACGCTCGGGAGAGGCACCGAGGCTGCTGGATCCGCTGCCCCAGCTCCTCCCAGTCCGGAGCAGGGAGCGGGATCCACGGCCCTGCAGGAACACCCGAGCTGTGGGGAAGGGGCTGCAGCTGCCTGGGGGCCAGCTGGGATCAAGGAGCCGGAGCCTTCACCCTTGGGTGCTGCCGCCTGCTCCCTGGGCTGGGCTGTGAGGTCTGGGATGGCCATTTTGGGGTGGCTGTGGGGGCACCTGGGATGGTTGGTGGTAGCAAAGGGGAAAACACTGGAGCACAAGGTCCCGAGGGAGCTCTGCGGGGCAGGGCTGCGGTCTCGGCAGGGTTTTTTGGGATTCCCAGGGGCTTCCCACCTGCGCCCGACTTCCCTGCTGCTGCTGCCCCTGCAAATCTCCCTTTGAACCAGCAGCCGCCTTTGCTGCTACTTCTGCTTTTCGTGACTTCAACCTCCACGTACGCGCGCATCCCCCTGCCCGCCCAACCGCCCCGCGCTCGGACCGAGCCGGCTCCGAGCCCCTGAGCCCTGGCCAGCGTCGGCGCTGGATCCGGCCCCGAGCCTGACCCCTTCCCGGGGTGGACGGTGGCTGCGTTGACCCCAAAACCGCCCCCCGGCTCCTCCAGCCTGAAACCCAGCGCTGTTGGGCTGGAAATGGGAAAAATGAGAAGTTACTGGAGTGGCAGAGGGCAGGAGCCGGTGCTCCATGAAACCCGGCCAGACTCTGGGGGCTTCCCCACGTTAATTTAATTTTTGCTTCTGCTTTCCGAGCATTTCTGCCCTTTCCAGGGCACCTGGTCACGCTCCTCTCTCCCTCCAGGTTAAAAATTCAGGCAAACCTTCCCCTGATGCCGCCATTTCGGCCGCAGGGTGCGGGGCTCCATGGCCGGGCCCCCCGCTTGGAAGGGAGGATTGAACTCCCAGGAGGTGCTGAGCAGGGTGCGGGGTCCGCAGCCCCCCCAAGCACCCCGGGGCTGGGGTACAGCCAGGGCCCCCGGGGCTGCCCCTCCTCCCCAGTGCCTGAAAAATAATAAATAAAATATGGGAAGCGGAATAAAAGAAAATAAATAAAATTGAATAAAAGAAAATAAATAAAATTGAATAAAAGAAAAATAATAAAATACATAAAACGGAATAAAAAAGTAAAATAGAATAAAATAAAATAGAATAGAATAAAATAAAATAGAATAAAAGAAAATAAAATAGAATAGAATAAAATAAAATAGAATAAAAGAAAATAAGTTACGTAAAACCGAATAAAAGTAAATGAGTAGAATAAAAGGAAGCAGACTAAAAGAAAATAGACTAAAAGAAAATAGAATAAGTAGAGTAAAAAAAGTTTAAGATAAAAGAGTAAAATAAAAGAAAATAGAGTAAAATAACAGACGAGTAAAATAAAAAAGAGTAGAATAAAAGGAAAAAAAAAGGACTAAACAATAGTCCCCACACCACCGCCTGCGGCGCCTACCCCTGGCCGCGGGCCCGGCCCCGCCGCTGCCGCCGGCCCCTCCCGGTCCCTGCCCCTCCCCGGGGCCCGGTCCCGCCCGCGGGAGGAGCCGGCGGCCGCGAGGCACGGGCGGGCGGGCGGCCCCTTTAAGAGGAAGTAGGGCCGGCTGCCGGCGGCCGCGCGCGGAGAGGGGCCGCGCGGGAGACCGCCAAGTTCCGCGGGGCGGGCGGGGGGCGGAGTGCTGCGGCCGCACGAGGGGCGCCGCTTCCGCGCCGCCACGGATTAGCTACGGCCGGTCAGGTGAGGGGGAGCGGGGGCCGGGGGGCTCGGGGGGGGGGGCCGGGGCGGCTCGCAGGGCCCTCAGCGCGGGGGAAGGGCCTGCAGGGGGCCGGGGGCGGCCCGGGGCTGGGGCGGCGGCGAGCAACCTGTTGAATTACTTTTTTTTTTTTTTTCCTTTTTTTTTTTTCTTTCTTTATTTTTTAAAAATTATTTCGATTTTCCCTTGGGCGGAAGCCGATCGCGAGCGACTTCCCCGTGGCTTCGCGCCCGCTGGGCCGCGGTCCGTAGTGGAACCCCTTCCCTGGCCGGGGGGGGGAGGCCCCTGGCCCCCCCAGAGCCCCGGCCCGGGGGTGCTCGGGGGCTGGGGGGGGGGCCCTGTCCTGAGGGAGAGGGGTCCCCGAGGGGCTGCGGGGGGACATCGCCTCCCCTTGGGTGGCGGAACCTGCTGCAGCCTTTAGCACTGAGGTAAAAAAATCTCATAATGGTGAAAAAAAAACCCAAAACCAGCGCAGAGAGTAAGGGTTTTTCCGGCGTTAACCATAAAGTTACAATCTTGGATACTTCTGTGTTTAATTAATTCCACCTCTTTCCCCTCGCCCTTCTCCGGCTGCGCTCATGAACGTTTCTATTGCAGGTAAAGGCGCAATCCTGAAGTTCCGACTCCCCCATCTCTTCAGTGCTTGGGGAGAAGGAGGAATTCTCCATTTTATTTTATTTTTGCTGATCTCGGTGAGCTGCGGCTCGGCTGCCGTGAGGGGAAAGCTCGCGACGCCGGAGAGCAAACCCTGGCTCTGCTTCCGTCTCTCGCTGTAATCCCAACGGGAGCTGCCTCTGCTGGGATCGGGAATCCCAGCTCCTTCGGAGAAAGCCGGTCCTGTGCGCGAGAAGGACGGGCAGAAAGGAAAGGGCAGGGAAGTCCCCTGGAGGGAGAGGAAAGAGGGGTTTGAAGCTGCCCCCCCCCCTGTGGCCCAGATACCGGGAAAAAGCATCTCTGTCGTGGACTTTGGCACGAGTGAGAGGCGAGGTTGCCTTCTCCGAGGGCTCGGAGCTGAAGAGCGGCCACGCTTTCTCGATTTCCATCCCTTCTTTGTTTAAAACCCCTTTCCGGCCTGGAAGCCGAGTTGCAGGGCAGGGGGGGATTTTGGCGAGGAGATGTGCCGTTTCCCCAGCCACCTGTTTTATCCCAAGTCCCCAGGGCTTCATCCTTGCGCTCCGCTTCCTTTCCCAGCTTTAGGCTCGCATCCAGCTCTGTGTTTACCTACTGTCATTTGTTGGACTGTATACTCCATCGCTTAAGATTCACTTTCTGTCTTAGTCACATACTCGTGAAGTGAACTTGGGGCAGGAGGGCAGCTCGTAACCCTTTAAAATCCCCAGAAAGGGAGGGAGCAGAGTGCTGGAAGTTCGTGCCGGCGTGGTGGGGTGCTAGCAAACACCGGGGCGCTCGGCTGACGGTGAGGAGGTGAGGCGAGGTGCTGAGCAGGGAGCTGGTTCCCTGCGCCTGGGTCGCCTTTCAGGTTCGGGGATGCTCTCTTGGACAGGTTGCTTGGGGTTGCGCCGGCAACCGTGCCGTCGGCGGGAATGGAAACGGGCTCTGCTGTCCTCTCGGCTGAGGCCTGGGGAGCTTGAAGCGTCCTCAGCATCTTGAGCAAAGTCCTTGGCGACTTCAGCCGTCCTCTAGTGCGGGAGCTGCTGGCCAGATGCTTCCTCGCCCGCGTTTGGCTCTAACGTGGCCCTTTCGTTAGGGGGTGAAGTAACACCCGAACTGAAACGGGGCGATTTAGTCCTGTTCGTGGCGGCCGGACTGTACTGACGTGTGCCCTTGTTGTGTGACTCGTGCCTCTCTGTAAGTGAGCCCGGGATCTCTATGGCCACCGGTACACAAAGGAAAAACGTTTCCCGTGTCAGCAGGGACAGCGTGTGGGGTCAGAGAAGAGAGATTGCGAAACCTCGCCAGTCCTGAGCGCGGCGTTCGGGTCTGGGGAAGGAATTGCCTTCAACTTCTGCGGTTTAATTTCTTACAAGACAGGAAGGCGTTTTGTGGTACTGGAGCCATAAATGCTGCTGTAAGTGGATCCATAACCAGCTTTGCTGGAGGTTTAGGAGCTTATCTTTAGAAATACGTAATATCCAGCTAATGCTTTCGATAAAGAGTGCACCTTAGGCTGCGTCTTTATCCTCCCTTTTCCAGGTGCCCCTGGGAGGCAGAGTTATCTGTGACTCCAGCTTTGGTCTGCTGCTTGCTCCCCTCTGGAGCTGGTGGTGTGCCCAAAGCGCTGTCCTGCTCCTGATGAAGTGGGTGGACTCTTGCTCCGAGCGTGTGAAGCAGCCGAGGAGCAGAACGGAGGCGATGAAGGCTGGAAAAACCCAAACCAAAACGCTTTTGCAAGTGTGCAAAGCCAACGCAAAAAAAAAAAAATAATCCATCGTACTGCGGCAGCTTTGAGTTCCTCCAGAAGTGTCTGGATGGGGTCCCTGGGTGCTTGGCTTTGTTGTTGTCGAGTCGAAGTGAGAAGAGGCAGAATTGGTGATGCTGGCGGGCGGTCTCGCCTGCTGCCGGGGTGGGGCTGTGCCCCCGTGGACGCGTCCTGCCCGCCACCACGCTCGGTGCTTGCCCTCGCCCACCGGGGACCGCGGTGCTGTATTTCCCCGGGTGGATTTGGGTGAATTGTGGCCATGGCTGAGTGCCTCTGTGCTGGCTCCGAGGGAGCCCATGGAACAGAAAATGAGCTAGAGCCATCCAAAACCTGTTGCAGTTTGAAGCAGGAGCTGAGTGAGGCCCATGAGCCACTGTAATTTTTTTTCTTCATCTTAACTGCAGGCTTCTCTTGGGGCTGCTGTCTGGCCCTTTTTTCTTCGCCGCCTTCTTCCTCTCTCAGTGTGGCGGGAGGTCTTATGATGTGGTTAGTCTTGAGGTGATCTCTAGCTCCACATCAGTGGGCTCATTCCTTGCCTGGAGACATGCTAACGTGTTGGATTCCTGCCACATCTCCTCGTGGAGGGGAAGAGCAAGCCTCCTGGGCATCTGCTTTCGGCAAGAAACAATGCTGCTTTTCTTCCGAAAGCATAATATTAATGTGGGGGGAAAGAGGTATTTGTCAGTGGGATTAGCCCTGCCGTGGGAAGGGCTGGCCTTGTGGCCAGCTCGTGCTCCAGCTCAGTTGCTGGCTGGAGGAGCTCGTAGCCCTGGCCTCTCCCGTCATCTCAACCCCGTAGCCACGCTGTTAAAGCAGTGCCTCTTGCTGTAGTCATTTCATCAGCCTAAGGCGAAATTCGTGCTCCAAACCGGTGTTACCTTTTACCTGGGTGGGGGCAGATCCTAAAGTTAGAGCAGATGAAGCTGCTGTTGGGTCAAAAAACCTCCCTGCCCAACGAGGACAGTAACGCAGAGCCTGCAAAAGCAGGGGCAAACGTGTAGCTCACAGCTCGAACTCGATAAATACCAAGCTGCCCCTTACAAGTCCTCCGGTGGGGACAAAGGGGACAAAGCCCGTCTGGAGGACGGCGAAAGGTCTTCCCGAAGGGGCAGGCTGCAAAATACATCCCCTCAGACCTGGAAAAGAGCGGGATGCTCTTAGCATGGCGTCAGCCACCCACTGCCTGTGGCTTATCCTAGAAATATTTGTCCGTGCAGTTAACCTGTCTCCTGGAGTCGTGACCCAGCTTGTCGGCTTAACGCAGCGTCGGCAGAGCCTGCGGTGAATTAGCTCTGCCTGCACACGCAGCCATCGTCCCGGCGGGGACGGGTGAGCACGATCCGTAGGAACCTTCTGGAATAACTGTGGCTCTGACATGGCAATCGATGCGGACGTCACGTAAGAGGCAAGAAAATTGGCCCTAAATCAGTAATGCTCGGGGCTCTGGGAGCCGTTCCTGCCACGCTGCGGTCCCTTCTAGGCTTTCAAATGAAGGTTTCTAAATCTGCTGTCTGACCTTCCCGTTTTGGGGAAGGGAAAGTCGGAGGGGTGGCTTTTTACCAAAGTTACTTTCTCGTGTGGCTTTCCCACCCGCTGTGGCTGCGGGGAGGATGCGTGGAAGGCCAGGAGGGAGAACCCACGCTGGAAATTTGGTCTCTTTGCATGCAAAGTTCGAAGGCCATTCAGGCTTCCCTGCCAGCAGGGATTCTCCAGCCCCATCCGTGCTGCTTCCCTTCCCTGCCTCCCAGCGGTACCCGCCGCTGGTGCCAGCACAAACCCCGTGACATCCCTCCTGTCATCGCCGCCTGGTCCGGATCTAAATCCCGAGCTCAGAGCTGAGCCATGAGCTGCCTTGCTGCTCCGTCCTGCTCCGTCGTGACGGTTCAGCGTTGCCTCTCAGTGACCCGGGCTTTCTGCTCAGCGCAGCGGCGTTTCCATCAGCTGATGGGCTCCGCCGGAGCTGCTGCGCTTGCCCCCCCCTTGGGTCTTCTCCTAGGGCTTAATTTAAATTAAGCTACGGCTTAATTTAACGGGGCTTTTCTCTTTATCATGTAAACTAATTTGACTTTAAAATTGGTCTGAAGGCATCGCCTTTCAGGGGGGAAAAAAAGAAGATACCAATTAGAGCCTGGTATATAACTATTTTTGGTCTTTTATTGTGCTGTTCCCTACGTGGCGAGGCAGGTAGGGTCTGCGTGTGCACGGCTTGGAGGCGTGCGAAGAGACGGTCCCGCTCCTCAGCAAGCCTCTCTCCGCAGGTGCAGTGCCTGTACAGTTTCTTCCTTGGGAATTTCCAAATCGCTCAGTGGATTTAAACAGCGAGGGGTGGGGGGGGGGTGGCCGGTGACCAGCAGGACTTTCTTAAAACTGACTTTGTGGGGAACTAGAAAGGGCTCTTTGTTTGCCGAAACCTTGGGAATTCCACACGTGAAATGTGCGTTGCTGCTCAGCTCTGTTAAGTTTGTTGTGACGGCGGCTGCTGCTAAAGGTGTTCCTGAAAGCAAAACGTGGACGTTGTCCTGCAGGGCGAGCTCGCCGGGGCTGGAGGGGCAGTGGGGCCGGATCCACTCCCTGTTCCTTCTCCTGTGGCCACCCGGAGCGTGGGGGATGAACAAGGAGGTGACACCGGGGGTGACGCCGGGGTGGCCCCTCGGCTCCCCTCGCCCAGCAGCCTGCAGCAGGGAAAAGACCGCAACGCCACGGCAGAGCTTGTCGAGGGGAATGATCCAGTTTTTGGGAAAACGCTGGCAGCTCCCCGTGCCGGGAGGCCGGACTGGCTGCCAGACGGGAAGCCGGCTGACGTGGAAGTGCCGTCTCGCCGGGATTATGAACGGCCAGGCCTGTGCCGCCGCGGCGCTCGGCTCCTCGCCGTGCCCTGCCCTGGCTGAGGCGAGCCCGGGGACGGACCCTTCTGTCTCGTCTCGCACCAGCAAACAATTCCATGGAGCAGCCGAAAACCTCCCCCCGTCAAGGCGAGCTGTCTTGCTTGTTGCCAGGCTGGCTCCTGTCCTTAGTGCCAGTCCAGCCCTGCTTGCCATAATTGCTCTGATCCTCACCCTCTGGGATTAAAATCTTCCCTTTGATTGTAGAAAACCAGGATCATCTCGTACCGAGAAACCGAGCTGGTGCAGAGTGGCTGTGGGAAGGTATTTGTGCAGTTATGGAAAAAATGTGCGTGTGCGTTCGGCTTTGCTGTTTTGTTTAAATTGGCTGGTTTGAAGCCGGTTTGCTTCTTGGGGCGTGCTCTGTGAATTCGGTTTTTACTTGAAGTAGTTGATGCATCTGATATCTTGTGGCTGCTTTATCAAACGGGGTGGGGTTTGGGTCCTGTAGTGGAAACTCTGGCCTGAGCGAGGATATATTAGCGGTGATTAAGGGCACCAAAAATTGCTCGGGGGGAAGGTGGGGGGTTCATTGCTCCCCTCTCCCTTCCGGGGAGTCGTGGGGACAGGGCGACTGGCACGGGCTCGTCACCAACGGGCTGCAATTATAAGCAGCCACAGAAGGAGTTTTCGGCTGCGAGTCGGCGTGAATGCCGAGCGGCGATCCCATCTCGGTATCCTCTCGCGGGACGGCGGCCTGGCTTCCCTAAAAGGAAAATCGAGAAATCAATTCTTTTGAGAAATGCATTGCTCGCTGGGCTTTGCTTCGGGGCTTTCTTACCAGTGAGGCAGCAGGATGGGAGCCGCCCCGGTGCTGGGGTCACTGGGAGGGAAGTGGACGCGTGTCTGAGCCCTCCCCGGCCGGCGGGAGCCTTCGGATTGCAGCCGTGCATGAAATGGGACCTTTTTTTTTTTGGTTCCCCCCCCCCCCCTTTTGAAAAAGGAAGCTTTGCCTCAGAGCCCGCGAGCGCTCGTAGAAGCTGCAGAGACGGGCTGAGCAATCGCGAGCGTAATCTGCCGAGGCTGGAAACGCAGGTAGGAGCTTGCTGACACGCTGGCTTGCTTTTCGGGTTGGTTTGGGGCTTTTTTTTTTTTTTCTTGGGGCTTTTTTTTTTTAACAACAGCCCCGGCTGTTGTTAAACCCCTGCGTGGTGTTGGCAGCGGAGGGGAGCGCCGGGTGTTGCTCGGGGCAGGCGGTGACGGAGCAGTCATGGGACTCCTAGAAGAGGATTTTGGGCTGCTCTGCCTCTGCGGGGAGGGCAGGGTCCCACGGGGACTTTGCTCTCCCCTGGAAAGCCTTGGGACGGCTGCGGCTGGTTGCGAGGGGAGGCGCTTCCCAGGTGTTTCGGAGGAGGTGACCGACTTTCCTTTTATTTCGTACCCTCTCCGAGCTGTGTGTAAAAGAAACCGGGGAAGCGACCGCCTGGGTTTCCTCTGCCTGGTTTTAAAGCCATCCGCAGAAAGCAGCGCTAGGACTGGAGCAGGCAGTAAGGGGAGAGAAAACAAGGTTTTGGGAAGGGAAGGGAGGGCCAGGCGCCCCTCTCTGGGGCAGGCAAGTCACCTCCTTAAGGAGCATTAAGCATAACACCGAGCCGTTCCTCTCCTGGCCTTGGGAATGGCGGAGAAGCTGGAGGTTTGTTTGTCCTCCGGACAGCCCGCCGCGGCGTGGGGCGGCCGTGGGATCTCGGAGGGACGGCCAAGGTCCTCTCGGAGCACGGGTGATGTGTGCTCTAATCTGGGCTGGCTGGAAAGGAGGAGTAAACAAAATGCACCGCGGGTTTGTTTCTGGGGGAAGTTTGGGGTTTTTTTTCCCCCCCCCCGCCTCATCTTTGAAGCTCGCAAATACCATTTGGGTGCTTTGCATGTCCCATCTCCTAATTGTCCCTAACCTTCCCTTCCTCTCCTGCGCAAAGGCCGTGTCTGAGAGCTGCCCGAGCTGTGACTCCTGCCTGTGGACGTAGGTGTTGTACGTGTGATATCATCTTCGAGCAATGTCAGGGATGCTTTTGGTCTCTCTGCCTTTTTTTTTTTTTTTTTTTTTTTTTTTCCCTCCCCCTAGAGCTAAATGTTTCTTTTAGCTCAGTTGCAGACAAAGACCATAATTAAACAGGCTGCATCTGCTTGAAGTCTTAGCTACTCATTTTGCTAATGCCTTCAGACAGATGCGGAATCGCCTGAGAGGCGGTCACTGCTGTGTCGAGCTCCCCAGTTCTCATGAATGGTATCTCCATAGGAAGAGGAAGTTGTTTGTGGGCCTGGTGCTGCCTCGATACCAAATAAGCCGCATTAAAAGCCTCTCCGCCCTGCTCAAACAACATTTTCTTCTGGAAAACGCTCGGTGTTTGCTTCTTGACGTGCGTGGCCAAGCCCAGGGGATGTTTGTTTTTTTTCCCCCTGCAGTTTTGCCCGTCCTCATCCTCTTCTCTGTGCCGGCCCCTGCGAGAAACACGTCCTTGTCCAGCGGAAGGGACGGTGCCTGGGCCAGCACGGACGCACGTGCGGTCGCTGCAGTGGGGCAGAACGTACAGAGCATGGGTAGGGACGTGGGGATGCTGCCCGGGGAGCTGGCTGGAGAGCGCTGCTCCCGCTGCTTTACGGCTCATTAATTTTGGAGGACGTTTCTTTCTCCGTCTCCAGCGTAAGGAAACCATTGCGTGCGGGTCCTTCTCTGGGACCGATTTCCTGCTGGCCGTGCTGCAGGCTCAGCCCCTGCCGTCCACGTTGCCGGGCACTCGGGGTGGGGGGGGCCCGGTCCTGCCGTTGCTCCGGACGTGGCGCCGCGGTGGGGTGGGCGCAGGCCCCCGGTGCTTCCGCCTCGGCGTTTTGCCGCAGGATGTGGTGAGGCTGTGACACAGCTCTCGGTAACCAAAGCTGCTGCCTCGTGCTCAGATGTCCCCCCGCGCCCTTCGCTACTTCCTCTAACCACGTCTGTGCTGTGATCAAACACCTCCTAAGGACACATTTTCTTGAGGGGGGGGGTGTGTTCTTCTTTTTCTTCTTTTTCTTCTTTTTGTTTTTTGACTCTCACGCGGTATCTCAGTAGGGTCGCAGCCGTGCGAAAGCCAGCGTGCCGTGAATTCACCCCGCAGCCCAGGGTGGATCTTGCTGAACCACATTAAAATGCTTTTTCGGTATCTCCCAATGTGTCTCGTCGTGGCCCACATTGCAACAGGAGTTTGGATCTCTCTGCTCCTGCAGAGGTTACCCAGCCCCGTTCCCGCGGGAGAAGCAGCACCAGGGAACGTCGAGCCTGTTGTTACTGGGACAAACGATGCCTTGCTGTAATTAAATAAGAAAACAAGAGGCCTTGGTTTAAATCTTTTTAATCTTTCTCCGGAGAAGAAATGCTGATTAGCACTCTGCAGCATCTGTTAGAGATGGGCAAAGGTAGTCGTGACCTTGAATTTGGGATTTTCTTGCCAAGGTTTGAGAATCCTATTGGAACAACACTATGGCTTCCTATAAATGTGATATATTTCTGCTTGGTGAAAGGGGTTTGTTCGCTTGCTCTCTTCTAAAATGATGGAAACTTTTCATTTGCCAGACTGGGTAAGGCATCAGATTCAGTTAATTTCTGTTGACTTTATTTATTTCTCTGTCCAGCACATGTAAAATAGTATTTTTGGTACGCGCAGCTTTCTGCCTTGCGCTTCCATCAAAGAGCAGCTTGACACAAATTAGGCGAGGGGCTGGATGTGGGAACAAAGGAGGTATAATTAGCTACAGATAAACAGAGCTGTGTTTCTCGTCAGCATCCTTTCAGATCTTAACTTGTGCCTCACCCTCTTGGAGCCAATTCTTTTCCACAGGCTGGAAGAGGAAGGTGAGCTTGCCCTGGGCTTCCAGCTTTCAACTTAACGTGAGCTGAACTGAAATTAAAAAAAAAAAAAAAAGATGTTTATGGTCTGTCTGCACCTGCAGGAGAGGCTGCGGCTGCTCTTAGAGCTGGTGTTATTTCGGGGTATTCTCTTTCTGGGTGCCTGAGCTGCCACTTCTTCTTCTTCCTCTTGTTCCCCTCCACCCTTTCGTGTCCTGTCCTTAGCGCTGCGGCAGCGCCAGCAGCTCCTGCTCCAGCAGATGTTTTGTTGGAGCACATCTGGCAGCAGACCCGAACTTGACGGGAGGTGGGCCTGACCTTACTTTTTCGGCAGGCTTGTTGGCAGAGTGGCGGGGGGGGGGGAAGCGTAGGTGGAAAATCTGACCCAGGTAAAGCCCACCTTGTTTTAGCCTTTCCTAGGGGATGGAGTTTCTCCTTGTTTCTGCGGGGTTTGGAGGTGTCGGGGCGAACGGCAGCCACCCCCCCGCGGGGCTGTGAGGCTGGGTCCCTCATCCCTGTGCTGAGCATATTGGGGGACCTGGCGGGGCTGGAGAGAGAAGGGGGAGGAAAAGAAAGCTGGCGCTGGCTTCCCCCGCTTCTCAGATCTGGGGCGAGAGCCCAGATGGTATCCCAGATCTCTTCCTATGGGATTTAGACAAGGTTTCCTGTTGAGAGAGCTGCTCCTAATCGCTGCCGTTTTGTGCTGCCTTGCAGATCAGGACCAGATGAGCAGGGGGAGGTTTCTGTGAAGATCAGAGTCGCCCCAGCCCTGCCCCGGGAAGTGGCCCAGCAGCGCTGCGTCTCCGGCTGTCATTGCTACGGACCTGGAAAAGAAAGAAGAGGAGAAAAAAAATGTCCCATGCTTTAAAGCAAGTGTTCAACAAAGACAAAACCTTCCGGCCCAAGCGCAAGTTTGAGCCGGGGACTCAGCGGTTTGAGCTGCACAAGAAGGCTCAAGCCTCGCTCAACGCTGGCCTGGACTTGAAAGTTGCCGTCCAGCTGCCGCCGGGAGAGGAGCAGAATGACTGGGTGGCCGTGCACGTGGTGGACTTCTTCAACCGCATCAACCTGATCTACGGCACCATCAGTGACTATTGCACGGAGCAGTCCTGCCCCGTCATGTCGGGGGGACCCAAGTACGAGTACCGATGGCAGGACGAGCAGAAGTACCGAAAACCCACGGCCCTGTCTGCTCCCCAGTACATGAACCTCCTGATGGACTGGATTGAGGTACAGATCAACAACGAGGACATCTTTCCCACTAACGTTGGTGAGTTGGGTTCCAGTTGAGCTGGGGGGAGGGAGGCTGGTGCAGAGCCTTCTCCTTGGAGCCCTCGGGTCCTGTTTCTGTTCCGGGAGATGCTGTTGCACAGGTCACCCTCGTAGCAGAGCTATTTCTTTTCGTGCTGCTCAGAGGCTGGCAGCGTAGTAGTCTCATCCAAGCACCCGAGAAACTTCAGAGCTCTTCTGGAAGTGCTAAAATACCCAGAGCTCTACCAGATCCCATTTGGAGTCGTGGATACCTTGAGGAAAGCCAAGCTGAGCCTAGGCAGCGAAAACAAGAGGCTGCTCTTAGAAAAGTCAGTCTCTGACCTGCCCCTCGAGTAGTTCACGCTGGACGTGGTCTCCTGATTGCTGGCTTGGGTTCGACGCGCGTGCTCTGCGTTGGCCTGGCGCTGGTGGCCGCGTTTCCATAATTAGGCTCTTTGTTATTACAGGCTGGCGTTGGCTGACTCTGCCCTTTCTAGCTCGGGGCTTCCTGGCATGCCCCGGGCTGTGTGTTGCAGCTGGGTGGGATGCTGACATGTACAAGGAGGGAGGGGGGGCGGCGTTTTATCTATTGCCAGGGTGATGGAACTGAGAATTTGGCCTAAGACACCTAAATCTGCATATCCAAACGTGTCCTGGCTTTGGGACAAAGGTTGTTGGGTTTTTTGTTTCTTTTGTGCCGAAGATGCGAGACTTCAGTATCTAAAGCATTAGGTAAATATGATTGAGCCCATTCAGAGATCCCATCTTCAGGGACACAAAAGACAAGATGCAGCAGAGCTCCCTCCCTCCCGCCCCGGTGTTTATCCCATCAAAGCTCTGCTGGGATGCAGTCGGCCCCCATTTGGGACACGTCTGCCACGCGAGCATCCACAGGGCTCCTCCACCCATGCCAAAAACGCCGCCTAAACCTGGTGGTGAGCTGGCGGAGGGGGGAGCAGGGCTGTAAGGAGCCAGTTCTTCAGACAGCAAAACACTGGAATGCCCCCCACCCGTTCCTCCTGCCGCCCCGACGGCTCTCGTGCTGCCTCGGGTTAGGACCCTTCTGCAGGACCCTCTGGGCACTGTAAGCAGGGTGTTCTGGTCGGGGAGGCACGACAAGTTTCCGACAGCAGGAGCGTTGTGGCGTGGGAGTGGTTTTGGTTTTTTTTTTTTAGTTACTGTTGTTTTCAGCGCAGCTTTCACCAGATTCCTTGCCCCTTAACGCCGACTGAAACGCTGCAGTTCTTGCAGGGCGCTGAAAGGGTTTTAACTAATCCTCGTTCCTCCAGAAACGAGCCCTGTGAACTTTAAACCCTAATAATATTCTAGTGAGATGGCTGGTTGGGCAGACCGCTCTGCTGCAGGGCCCTGACTAAACAAATCCTAAAGAACTGACGCCTTTAAAGAGGACTTTAACGTCTTTAATTTTTAACCAAAGAGCTACAGACATATCGAAATACGAGATAAGTGTGGGCAGTCAACAGCGCTGACTCTTCCCTTTGGGAAGTTGCTCGGTCCTATCTAGTATTTTGCACTGTTGATATAAATGTGCCAAATAGAGTGGAAGAAAACACGTATCGGACTGAAGCAGCTGCTGGGAATCTCCGAGGCTGGTCCCCTGCTTTCAGCCCCTAGCAGCCATCGATGGCCTGCAGCGCACTGTCACTTAAGAAGTCTGTGCTTTGAAAAATCTGATCCAAAATGGAAAGGAAAAAGGACAGGGGAACTGGACGTTAGCAGGGACAGAAGCCCTTTTGTCGTAATCTTACCTGTTTTATCAATTTATTTTCACCCCAAGGAACCAGTTTTAACTTCGCTGAAGGTTTCTCATGGCTGTGTCTTCCCCCCCAGGTACTCCCTTCCCCAAGAACTTCCTCCCGGTGGTGAAGAAGATTCTCTCCAGGCTCTTCCGAGTCTTTGTCCACGTCTACATCCACCATTTCGACAGGATCACCCAGATGGGGTCGGAAGCCCACGTGAACACCTGCTACAAGCACTTTTACTACTTCGTGAAAGAGTTCAATCTCATCGACACCAAGGAGCTGGAACCACTGGTGAGTGTGCGGGTGGGCTCAGGGCACACGCCGGGCTGTTGGGGTCTGCAGCCAGCGCAGAAGGGGTGGGCTGGGGGTGGAGGAGTCACCGAGGCCTCTCCGGTACCTTCTCAAAATCGGTTGCCCAAATTCAGGACATGGGTTGGCCTTGCAGTTTGAGCGTCAGGGAATTGGGAGGCAGGATCTGCAGACTCAGCTGGGGCAGGGTCATTTGGGCACCGGCTGGGGGAAGCTGACATGTTCTCCAGGAGCCTCCTTGCGTTCCTGGCAGCCGGCTTGCCTTGTCTGCGTGCACTGCCTGAGCCCGGCACTGCTGGCCATCCAGGATTTGGATGGCTCAAACCTCCTCCCTGTGCTTACTCCCCACGCTGGAAAGCAAGGGCAACACCACCACCGCCTTCACAAGGAGCCTGGAGGATGGAGAATGCCACCAGTTAGACCCAGGAGGTGGTGATGGTGTTCCTACAGCCGTGAGCAACAGGGCGAGAGCAGTGGAAGGGCGTCCTGCCGGTGCCGGGGAATGGGAGCAGTGGGGGGAACGGGGACCTGCCCAAACTGGAGCTCTTAAGTAGCAGTGTCACTGCGTGCCTGAGAAGGGTATTTATGACTAAATGAAGGCGAGGGGTTTTTTTTCATCCACACCCTCACCTGGCAATCTGGATCTTCATTCATGGTCCCTTGTCTTCTCGGTCCCTTTGGCAGAAGGAAATGACCTCCCGGATGTGCCACTGAGATCAGACCTTCCCGCTCCCACCTCCGCCTCTCTTCCGAGGACTCCGAGTCCCACTCCTGGGTTGGAGACATTGATTCAAGGGGAGAAGAGAGACGTTTTGTTAAAAGAAATCTATATATTTTTAATGAGTTTCAACGTAAAACTGTGATAATGCAGGAATATTTTTTTTAAAGATGCTCTAGATAAACTAGTTTTTTATAGTAATTTCTATTAAAAAAAAAAGAAAAAAAATATTTTGGGCCACTTGGTGGAAATTCTCACTCTTTGAGGAGGGAAGAGCCACCCTGAACTGCCTCTTCCCCATCCCCTCACTGCAGTGGCACCAAGCGAGCCGAGCCAGATGCTAACGATCGAGCCGTGCCGTGTAGCTGGTGCTGCCATGGAAGCGGTACTTCCCTCTGGACACCCACTTCCCACCCGTGACGGGAGGTTACGTGGGGACTGGGGAAGAAATGCTGGTGTACGTGGATCCCCCGGGGTGCTGTTTGGTTCCAGCACCTCTTCCACTGGCTGTGAGTCCAGTTTTTGGACAGAGCTGCTTTTGTGCTCGCCCTCCGCTTGGCATCCTGTCCCCAAAGGCTTGGCCCCCCCCTGTTTGCCCGCTGAAAGAAGTTGGACTTGGGTTTGTTTCATGGCAAGACCAGCTCCGCCGCTGCTCGTGGGGTCTGTGCTGGGGCGCTGAGGTTTTGAATCTGCTCTTCCCTCTCGCGCCGGCTCCGAGCTGAGCTTTTCCCCGGGCACAGCCCGGCTGCGGCTCCGCTGGCCCCACGGGGGACGGGGGATCCACGCTGGCAGCGTGAGGCCAAGCAGACCTGTGCCTCGTGGCGACGAGCAGAGGGAAGGGGACAGGCATGGGGGAGCCTTCTTCCCAAACACCTGCGCTTCCCCTTCTCCTCGTGGGACGCTGACCCTGCCGAGACGGAACTGCCTCGCGTCCCGCCGGGGCGTGGACCATTTTCTGCATCCCCGTTAGGGTACGGAGCCCCCTCCCTCTCCCCCAGCAGCACTTTCCCCGCTCAGCTGGGTGCATCTCCTGACCAACGCCTCTGGTGTGCGGCCGGGGACCGCTGGCCTTGCCCGCAGCTTGCTCTGCTGCGCGACGGGAGCTTCGCAGGGCCCCCAAGGTAGGTAGGTAGGTCTACCTAGGCTGGGGGGGGGGGGACAACATGGGGGAGCAAGGGTTTACAGTAAGAAAAAAAAGGTTTCTATGAACAGTGACCAAAACTGTACCACTAACCACTTCTTACAAAGTTGTTTTTTTTTTTTTCCTGTGTCCTGGAATCTCTGTACATACGTGACTCTCGTTTCTTGGACTATCGTTAGGACACTCGTACAAATACCACTATAGTTCTCTGAAACTGAACCAATAAATTATGTTGTATTTACATAGCACGCTCTGATGGCTAAATGTCTCGTGATTGCGCGGCCGGCGGAGGCTTTTTATCAGCAAAACAAACACGGTGTGTTTGGACTCCGCGGGAAGCGCGCTGGAGAGCTGTTTCCTAGAGCCACTAAAAGCCCGTGGGTGCGTGCCCCCACCCCAAGGTTTGAGCCCTCCTGCTCTCGAGGGGCCGGGGCCGGGCTGCACTGAGCCCCCCGCCTGTTCCCAGGGCTGTGGGGCAGAGCGGGCGGGCGCTGGGGCTCAACCAGCAGCAGCCTGGGGTTGTCCTGACTTGTCTCTGTGCTGTCCCTCTGCCCAAGGGCTGATTCTCCCAGCTCTAAAATTTGGGTGGATTTGGGCAGGAGAGGCCAATCCAAGCTTCCCAGCTTGCCGATGGGCTCTGCTGTGGGCACAAACGTCGAGGCCAAGGTGCTGCGTTCAGGGTCCCCAAGTTATTTTCCCAGCCGGGTGGGGGGTCCTGCCCACTCCCCTCGCGCGGCTGCTGCGGGGTCCCTGCCCAGCAGAGGTGCTGGGCCCTCCCAAGCCCCCTCCAGCCCCTCTCCCCAATTTCCATGGGTGCAGCTCAGCTGGAGCCATGTCCCCCCCCCAGCTGGGTGCTGCTGGAGGGTGCAGTGTGGCCCCATGGGGCCATGGCCGGAGCCCCCCGTGGAGCTGAGACCCCCACCACTGCTTGGGAGAGGGTGCAGCAAACCCCCCCCCCAGCCCCGGGTGCGCCCCAGGAGCGGGGCCGGATCCTGGGCACAAACCCACGGGGACCCGAGTGCTGGGTTGTGGTGGGGCTGGGAGCTGGCACTGAGCGGTGCCGGCTCAGCTCCCGTCACTTTTCGTCTACTTTCCCTTTCACCCCGACCTCGGATGCCGTCAGCGCCGTGTCTGGGGGCGTGCGGCACCCATCCGGCCGTCACCCACGGGGTGCAGGGCTTCCTCTGCCCTCCCTTCCTTTTTGGGGGGGAAAAGATCTGACCGCTTCCATGCGCAACCAGCTCAGCCGAGGAAGGAGGAGGAGGAGGAAAAGCCCCTCTAGGGAAGAAGAGCCGCCGGGGCCCGGGGGTGCTGCTGCAGCTGAGCCCGTCCTCGGCGGCGCACGGCGGCGCAGGATGTTGCCCAGACAGGTTTGCAGAGCCACCGCAGCTGGCGCTCAGCCTTTCTGGGCTTCTGCCCCCGCCGCCCCGGCAGCACCCCCTGCTTTCATCTCCCCGTGCGGGGGCCTCGCCTTTGCTCCCCGGGGGCCGCAGCCGCCCCGAGTCGAAGCCTGCGGGCGAGCGGGCTGCAGGCAGTGCCCGGAGCTGAGCCCAGCCTAGCCGAGCAGGTTTAGCCGTCCCCTGCACCCCTCGGGAATTTCAGCGCCCGTCTCCCCCCGGGATGCCGGTGGGGCGTGCGGGCCGAGGTGTCACACAGGCTTTGGTGAAAGCCCCAAGGAGAACGGATTTGCAGCCTCCTGCCTTGCTGGTCCAGGCAGGTAACGTGCCCAGGGCTCCGGCAGCCTCCCCTCTGCGGGGCTGACCCCTTCCCAAAAAACACAGATGGCATCCGCCCCGGAGCTGGAGCGGGCACGGGCTCGCAGGCTGCAGGGCGCTCTGCCACGGCCGTATGTTCAAAAGGAAATTTTCCTTTTCTTTGGCTCAGTGTCGCCCACCGCTCCCAAGGAAACCATCGCTCGCCCTGCGGCCTCTCCCTGCTGGGCTCCTCCGGGCCCTGAACGTGGAGGAGCTCAGGAGGACCTGGGTTCCCATCAGGGTTTGCTTAAAATTGGCCACTGAAGCTGGCGAGTAGGCACAGCGATGGCACGGGCTCTTGGAAACCAGCCCCGGGGGAGCAGGGCCCGGGGGGGCCCCTCCTGCTGCTGCCAGGAAACGTCCCCGGGGTCTGCGCGGGAGCCATGGCCCCGCTGGGTGAGGACGGGGATGGCCCCGGCCAACGCTGCCTCCTCGAGCAGCAGATCCTGCCCGGGGCGTCCTCTCCCCTTCCCCGGCTCCGCAGAAGCCGCTCACTGGTGCTGCGGGCTCTGTCCCACGGCTGCTCCGGCGCCCCAGAGCCCTGGCAGGGACCACCCCTCCGGAGGGGCCACGGGCTGCAGTTCCCATCCCCGGGAGGTGCTGCCTTGTCCCACGGTTGCCCCCGCTTGCACCACAGAATCCCAGAATCCCAGCCTGGCAGGGGTTGGCAGGGCCCCCCAGAGCTCCCCCATCCCACCCCCCTGCCCAAGCAGGCTCACCCAGAGCAGGGGGCACAGGACAGCGGCCAGGCGGGGGTTGAAGATCTCCAGAGAAGGAGACTCCACAGCCCCCCTGGGCAGCCTGGGCCAGGGCTCCATCACCCTCACACTCAACAAGTTCTTCCTCCCGTTCAACTGGAACCTCTTCTGCTTCAGGTTGTGCCCATGGCCCCTTGTCCTGGTGCTGGGCACCACTGGGAAGAGTCTGGCTCCGTCCTTGTGACCCCCACCCTTGAGATATTTGTAGGTGTTGATGAGGTCCCCTCTCAGCCTTCTCTTCTCCAGGCTGAACAAGCCCAGCTCCCTCAGCCTTTCCTCCTAGGGGAGATGCTCCAGTCCCCCCATCATCCTTGTTGCCCTCCTCTGGACTCTCTCCAGTAGCTCCTCACCCTTCTTGAACTGGGGAGCCCAGAACTGGCCCCAGTGCTCCAGGTGGGGTCTCCCCAGGGCAGAGCAGAGGGGGAGGAGAACCTCCCTCACCCTGCTGGCCACGCTCCTCTTGATGGCCCCCAGGGTGCCATTGGCCTTCTTGGCAACCAGGGCACCCTGCTGGCTCGTGGCCACCTTGTCATCCTGGGGAAACCAGGGGCACGGGGTGGCACAGGACGTGTCCCCGAGCAGCTCTGCCGTCCCGCTCAGCCCCCCCAGACCTCGGCAGCCCCGTGGCCGCCTGCTCCTCCATCCCTTGCCCCTGAGCGGGCAGCCGGCAGCTTTCCAAGTGCTCTGAAATGTGCTTTTTTTTTTTTTTTTCCCCCCAGACAGCTGATGCCTCTGGGGACAGATCCCCCCTCTAGAGGGGACCCTGCAGGGTCCTGGCAGCCCCCTGGCAGCCCAGCCCTTGCCTGCCATCCACCTCCTCCCGGGCAGGGGGAACAGGGCCGTGGGTTTGCCCCCCTCTGGTTTTGGGCTCTGGGGCTCCGTGGGGGAGGTGACAGCCATTCCTGGGACAAGGGAACGGCCACCGCCGCGGCCCACGCTCCCCTTGCCTTGTACGGCGTGGCCAGGCCAGCGGCCGGAGGCTCCCCAGCCCCACACCGGGAACACGGGCAGGACCCCCCCGGCCTCCTGGGAAAGCACCAGAGCAGGGAGTCCCCTCCCCGGGCTCGCAGGCGATACCGGAGGGCGTCTGCTGCTCCGTGCCCCCACCGTGCTGTCCCCACAGGAGGGGACGGTCCCTTGCTGGCTTACCCAGCGCTTTGCCAGTGGCAGCTTGAAAAAAAAGGGGCCCCAGGTTCATTTTTGCTGCTGGCGAAGAACCCCCCCCCCCCCAAACCCGAGAGGCTGCTGGGACGCATCCACCGGCACCCAGCATCTTCCAGCAGGGGGGTGCAGGGGCCCCCGCTGCGGCTTCGATGCCCTTTTCAAAGAGCAAGGCAGCAGGGGTAATTTTTTGGTGGTGGTTTGGGACTTTTTCTGCTCTTTCTAGGAAACTGCAGTTTGCCAGACTGCACCTCCCCTCCCGCTGCGTCCCTGGCTCCCGGGGCTGCCCCACGGTGACCTGGCTGCAGTGGGTCGGGGCTGCTCCTGCAGCTTTCGCCCTTCCCGGGGAATTTGGAGGATGCAGAGAGGGGTAAAAAGAGCCCGGGGTGTCTAAAAGCCCCCTGGAAATGCTTCTCCCATCTGCCAGCACAACCAAGGCGGCACCCCCGCTGCGGCACGGTGCTCGCCCCCGCTCTGCCCTTCTCCCCAAACACCCCGAAACTGCAGCTCCCAGAGCTCTTCCTCTTTTTTGGGGGGCTGCTGGGATTTCCCATCCCCTGGTGTCTGGGTCCATCCTCCCCAGGGATGCCTGTGCCGAGTCCCAGCCTCACCGCCTCCATCGGCTTTCGGCCGGCGTGGGGTGGTGGAGCCAGGGCCGGCCGTGTCCCTGCGGGGCTGCTGGAGAGGGGGGGGATGCTCCCCACCGAGCTGGCATCTCCGCTCGAAGGCTTTTTTGGGGTGAAACCACCCTGGTGCATGTTTGTGCCCTCCTCAGGGCCTGGCTGCTCCGGGTGTGGGTTACGGCTGCTGCGTAACCCCACGGCACCTCCTCCGGCTGGGGAAACTGAGGCACGGCAGCACCTTCCCCACTCCGTCCGTGGCCACCCCTCCTCCGTCTGTTGTCCCACCGCCGTCCCGGAGACAGGCTGGGCCAGGCAGCTCTGGTGGGGGGGGTCTCTGGGTGTGGGGGGGGGGCAGCCCCAAAATGTGGGAGCTGGGAAACCCAAGCAGGGTTCACCCCAGCCCCTTCCCCACAGCAGATGAGCGAGGGTCTGGGGCCACATCCCTGGGGAAAACCCCACCGGGGGGGGGGTGGTGACCGCTGGGATTTGGGGGTGCAGTGGAGCCCCGGCGCCCTGCCCCTGCAGCGGGGAGCCGGCTCAGGGGGGTCAGACCTGCCCGAACCCCCCCCCGGCTGCGTTGGGGTGAGGGGGGAGGCTGGGAGACGCGCTGGCGTGTGCCTTGGACGTGCGCGTGTGCCTGTGCCCCGTGTCCCCCGTGTCCCCCGTGTCCCCCGTGTCCCCCGTGTCCCCCGTGTCCCCTGTCCCTCCCGTCCCTCCCATCCCGCCCCGGCAGCAGAATCAGCGCCGGGAGAGTCAAACCTCCGGGTTGCTGCCTGGCAGGAAATTCCAAGGTTTTTTGCAAGATTTTTCATTTGAAACGGAGCCAAGGCTCCAAATCCTGCTGCTTCCAGCGCCGGCAAGCCAGGCCCTCCCCGTGCCAGGGAAGCCACACAAGGAAAAAGGATTTTTATTTTATTTTTTTCCCCTCCCAAACCGGAGCAGTGGGGCAGGGCAGGAGGAAGCCCCGCACACCCCACGAGCAGCCGCCTTCCCACTGCGTCTGCCCACGCCGGGGTCAACCCACGGCCCGTGGGGAACGGGGCAGCCGTGTGTGGCTACGGGGCAAGCGGGCAGGGTGGCTGCGGTGGCCACTGGCCCGCCTCGCGCTCCCTCCGCTCCCCACGCCGACACCAGCCGCCTTCCGGCACGGCCCCACTCGCTTTCCTGTTTTCGGTCTGGGTGCGTGGGGCTCCACCGACCCGCGGGGCCCCCACCGACCCACGGGGCCCCCACCGACCCACAGGGCCCCCGTCCCGGCTGCACCCAGGGGCGCAGGAACAGGCGATGCCGCGGGGGCACGGCTGCTCCGGGGGTGTTTCACCACTCGTGGATGCCAGCAAAAACCAGGCCACGGCGGGTTTGTGGCCACTGGCCCCGGCTTTGCAGCCCCCCGGGATGCTGGATGTGATCCTCCAGGAGGGCTGGGAGGGGGGCTGGGGGGGGGGGGCAGACCCCTCAATGCATCAAAATTCACGTTTCCCTGAAAAAAAAATCAGATGCCCTGTGCTGCAAGCTCAGGGTTTGCTGGGGGGGACGTGTGCCCCCGTGGCCGGAGCGGGGAGCTGCTGCAGCCCCAGATTTGCACTGGCTGCTGTGCAGGGGGGGGGGGTGCAGCGCAGGACCCCCCGCTTCGGCCCCCAAAATGCACACGCACAGGGGAGGCCTGGAGGGCAGCAGCCGGGGTGAAGCTCCCGGCGCCCGCCAAACTTTGCC
>JADKXX010010784.1:0-40268 GCA_017310255.1 Butorides virescens
CAACCTGGCCTTGAATGTTTCCAGGGATGGGGCCTCCACTACCTCTCTGGGCAACCTGTTCCAGTGGTTTACCACCCTCATTGTAAAGAATTTTTTCCTTATATCTAGCCTAAACCTACCCTGATTTAGTTTAAAACCATTACCCCTTGTCCTAACGCAGCTGGCCCTACTAAAAAGATTTTCCCCCTCTTTCCTATAGGCCCCCTTTAGGTATTGAAAGGCCGCAATCAGGTCTCCCCGCAGCCTTCTTTTCTCTAGACTGAACAACCCCAACTCTCTCAGCCTGTCCTCATAGGAGAGGTGCTCCAGCCCTCGGATCATTTTAGTAGCCCTCTTCTGGACCCGCTCCAACAGTTCCATGTCCTTCTTGTGCTGAGGGCTCCAGAGCTGGACGCAGTACTCCAGGTGAGGTCTCACCAGAGCTGAGTAGAGGGGCAGAATTACCTCCCTCGACCTGCTGGCCACGCTCCTCCTGATGCAGCCCAGAGTACGGTTGGCCTTCTGGGCTGCCAGGGCACATTGCCGGCTCATGTCCAGCTTTGTATCCACCAGCACCCCCAAGTCCTTCTCGGCAGGGCTGCTCTCAATCCTTTCTTCCCCCAGCCTGTATTGATACTGGGGGTTACCCCGTCCCAGGTGCAGGACCTTGCACTTGGCCTTGTTGAACCTCATGAGGTTTACACAGGCCCACCTCTCCAGCCTGTCCAGGTCCCTCTGGATGACATCCCGTCCTTCTGGTGTGTCAACCGCACCACTCAGCTTGGTGTCATCTGCAAACTTGCTGAGGGTACACTCGATCTCACTGTCCAAGTCATTGATGAAGATGTTGAACAGCACCGGTCCCAGTACGGACCCCTGAGGGACACCACTCGTCACCGGTCTCCATCCGGACATTGCGCCGTTGACCACCACCCTCTGGATGCGACCATCCAGCCAGTTCCTTATCCACCGAACAGTCCACCCATCAAATCCATAGCTCTCCAATTTAGAGAGAAGGATGTTGTGGGGGACCGTGTCAAAGGCCTTGCAGAAGTCCAGATAGATGACGTCCGTTGGTTTTCCTTTATCCACCATTGACGTCACACCGTCATAGAAAGTCACCAGGTTCGTCAGGCAGGACTTGCCCTTGGTGAAGCCATGCTGGCTATCTCGAATTATCTCCCTGAAAGCAGCGACCTCCCCGTCGGGGAATCGAACCCCGGTCTCCCGCGTGACAGGCGGGGATACTCACCACTATACTAACATCAGTGATAACTTTCTGGTGCAGGTGGTGGAGGACCCAACAAGGAGAGGAGCACTACTGGACCTTGTGCTGACAAACAAAAAAGAACTGGTTGAGGGATGTGAAAGTAGGGGGCAGCCTTGGCTGACACTCTAGTGAAGAACCTTTATCCAGCCATTGCAGCACGCAAGCTGTGTGAGATGTCCCACTATGCCTCCCAAGTTATTCCATCAATGTCACAGCCTGTGACAGACCATGGGGGTCCACCACCTCCTGCCTCTTCCCAGTCCAAGCAGAGTGCTGGACATCTGGTCTGCAGGTCTGCAGCCTCTGAATTGTGGCTCCAGGGCCAAGCTCAGACTTGTCATGGTGAATAGTGATACCAAGCACCCAAGAACCCATGTAGGCAAAAGCCTTGCTTCATGGAAGAGACATGCTGGGGGGGTGGCAGAGGGCATGGTAAGACAGACATGAGGTGCCCCCAAAGAGAGCAATCCCTGCTGTGCCCAAGGTGAGAAAGAAAGAGGGCTGGGCTGTGCAGCCCCAGCAGGAGAGGGCATGGCTGTCTGGGGGTGTCTCTGCAGCCCTGGGGGGTCTTTGGTGGAGACAGGAACTGATGTCCAGGTGCTGCTGAACATGTCCTTGGGTGTGGACATCCTGTGATCCAGGCAAACTCCAAATTCATTGGACTCTGAAGACTCTGCATCACCAAGGGGGGAAGCAGAGAATGTGAGAGAGGAGAATCAAAAGAAACTGAGAAAGGAGGCTCACAAGTGGAGACCCCAGTGCAATGTTCTGCTTATTCATAATGTCCCGGTTTCGACTGGGATAGAGTTAATTTTTCTTCATAGAAGCTGGCATAGTGCTGTGGTTTGGATTTAGTTCTACAAGAATGTTGATAACACACGGATGTTTTTAGTTGTTGCCAAGTAGTGCTCAGACTACTCAAAGACTTTTTGAGCTTCTCCTGCTCGGCCAGGGGCATAACAAGCTGGGAGGGAGCACAGCCAGGACAGCTGACCCAAACTGACCAAAGAGCTATTCCAGACCATATAATGTCATGCTCGGGGGGGGTTAGCGGGTCGGTCAGGGGGACAGTGATGGCGGCTCGGGGAGAGTGATTGCGGCTTGGGGAGTGATCAGTGCTCGGAACAGGCTGGGCATCGGTCAGCGGGTGGTGAGCAATTGCATTGTGCATCACTTGTTTTATATATTGTGTATAGTCTCTTACCATTATTATTATTATTATTACTATTGTTATTCTTCTCTCTTATTAAACTCTCGCTATCTCAACCCATGGGTCTTACTTTTTTTTTTTCCCCAATTCTCTCCCCCATCCCGCTGAGCAGCTGTGTGGTGCTTAGTTGCCAGCTGGGTTAAACCATGACAACACAGTGCCTTGCATCTACCGGATAGAGATGGGACCCTGCGGGGGTGGGAATCAGCCACTTTCGCACAAGCACCCAATTAACCTGAGATGCCACCATGGGTGTCTGTGATGCACCCGCTCTGAAGGGACATGGCTCTCCTGTAGGTCCTGTGCTGTCCCTGCAGAGGTGAGGCAGGCAGCATGGGTGATTGCTTCAGTCTCTTTCCAAGCAGGTTCCTGGAGAGCCCCAGGGACACCTGGAGGCAGCGCAGTGGGGTGGGGGCAGAGACAGTGACGCCTTGGGCAGGTCCTCTGCTGCTGGGCTGAGACAGGCTCCTGGGGTGGAGGGAGCTGATGGCCAGCAGGCAGCACTGCCGAGAGACAGCTCTGCCAGGGAAGAGCTCCTCTGCAAAGCGCAGCAGGGCTCTGGGAAAAGGAGTAGGGCAGGGAGAGATTAAAGGCAACTGGGAGTGGGAGGAGAGGGGAGAGCTGAAAGGGAAGGAATCTGGACAGCCCCTGGCACGGTAAGTCTCTTGGTGCAGGGCAATGCAGCTGCGGTTCCGGGAAGGCTCTCCTGAAGCTCTCATGGCCTCCAGGCTCCAGGATCTGTCCGGAGGGCTCCCAGCCCAGGGGCTCATGTGAGACAAGTGTGAAGGGCTGAAGCCGGGGTGTGCACCCAGAGCTGCCCAGGGTGTTTCAGAGGGGACTTTGCCAGAGGCAGGGGCTACCCTGAAGGTGAAGAGCTTTCCTGAGTCTGTGCTTTCAGTTTCCTGCTCTTTCAGGGAAAAGGGAAAAGGCACTGCTACTTGTGGAGAGGGAGACTGAGAGTCCTAAGCTGCCCCACTGAGAGATCAGTAGGTGTGGTGGGAGCCAAGGGAACTGCTTCCACCCACTCCTCTACCTACAGAGAGCACCAGCATCACCTTTGTTGTCCTCATCAGGCTTTGTCTGACCTGCTCCTTACTGCCTGCAGGAGGGGAGTACCTCTGGAGAGTGCCTGAAACTGGGAGGTTTCTTCAGGGCAGAGCTGAGCAGACAGCAGCTGGTGATGGGCTCTGTGATCCCTGAGAGGTGTAGAAATTGAGGGCAGGGAAATCATTTCTGGCAGGGATAGTTCCAGGCAGCAGACACACGAGCAGAGACCATTACAAAAGTCCAACCAGCAATGTCATGGGAAGGACAATTTGGAAAGCTCCCTGTCACCTCTTCCAAGGCAGACTCCCTCCTTGGAGCAAGACCCCTGCTATTGTCTCCCACCCAGCACAGCTTCTTCCTTTCAGGCTGTGTGCTCCAGGGCACAGCAGAGGTGCATCTCTCCGGACACGTGGACCCTTCCCTCTGCAGAGCAAAAAGGCTGAGAGCCACTGCCCTGGCATTTTGCTGTCTTAGAGGTGCTGGGCTCTGCTGGGCAAGGAGAAGGCTTTCCTGAGTGCCCACCCGCCTTTCCTCTCCTTGCTTCCCTTCACAGAAGAGTCAGAGAGTTTTTCTTTGTTTCTGCCATGGGTTGTGCTGCTCTTCTTCCTGCTCCTGGGGTCCTGGCAATAAGAGTGGTGGTGTGGGGCAAGGGCTGGGGGTGTTGTGTGCCTGCTCGGGCATGGACCTGGAGGGTGCTGCCCTGGAGCTGTTTCCATGACACCAAGGAGCCCAAGCCCTCTCTTAATTTTCCCAGCTCGATACAGTCAGTGCTTGGGCAAGGAGACGCTGCTTCCCTCAGCAGACATCACCTTAAGAGTCCTCATTCTGCAGGACAGGGAGTCCTGCGGGGCTGTGAGCATCACTCCAGAAGGGCAGAGCTCTCCTCCAGGACCTTGGTGGTGGCTGAGAGCACCTCATCTGCCCATGCAAATCAGCATCCTGGTCCTATCCTCCTCATCATTATGCTGCATAGCTGTGCTTTGTTACCCTTCCCAAGAATATTTCTCCAGTGGGATGAGGGTGTCTGAATCCTGAAACACAGTGTAAGGAGACACATTACATGCACCTGATTTCCCATCTTTCTCTGTGGAAGAAAGTGTCCTTCTGAGCTTTTTACCCTGTGCTATAGTGCAGCTCAGGAAACTCCTCCCCAGGACCCCCCCCTCCAAACACATGGGGCTGTTTCTTCCTCCACATGTCATTGCTGTAAAGCAGGGCTGACCCTTAAGGAGCCCATGGGTAGAGGGCACTGCTCTGCACAGAACACTCAGCCTAGCACCAACCAGAGCTGAAGCAACGAAGCTGTATCACAGTCCCCCATAAAAGAAAAGCACCCTTAGGTATTTCTCATTGAATGAATAAGATTTTGCTGAGAGAAGCTTCTCTGAATTTTTCTGTTTCATCTCCTTTAGCAGTTTCCATGCCCAGAAGCAACAGATGTCCAATGGGAGCTCCATCAACCAGTTCCTCCTCATGGCATTTGCAGACACACGGGAGCTGCAGCTATTGCACTTCTGGCTCTTCCTGGGCACCTACCTGGCTGCCCTCTTGGGCAACGGCCTCATCATCACTGCCGTAGCCTGTGACCACCGCCTCCACACCCCCATGTACTTCTTCATCTTCAACCTTGCCCTCCTTGACCTGGGCTCCATCTCCACCACCGTCCCCAAAGCCATGGCCAATTCCCTGTGGGACACCAGGGCCATCTCTTTCTTTGGTTGTGCTCTTCAAGTCTTTGTATCTGTCTTTTTAATTTCAGCGGAGCATTTTCTTCTCACTGTCATGTCCTATGACCGCTACGTTGCCATCTGCAAACCCTTGCACTATGGGACCCTCCTGGGCAGCAGAGGTTGTCTTTACATTTCAGCAATTGCCTGGGGCACTGGATTTCTCAATGCTGTCGTGCACACAGCCAATACATTTTCACTCCCCCTTTGCAAGGGAAATGCTATAGACCAATTCTTCTGTGAAATACCCAAGATTCTCAGGCTCTCCTCCACAAATGCCTACCTCAGGGAGGTTGGGCTTATTGCGGTTACTGCCTGTTTACTCTTTGGTTGTTTTGTTTTCATTGTGGTGTCCTACGTCCAAATCTTCAAGGCAGTGATGAGGATCCCCTCTCAGCAGGGACGGCACAAGGCCTTTTCCACGTGCCTCCCTCACCTGGCCGTTGTCTCCCTGTTTCTCAGCACTGTTATATTTGCCCACATGAAGCCCCCCTCCATCTCCTCCTCAGCCCTGGATCTGGTGGTGTCACTTCTTTACTCAGTAGTGCCTCCAGTACTGAACCCCCTCATGTACAGCTTGAGGAACAAGGAGATCAAGGAAGCCTTGCAGAAAATATTTTAACATGGAGTACTGCAGTGTTAGTAAGGTGTCCAGCATCCTCAGGAAAAGGTCATATGCTCTTTTGATCATATAAGTCTGGTTTGTCTCTTTGTTTATTATAAGTCTTATATTACTTTTACTTAAATAATATTCTTCTTACCCACCTACCAGTGTTTTTTTTTTACCTGAAAGACCTGATGTACATATGGAGCAAGACTCCTGGTGTAAGGAAACACAATAAAGAATCCAGAAGAAAATTGTCTCTGCTCCCATCTCTAACATGTCCTATGGAGCTGGGGGGGGCAACCCCACCATACAGGAGGGGCCAAGTACCACAAGCCCATCTGCCACATTGAGGAGCAGGACCTTGTGGACTTTGGGGCTGCCCCTCGCTTCCTCAGTGCACAGATCCTTTCTGCCACCTTCACTTTGGGGCTGCTGCTTCCCTGGAGCCATGGCCATGGCCAACAGCAGGACCTGGTCTTTTTAGAGCAGCACTACCAGCTCAGGACCCTGTGAAGAGCATGGGGTGGCAACCAAGACAGGCTGGCCAGGCCAGCCCGGACATGCTCACCTGGGGAAAGGGATGTTGAAGGAAAACAGCAAGGGAGGAATCCATGGGAGACAGATCTTTATGCAGGCACTCACTGGGGGAAGGCTGCTCTATCCTCTGGCCAGGACTCTTGAGCTGGCCTGGGGAGAGGGCGTGGCAAAGGCAGCGTGTGGTGGGGATGAACTGGACCCAAGAGCAGAAGTTTTTCCATTTTCCTGACCTCCATTTCCTCATGCTGTGGTAAGCCTCCAGCCCTGGGGCTGATGGGGACGCTGACCCCTCTCTGCCCCCCAGCAGCTGCTGTGCCCTTCAGAGGGGCTGCGGCTGTGGGGTGAGTGCCCAGAGCTCTGCAGCACCCTGTGGTGGGCACTGCCATGGGCACTTTTCAAATAATAGTTTTGTCCTCCAGGCACCTGATCAGCTCCCCGACAGCCTGGCTATTAGCTCACTCCTGGGCTCTTCTTTCCAGCTGAAACCCCTCCAAGGTGAACTCCCAGGTCTGGTTCTGAGGTGACATGCTGCTTGGTTTCAGGTCTGCTCCAGAGGAGCTAGGGCTGAGCAGGGTGCCCATGAGCACGGCCTGCCCTCCTGCCTGCCACAGGGGTGTCCTCAGAGCCAGCAGACACACAGGGCCCTTGCCCCTGCCTCAGCCTTCTGTGATTCAACACAGGCACTTGATGGCTGACCTGGCCTGGACCCTTTTACTCACAAACACAGCAGAACTGGATGAGGATGTCAATGCTGAGGGCAGCCATGGCTGCACTGACCATGGCAGAGAAAAAAGACAAAGAGCAGACTCACAGCCTTGGACTACAGGAGAGCAGATTTCAGCCAGTTCAATGTCTACTTGGCAGGATCCTGGAGAGCCAAGGTCCATGGAACCCTCTTGGATCTTCAGGTACAACAACATCAAAACCCAGAAACACATCAGTCTGCTGTTCTGGGAGTTGAGTAGGACCTGGCTGGAGGCTGGTGGGGATGAACAGGGACCTTCTGACTCAAGAATTCAAACACGACAAGGTGTTGCACAAGGCTGGAAGTGGGAACAGGTTGTCCAGGAAGTAGAGACATGGCCTTGGGGTGCAGGGGTGGAGGCAGGAAAGCCAAAGCTCACCTGGGGCTGGAACTCACAAGGAATAGGGAGGACAAGCACAAGGTCTTCTGTAAGTTCACTGTCAGCACGAGGAGTGAGCTGAGTAAAATGTGGTCTCATGGCTCTCAGGGGGCAGGATGTGTTGCCACAAGCCCTGGAAAAGGCTGAGGAACTCACAGTATTTTTCCCATCCGCTTCCCCTGGTCAGATCTGCCCCAGGCCTCCCTGGTCCTCAAGTTTTCTATCGACATATCTGCTAGTAAGGCTGCACTCATGGCAGAGGAAGCTGTGTCTGAGGGGGCACTTATGCCTGTTGGGCACACAGAGGTCCATGGGCACGCACATAGATCCAGATGGGATGTGCCCAAGGGTGCTGAGGGAGCTGGCTGGTTGTCATTGCAAGGCTGCACTTGATCCTCTTTGAAATGCCAGGGCAAGCAGGCAGCTCTCTGCTGGTGGGAAAAAGACAAACATTGCACCCAGCTTCAAGCATGGCAAGAAGGAGCTTCCGGGGAAGTACAGGCTGGTCAGCCACATCACAGGCCCTGGGAAGGTGATGGAACAAATTCATTTGATTAATTCCTTTGCCCACATCTCTCAGCGGTTGCTAGCTCAGATGCCCTGGGGTGGCTGAAGTTACCCCTATGCTGCTCAGAAATGTGACCCAGGACCTATGGGAACCCTTCTGGAGCATTAGCTGGTCACCAGGAAAAGTATCTCCAGGACCTCATTTGAGACATCTTCTTTCTCTCCATTGACTAGAAAGGGCAGACAAAACAACTCAATTTGACATAGGCATCTGCGCTGAGGTTTCTGATGTCAGGGGAGACCGGTCTCCTCGCTTTCTTCATCTAAGGAAGAGTCACTCTTCATTTACCCAGGAAGGAGTGGACAGGGAGTGTTCATAGATGACCCAAAGATCCCTTTATGTAGACACTGTAATAGAGATGTGTTGAGGTGATGTGGAGGAGTGGCTGAGTGAGAATGGGCATGATTTAGTCCCATTCAACAGACCCTGCTCTTAAGCGGATGTGGGTGGAACTATGACCAGAAGAGAAGGTGAAGCCCCTCCGCCGGACAGATGATCCGTCCCAGTCCCAGTAGCGATGTAGGTGTGTGTATAACAGTGTTCTACCAATCACAGTGTGACGTGTGTGTATGTTATTGTTTTCTGCCTATATATACTTTTGTTAGCTGCGCAATAAAGGAGAACGACCATACTCATATTGAGATTCCATCGTTACTCTGGGCCGGCTTCCCCTTCCGACAAGGTGAGTGCAAATGTGGCCACCCAAACCTAGGCTGTTTCACTGAAGTTGGTCACCCTGCTTCCCAGGATCAGCTCAGAGAGCCTGACAACTTGGTGAATGACTATCTCTGTGCAAAAAACGAGGAGTGGCTGTTGCGAATGAATTTGAGAATCCCACCAACTGCGCCCATTTGTCGCAATTGCGTGACTTCACACTATTTGATTTAGTATGAGGTTTTAATTTATTTTTACATTTACAGCAAATCACAGGACTGGATTGTGATATTGCCATAACACTCAATCATCAGTCAATTAACAAAGGGATTCGACAAAATTTGTTTTAATCAAAGCAGCGACTTAGTTTCTAAGATTTGAAAATTGCAAGGTTCACTCTGTTGCTGCTTGGAAGAAATAGACAAAGGAACATGAGTTAGAATGGCTCACAGAGACATCGTGGTTGCAGAGAATAATGAGGACCCTCTTGTTGTGTCATGAGGTTGAGAGCAGGCCCCCTTGCTTTCTCGACTCCTTCTCAGAGAGGAGTCTGGGTGCTGCTGGGTCAATCTTGGTCTCAGACTTGGTCAATGGTTTATGTCTGAGGATAATTTGTGTCTAGCAGCAGTCTAGGACTCACTTTGTAATTAATTCACACAGATTACTTAAGTCGATTCCCAGATGCATACACACAGACATGATTTTATTTATATCTATGCATATAAAAAGTTTTACTGGTTAAAAATTCCCCTTTAGGTCAATGAAATATGTCAAATATCTCGGCATTTCTCAATGGGTGAGGGCTGAGTCTCAAGGAGGGAAGGGTTTCAGCCCAGGCTCCACTGTTGGTCTTTGGCAATGGACCTCTGAGCAAACTTGAGAGTTTATGAGACCTGAGAGGCATCCCACTCAGAGGGAGGTCACAGCCTGCTGCAGTCCAGGAGAGCTCAAAGGGGCCTCACTTTGAACTTCTGTTTTATAGGGTCATGAGATGATTGGCTTTAGTCATTTGTAAACTGTCATCCTGACCACAATCCAGCTGGAGATTAATGAAATTCCAGTAACCGTGGAACCACTGCTCTTGGGTTGTGAAACTGGTGAGGCATGTTTCAAGGCTGTCAGGGGGTAGCCAATTGTTCCTGTTCTGCTCCTCACCTTGAGCAATTGTGATGGGTTGACCCTTGCTGGACTCCAGGTGCCCAACAAAGCCGCCCTATCACTTCCCCCCCTCCACTGGATAGGGGGGGAAAGATAGAATGAACAACTTGTGGGTCAATATAAGGACAGGGAGAGACCACTCACCAAATACCATCACAGGAAAAATAGACTTGACTTGGTGAAAATAATTTTAATTTATTACCAATCAATTCACAGTAGGATGATGAGAAATAAAAACTGACTCTGAAAACACCTTCCTCCCACCCTTCCCTTCTTCCCAGGTTTAACTTTACTCCCAATTTTTCTCTACCTTCTCTACCTCCTCCTGCTGAGTGGCACTGGGGGATGGGGAATGGGGGTTCAGTCAGTTCATCATGCTTTTTCTCTGCCACTCCTGCCTCCTCAAGGGAAGGACTCCTCATGCTCTTCCCCTGCTCCAGTGTGGGGTCCCACTCATGCTATGTCCCATGTGCAGATCTTCAGGGCTGTGCTGAGGTTCCCCTCTCAGTAGGGATGGCACAAAACCTTTTCAACATGTCTCCCTCACCTGGCCGTGGTCTCCCCATTTCTCAGCACTGGCATGGTTGCCCACCTGAAGCACTCGTCTATCTCCTCTCCATCCCTAGATCTGGTGGTGTCATTTCTGTACTCAGTGGTGCCTCCAGCAGTGAACCCCCTCATCTACAGAATGAAGAACAAGGACCTCAAGGAGGATTTATGGAGATTGACCCAACTGACACTGTTTCACTGACAATAACCTCCCTCCCCTTCTTCTCACATTTCCCAGAGTTTATGTTAGGCCACCAGTCCTCTTTTTTTATCTCTTGTGATAATCCTGCTTATAGATATTTTGCTGTGTTTATACCACTTGCCTTGAGGATTGATCCTATTGTGTCTCACTCTTGCACAACACTCTGTCAAGGGTGGCCTTTCAGATAACAGCTCTTAAAATCAAAGGACATGTCCCAGGTTCAGTGCCTGAAGGCTGGGCATTTCCTCCAGAGCTCCTTCCAGGATAATGTCCAAGGAATTGGTCTTTGAAGTAGCCTTTTCTCCTTGTGTTCTCAATTTTTTAGGGGTTAAGCTCATGGTACCCTTTGGTTCCACTGGACCAAACATTCTGGAGTTCAAAGCTCTCTTCCTGGTGTCCAATGGGAGGGGAACTTGTCCACGAGCTACCATTATCAACTCAGGTTTCTTCATGTATGACAGGACTGATGGCATATACCGGACTCTCTCGAAATTAATTTGGAGGGGTGAGGATAGGATGGGGACATGCCATGTGCCCCTGGATTGGCATGAATGGAAACTCAGAATCACAGAATCATAGTCATTATGGTTGGAAAAGACCCCTAAGATCATGAAGTCCAGCCATCAACCCAACTTCACCATGACTACTGAACTATGTCTTAAAGTGCCACGTCTACACATTTTTTGAACACCTCCAAGGATGGTGACTCCACCACCTCTCTGGGCAGCCTGTTCCAATGTTTGTCCATTCTTTCAGGGAAGGAATTTTTTTCATAACATCTAATCTAAACCTCCCCTGGTGCAACATGAAACCATTTCTTCTTGTCCTACCACTTGTTATTTGGGAGAAGAGACCAACACCCCCCTTGCTTCAACCTCCTGTCAGGCAGTTGTAGGGAGTGATAAGGTCTCCCCTCAGCCTCCTCTTCTCAAGGCTAAAAAACTCCAGTTCCCTCAGTAGCTCCCCATCAGCCCTGGGCTCCAGACCCCTCCCCAGCTCCGTTGCCCTTCTCTGGACACGCTCCAGACCCTCTATGTCCTTCTGGGAATGAGGGACCCAACACTGAACCCAGCATTTGAGGGGCGGCCTCACCAGTGCCCAGCACAGGAGCACAGTCACTGCCCTGCTCCTGCTGGCCACCCTATTCCTGATACAAGACAGGATGTTCTTAACCCCCGGTATCAATACAGGCTGAGGGATGAACTCATTGAGCACAGCCCTGCAGAGAGGGACTTGGGGGCACTGATGGACGAAAAGCTGGACATGAGCCAGCAATGTGTACTGGCAGCCCAGAAGGCCAACCGTACCCTGGGCTGCATCAAAAAAACATGGCCAGTAGGACAAGGGAGGTGATTCTGCCCCTCTGCTCCACTCTGGTGAGACCTCAGCTGGAGCCCTGCATCCAGCTCTGGAGCCCTCAGTACAAGAAGGACATGGAAATGTTGGAGGGGGTCCAGAGGAGGACTACTAAAATGATCTGAGGGCTGGCGCTCGTCTCCTATGAGGCCAGGCTGAGGGAGTTGGGGTTGTTCAACCTGAAGAAGAGAAGGCTGTGGGGAGACCTGATTGCGGCCTTTCAGTACTTAAAAGGGAGCCCATAGGAAAGACAGGGCCAATCTTTTTACCAGGGCCAGTTGTGACAGGACAAGGGGTAATGGTTTTAAACTAAAACAAGGTGGCGGAGGAGGGTGGTGAAACACTAGAACGGGTTGCCCAGAGAGGTAGTGGAGCTCCCATCCCTGGAAACAATCCAGGTCAGGGTAGATGGGGCCCTGAGCAACCTGATCTAGTTAAAGGTGTCCCTGCTCGCTGCAGTGGGGTTTGACAAGGTGGCCTCTAAGGGTCCGTTCCAACCCAAAGCATTCTATGATTTTTGTTTCCATGCTGTTGGCCCTCTTGGCCACCTGGGCACACTGTTGGCTCATATTCAGCTGCCTGTCGACCAACACCCCCAGGTGCTTTTCTGCCTGGCAGCTCTCCAGCCACTCTTCCCCATGCCTGTAGCGTTGCATGGGGTTGTTGTGACCAAAGTGCAGGACCTGGCACTGAGCCTTGTTGAACATCACACAGTTAGCCTCATCCCATGGATCCAGCCTGGCCGGGTCCCTTTGCAGAGCCCTTCTCCCCTCCAGCAGGTCAAAACTCCCACCTAGTTTGGTGTCATCTGCAAGCTGACTGAGGGTGCACTCAATCCCCTCATCCACATCATTGATAAAGATATTAAACAAGACCGGCCCTAGAACTGAGCCCTGGGGGACACTGTGACCGGCCGCCAATTGGATGTAACTGCGTTGACCACAACTCTTTGGGCTCAGCCATCCAGACAGTTTTTTACCTAGCAAAGAGTAGGCCTGTCTAAGCCATGAGCCACCAGCTTCTATGGGAGACAGGGTCAAAGGCCTTGCTGAAGTCCAGGCAGAGAAAATCCACTAGGCAGGTCACCTGGTCAGAAGGAAATCAGGTTGGTCGGGCAGGACATGCCTTTCATGAACCCATGCTGGCTGGGCCTGATCCCCTGATTCTCCTGCACATGCCTGGTGAGCGCACTCAGGATGAACCACTCCATACCCTTCCCCAGTACCAAGGTCAGGCTGATAGGCCTGTAGGTCCCCAGATCCTCCTTCCGGCCCTTCTTATAGATGGGCATCACATTTGCTAACTTTCAGTCATCTGGGACCTCCCCTGTTAACCAGGACTGCTGATCAATGATGGAGAGTGGCTTGGCAAGCTCCTCTGTCAGCTCCTTCAAGCACTCTTGGTTGGATCCCATCTGGCCCCATAGACTTGTGGGTGTCCAGATGGTGTAGCAGATCGTAAACTGCTCATAATCCTGTCATAACCCCATCAGCCCCTCCGAAGGCTGAATTGATTGATTTAGACATCCCTGAGTTGAGAAACCCCTGCCGCTGTCCCCAGTAAGTGAGCCGGGGGACAGCCAGTGGGTCCATTTAAGGAGGCTCACAGAAAGCAAGGAAGGGGACCTGTTAATTCCCTTTCCCCTAGGTCCCTTTAAGACCCCAGTCACATTCTCGGTAGATATGGATACTCAGATGTCGGCACTCCGAAGAGATGTGGAAATATGTCTGGGTGACAGACATCTTTACAAATTCCAAACTATGGCCAGCATCTTGAGTTAAGTGTTGATTGCCTGGAGACAACACTGTAACAGAGCTCACTCTGATACTAGGGACTTTACCTACAAATATTTTGGGGCTTAATTTGCATGGCGAGCATGGATTGACTCCGAGGGGAGGGAATGGAAGTTCGGACTCCCTATGGCTTCAATAAAGCCTTTGCGGTTGCTGCCTGCACCCCCACCTTCAAAAATAGTTAATGTGAAACCTTATGCCTTACCATTAGGGGTGAGAGAGGGGATTGCCCCTGGAATAACCAAGTTACAGGAACAGGGAGTAATCATCCCAGCTCACTCCCCTTATAATTCCCTGGTGTGACCAGTCTGCAAACCAAACAGAAAATGGCAATTAACAGTCGGTTATTGGCGCTTAAATGCTGATACATGTCCCCTAACAGCTGCAGTGCCTGACATGGCCGAGCTGATCGCAACAATACAAGTTGTTTTGGGGTTTGTTGCCCACCAAATCCTGGCTACCGTTGATGTGACAGACATGGGTTTTATGGTCCCCTTGCAGGAAGCAGACAGGGATTGCTTTGCTTTTACCTGGGAAGGGATACAATTTGCCTTTACACGTCTTCCTCAGGGATACCACCACTCGCATACCATCACCCACTATGCACTGGCACAGGAGCTTGCCTGGTTACCCTGGAGGAGGCAGTTAAGGTATATCAATATATCAATGATGTATTGGTTGGAGGCCCTGATACCAGTTTAGTAGGAAAGACCCAAACAGAAATAATTTCTCACCTGGAAAGTTTGGGGCTCCAGATCCCAGCAGAGAAAGTACAGCTCCCTTCTCCAGAGGTAATGTTCCTGGGTATCTGGTGGAGAGGAGGAACGGTGTACACTCCCCCTTAAACTTTACCCTTGAGCAGGTGAAAATGCCTGAAAATAAGAAGGAACTGCAACGTGCCTTCACCTTGTTTTGGAGCAAACATATTCCCAATTTGTCTATCACAGCTCGCCCCCTCTATGATTTAACATGCAGATGGGCTCCCTGGGACTGGGCCTTCACGAAGAAGCCTTAAAGTTGTTACTTTTCAAGGCTGGGATATATCTGGCCTTAGGGCAAATACACCAAACAGATCCACTCCGTATCGAGTGGGGTCTTGCAATTCCTGGATTATGCATACATATGTGGTAACATGGACTGGGGGGGTCCAATTCATCCTATAGGGTTTTATTTGCGCAGTTTCAAAGATGCAGAGAAACGTTACTTGATTTGGGAGAAGGGTCTCTTTGTGGTCAACCTAGCTTTGTAGGAGGCGTAAAAAATTATACAGCAGCAACCAATCATTTTGTGAGGGCCCTTTAAAGTCTTGAAACCAGTACTGGCTGGGATCCCCCTCCTGCAGGGGTTGCACAGCGAGAAACAGTGAGGAAGTGGTATGTGCAATGAGGTCACTATTGCCACACAGGACGGATAGAACAGGGAACACGCAAAGTGCTCCAAATACAAGACCCACCCTCTGACCACACATACACAGAACCTCCTTCTTCACGCATAAAACCTGCTCCTCCATTGGAATCTCATCGAAAAAAACGTGTGGTTCATCAATGCATCTTCTAAAAGATTGGGAAAAATTGGGAAGTACTGAGCAGTAGCCCTACCTGTTGACTCAGGGGACCGAATCATAACAGTAGGTGAGGGAAGCGCCCAGGTGGGGGAATTGACAGCCGTTTGGAGTGCGATAAAGAGAGAAGCTGAGAACACGGGATGTGTGGTGTTTAAAGGGTGCAGGGAGTGGCTCCCCTCTGGCAACAGAATCAGTGGGAGGTTAACCGGGTACCCGTGTGGCAAAGCGAAAAATGGGAGGAGATCTCAAATCTTGCCCAACAGGGAACTTTCTTGGTGGGATGGGTAGCTGAACATCAAGAGGGGAATCATCCAGCAGACATCTGGAATAATCAGGTAGGTTCGCTAACCCACTTAGCTACGATGGTGGTGGCAGAAGCCAAAGAAGAAAAGTGGGCACATCTGCTCGAGTGGTTACATGGGAAGTGCCGTCATTTAGGAATTAAAGAACTTTTCAAAGCTGGTGGCAGGGGCTGACCTGTTACCTGGGAATTGTGTAACAAGATCATTTCTGCTTGCAGTCAGTGCTGTACAGGATTAGAAAGGCATCCCTTGCAAGAACCCCCACTCCACTTGCAAAATTGGAAGGGACTATGGGACACCTGCAGGTGGATTATATTGGTCCTTTCCAAGTCTTCGAGGGAAAATGCTATGTTCTTGTCCAGCAGTTCCCAGTGACAAGATGGGCGTGATGGACACAGCTAAAACCACATGAAATTCCATCTGAAATCAAGGGAACACTTCTTGACTATGAGGGTGGTCAAACACTGGAATAGATTGCCTAGAGAGGTTGTGGAGCCTCCATCCATGGAGATATTCCAAACCCGCGTAGACAAGGTGTCGAACAACCTGCGCTAGCTGACCCTGCCTCAGCTGGGGGGGGGAGGGGGATGTTGAACTGGATGATCTCTAGAGGTTGCTTCCAATCTCAACTATCCTGTGAATTTAAAGGAGAAAATTCAGACAGAAAGAAATGAACTCCACCTGGCCTTGGCAACAAATACCTTGGAATCCTGTGGAGAGGACCCGTGTTGAGAAAGGGAATAGTGTAAGGAGGAAGGAATGGCAGAGATGAACTGTTTTGTACTGACTGTAATCCCCCACTTCCCACCCCCCTTGTGCCTCTCAGTGCTGGAATGAAACAATAATCTGAGCCTAGGGGAAAAAAAAAAAAAGTGGTGTAGGGAACGAGCATTAATATTTTTATCATAGTTTCTCACCATCAAATCTATTTTGACAATAAATTCATAATTGATAAGTGATCCCTCAGCCTTCGTCTTGACCCATGAGCATTTTAATCTCATTTGCCCATGCCACCCCTCCCCATAACTTTGAGGAGCACGGGTGAGTGAGCATCTGGGTGGGTGTCTGGCTTCTGGCCAAGGCTAACCCACTGCTGCATCCAGTATGGGGCTCCCCAGCACAAGGTGGACTCTGACAGACAGAAGCAAGTCCGGCAGAGGCCAGAAGGATGGTTGGGGCCTGGAGTGCACTGTGGACAAGGAGAGGTTGAGAGAGCTGGGGATTTTTGAGAAATCCCTCAGAGTCAAACACCGGAATAAGGACCCAGGCCAGTTGGTGGGATCTCAGTCAGTGGAGTTTTCAATATTTTTTGAGACAAGGCCATGAGTACCTGACCTTATTGGAGCTGTCTGAGAATGGGCTTGGCTGAGAGGCCAGCTGTGGCAGGAGCTGTGGGACATGTATGTAATAAATGTCAGTAGGAACCTGTTTACCTTTGTATTAATAATGACACTGGAGTTGGGTAGCCATGGGGGTAACCATGCAGCAAAGGTCCCTTCTCAGGATGGGAGTGTATGGCCAGAGATGGAAATGGCCGGTGTGTGGAGTGGTCAAGGAAAATTGCCTTGGGGCAGCTTCCCTGGGGTGTCCAGGAAACATCACAAACCAGGCCCTTCCCTTCTGAACATTGGTGCCTTGCTTCCTGTACTGTGTCACTTGGCTTTGCAGTGGGAGCACCCTGCTGGGTGCCCTCACCCTGCATGCTCAGACAGCTGAGCTCTACCCGGGTGGTTTCCTTCCCCAGGCATTTTCCTGCCCAGCCCAGCCTGTCCCCAGCTCTCCCCACCTCCCCTGCCCTCTCCCCAGCTCAGCCCACCAGAGCAGCCCAGCCTGGGCTGGTCCCACAGCAGTGCCCACCCCAGGGTGCAGCAGAGCTCTGGGTACTCACCCCACAGCCCCAGCCCCTCTGAAGGGCAGAGCAGAGCAGGTCCTGTGGGGCAGAGAGGAGTGTCAGCCTGTCCCATTGGCCCCAGTGCTGAGGGCCTGTCATAGTATGAGGAGGCAGAGACCAGTATCTCCCCTTGTCTCCATGAGATCCTTATTGCCAAGTGACAGAAGCCCCACTAAGCTGGCCCCACTCCCCAGCACAAGATTCCTGACCCGGGGGCTCCTCAGGCTGCTCTGGCTGCCCCACCAACAGCGCAGCCTGCCCCGAGCTGGTACATGCAGAAATTGGTCTCTCTTTGCCATTTACTGTCTCCTGGAACTGCGGAGTTGCTCCTTTGCTCTGGTCCAGTGACATCCCTGCCCCCAGAAAGCCTTTTCCCAGGGGAATGTGCACATGAAGAACCCAAGCACAGCAGCACAGCCTCATGGGGACAATCTCTTCAGCCTATTCCTGACCTCAGTTTTGGAAGAAGAGCCCAGCCTCCACACATCTGCCCTGAGGAAATCCCCTTTTATTACAGAGACATGACATAGGAGGCCAGCTGTACCATCATGCCAGACACACATACAAAGGGCTCTGTGTCAGACAGGCTGGTTTTCTGTCTCCAGAGAAGTGGAGTGGCTGCAGACCTTCCTGGACAAACATGGTTATCACAGACAAAAAGCCCAAGGCACATGAGAATCCTGATATGAATTGGAAAACCCTTGTGAAAAGACATGGGCATCACATTGCTGCTACAAGACCACTAATTATGTCAGCTTCTTCAGTGCGTCCTTGAGCTCCTGGTTCCTCATGCTGTAGATGAGGGGGTTCAAGGCTGGAGGCACCACTGAGTAGAGCAATGACACCACCAGGTCCAGGGACGGGGAGGAGATGGAGGGGGGCTTCAGGTAGGCAAAAAATGAGGTGCTGAGAAACAGGGAGACAACGGCCAGGTGAGGGAGGCACGTGGAAAAGGCTTTGTGCTGTCCCTGCTGAGAGGGGATCCTCAGCACAGCCCTGAAGATCTGCACATAGGACAGCACAATGAAAACAAAACAGCCAAAGACAAAACAGATACTAACCAAAAGAAGCCCAACCTCCCTGAGGTAGGAGTCTGAGCAGGAGAGCTTGAGGATCTGGGGGATTTCACAGAAGAACTGGTCCACAGCATTGCCCTTGCAGAGGGGGAGTGAAAATGTATTGGCCGTGTGCAGGAGAGAATTGAGAAAAGCACTGCCCCAGGCAGCTGCTGCCATGTGGACACAAGCTCTGCTGCCCAGGAGGGTCCCGTAGTGCAGGGGTTTGCAGATGGCAACGTAGCGGTCATAGGCCATGACAGTGAGAAGAAAATATTCTGCTCCAAGCAAGAAGGAAACCAGAAAGACCTGTGCAGCACATCCTGCATAGGAAATTGCTCTGGTGTCCCCCAGGGAGTTGGCCATGGATTTGGGGAGAGTAGTGGAGATGGATCCCAGGTCGAGAATGGAGAGGTTGAGGAGGAAGAAGTACATGGGGGTGTGCAGGTGGTAGTCGCAGGCTACAGTTGTGATGATGAGGCCGTTGCCCAGGAGGGCAGCCAGGTAGATGCCCAGGAAGAGCCAGAAGTGCAAGAGCTGCAGCTCCCGCGTGTCTGCGAATGCCAGGAGGAGGAACTGGGCGATGGAGCTGCTGTTGGACATTTGCTTCCTCTGAGAATGCAGCACTGTTCAAAATGAAAAAAGAAAATGCCAAGTTTGGGGATTCTTCTCTGAGCAAAATCAAAGACATTTTTCCGAGACACCCTGCTGCTACATACACCCAGTTGTTTGGTTTTTTTCTAGGAGACCTTTCTTCATCTCCATGGCTTCAGCTCTGGTTGGTGCTGGGTGGGTGCGTTCTGAGGAGCAGGGCCTCTTCCCACTGACTGCCAATGAGCCAGCCCTGCTCTGCAGCAGTGGGTTCATGGGAACAGTGAGGGTACGAGCCAGTCCTGGTGTTTGACTTTGTCAGATGGAACCGCTCGTAATGCAAAAGGACTTGTCAGCATCTGCACTCCCAGTGCTGAGGTGGTTTCTCATGGCATGAGACATGGCAGAAGACAGTTTGAGAGGTTTGGGGTTTTCCAGCTCCCCCTCCCATCCCGGGAAGTGGTTTAGGATGTCAGAAACCCTCAGCATTTCTGCTGCACTCAGGGAGAAGAGAGTCCTGAGAGGGAGGAGGATTGCCTGTGGCTTAGAGCAGAGTGAAGGGAGCTGGTCTGTCCCTCCCAGCTGCCCTGGGCTTTCACCTTTCTGAGCTGGAGGGTGATCACACTCCCATGTTACCCTGAAGATCACCAGACACACTGCTGAGAGCAGAGGGATTCACTGCAAACCACTAAATGTCTCACCCTTTCCTAAGGTCTCAGCACCCCACTTTTAGCCCAGGACACAGATGGCTCATCTTATCAACCCCACAGATTTCCTCAGACATTAAATCTCTGCATTCTCCATGGGACTTTCAGATGAAACAGGTGCTATGGAACACGTTTGCGTCCTGGAGGGCAGTTCAAAGCTTGAAGAAAGACCTCAAATAGATAGCCATGTGCCCTGAAGATGTCACCTCTGTAAGTCAGCTCATTCCCCAGCCCCACAGACTGCATTGCCCACAGCCCCACAAGTGAGAGGAAACCTGGGAGACTTCTTCCCATGGACACATCCGCAAGTGATGACACATGAGATCAATGTGTGACGGCAGCTGAAAATCCCATCCCCAGAGAGCCTGACAACAAAACCTAGAGAACATTAACAGTAACACAGGCAAGTGGAGAAACAAGGGAAAATAGTGAGGGTCAGGCTGAGAGAGGCCATGGCAGAGGCAGGCGGGCCCCCAGGCAGCGTTACCCTGCCCCAGCTCTGCACCCCACCTCCCAGGCACCACCATGGCCGGGCAGCTGCTCTCAGCCCCTGGGCTCTGCAGAGGGAAATGGCCACGGGGCTGGAGAGCTGCCCCACGGCTCTGCTGGAGCTCTGGCTGCAGAGGAGATGGTTCCCACCTTGGAGCCCCCAGCCCTGAGGGCAGAGGCTTTGGTGGCTGGGAGAGGAGGCCAGGGGGCTTGCTCAGAGGAAGGGCTCTGAACAGAGGGGATGTTATGGACATTTCTGATTTCTCCCTCCCACAACATTTCTGGGTTTGGTTTCCTCTTCTTTCCTGATCATATCCCTGCTGCCTGGAGATTCTCACCCTGGGAGGTGTTTCCCTGTCCCATGAATTTTTCCTGCTCACAGACCCCATCCCAACCTCTGTGCATTCACCTTGATCCTTCAGAAACCTGCCTGTTTACAGGGTGCATGTTCCTGTTGGGAGGTTCAGAAGGTCAGAACAACTTCATGGCTCCATCAAAGGGGATGCTGGTGCTGTCGGTAGGCAGAGGAGTGGGTGAAGGCAGTTTAGGAGGCTATTAGCAGACCTACTGACGGCTCAACGGTATAAGGCAGGAGTCTCAATGACTTGTTATAACTTGACCGGTCCTTTTCTATTTCTCTTTCTCTCCCCACAGCCTCCTGCTGTCCCTCCCATCCCCTGCCCTCAGAGTAGGAAACTGAAAGCACAGACTTGGGAAATCTTATCTTTATAGTAAACCCTGCCTCTTGAAACATCTCCTTAGAAGTTTCCTAGTGGTGATCTGGAGCTGTGAGCAGCTCTGACCCATGCCACACCTTCTCAACAGCAGAAGGACCCTGTCCTGCCCTGCCAGAGGTTGCTCCTTCCACTCACAGCTCCAATCCGCAGCACCATGGGGGGCTCCCTGGGCAGGTGAGTGCTGACCCTGGCAGGCATCAGAGCCTCTGCCCCAGCACACAGCCCCCTGGGGTGCAGGGACTGGGCTTGGAAGGACAGCCCTGGGCTCCCCTGGCTGCACACCCACCTTCGCACCCTGCAGTCATGCCCGGCAGAAGGCAGCCGTTATGCCCTGTCCCTCTGACAGTGCAGCATGGAAGCTCTGGAGCATGGTCTTCCTACACTATTGCTACTGTGAGAGTCATCCTGACAGATCCTGTAAAATGTGGGATGTACCGGCTTATGGAGATCCCTACAGCTCTCAGCATCCTCCCACCCCAGACTGCCTTTAACCTCTCTGCCCCTGTGCCCCATCACTCAGCCCCGTGCAGCACCAGGACCCTGCTCTGAAGAACAGCCCTGGGCACCCCTGCCTGCACACACGGCTTCACACCATGCAGCCCTCCCCAGGAGAAAGCAGCCATCATGCCCTGTCCTCTGACAGTGTGGCAGAGTATCCCTGTTTGGGAGCACGTCCTTCTCCACACTAAAGAAACCTTGAGAGCCATCCTGCCAGATCCTAGCTGCAGCAAGATGCGCCCGGTCTAGAAGAACCCTCCAAGACACTCATGTGCATTGCCCTGCAGCCAGAGTCTTACCATGTTAAGGACGGTGTAGATTTCTCCTGCAGTGAGCTCTCAGCATTTGCCCACCCCACACAGCCTGTAAAATATCTCTGCCTTGCTCCCCTCCCCTCGGTGCCTGCAGGCAGTGCCCTCAGCCCTGCTGCGCTTTGCAGGGGAGCTGCTCCTGGGCAGAGCTGTCTCTCGGCAGCGCTGCCCCCTTGCCATCAGCTCCCTCCATCCCAGGAGCCCAGCCCAGCTCAGCAGCACAGGACCAGCCCAAGGCACCACTTGCTCTGCCCCTCGGGGCTCCCTCCAGGTGTCCCTGGGGCACGAGGGGAACCTGCTGTGACACAGCCTGAAGTCATCCCTGATCTTCCCTCCCTCAGCTGGGCAGAGACCCTTGTTTCCTGCTTTGTTATTTCTCCAAATTATCTGAGTCCAAGATTTAACTCTTCATGTCCCATCATTAGAGAGGAATCTAAGACAGTGACCAGGAGGGATCTCCTTTGCCTCTGCTGAGGGAAGGCATTCAGCTCAGCCAATGAGACACCTCATCCTGGGTCTGTAGCCCTGGGGCTGGAAGGGGACTCTGCTCCCTCCCATGCCTGCCACAAACCCAGGTGTTCAGGTGGGCACAAAATGGGCAGCTGCACGTGAGCTCCTTGTCTCAGCTCCCATGGCAATTACTGGAGATGGAGGCCAGGAGTGAGCTGTTCAGATGCAAATTCCTTGTGACATCTGAGGTGACAGAGGTGACCAGGATGCATGCTGGTGAGCTCTAATGGAGCAGTTCTTAGAGACAAGGCAGCATCTGGGGATATCACCTTGGAGGTGGGTGGGAAATTTCTTTGGCTACGTGAAAGGAGAGCAGATGACCACATTTATGACAACTGAACCTGTAACTGTTCCTTATGTCCAGTGTCCCATAGAGGTATTCAGCTGATCAAATGGCATCGTGTGCCATAGGAAGGAACTAGTCTCTCTCCCTCTCCACCACCAGCTGTATTTTCTACATGTCCTTTGAGTATAACGACAGTTTTGTCAAGCACATCCCTTCATTGCCCAACCTAAGTCAGGGCAGATGAATCTTAATTTAATTTCCAAAGAGAGGCCTGTTAGTGCTGTGTGAGATGCCAGGGCTCTCCAGCACAACTACATGCGGCTGACCCAAACAGCACGGGTCCTAGAACAGAAACCCCCTCCACATTCAGACCAGTTGCGTGACAGGCACCACGCAAAGCATCTCAGACAGATCTGGTGCCTTTGGGCCAATGGCTGAATCCCAGCACTGCAGTGACCTAAGGCATGTCCTTGCACTATCCAGTAGATGCTGGGCAGTGCATGAATACCAAGCACATCACACCAGGGCCTCCACTTATGCGCATTCCCTCTCAAACTCTGCTGGTTCTTCTCTCCCACACCATTTAACCATCCCCTCAATGTCATGATCATGGATGAGGCCAATGATTTTCATTCTGCCTGTATCACAGGATGTCCACACCCAAGGACACCCTCAGCATCACCTCTTCCTTCCTGAGATCAGCTTCACCTCCCCACCACAAGCCTTCAGAGGCTTCAGAGGCATCACAGGCAGGAAAGCCCTCTCCTGCTCAGACTACACAGCCCAGCTCTGTTTCCTTCTGGCACTGGGGAGAGCAGGGTTTGCTGCCTTCGTGGGCACCTCTTCTCTTCTTTACATCGCTGTCTGCTGCCCACCATGTCTCTGCTCTGAAGCAAAGCCTTTGCACAACCAAGGTCTTTGGCACTTGGTAGCAGGCTTCCCTGTTGCAAGTCTGCTCTCAGCCCTGGTGCCACAGCTGAGGTGCTGCAGCCCAGACGTGCACTGATGCCCTCAGCCTGGGGCACAGCCAGGAGGAGCCGGAGCTCTGCATGCAATCTCTTCGTTCCACTTGGAGGGACTAACAGCTGAGGCGTGTTGGGCAGCTCACGTGATTGGGGTGCTGTGATGGGTGGGTACAGGATCACGAGGACAGACAGGCCAGAAAGATGAGGAGGGAGGTGTGTTCAGCGTGAAGGAGCTGCTTAGATGTGTGGAGCTCCTCTATGGGATTAATAAATGGGGTTATCCCTTGTAGGTGAGGGTCAGAGGAGAGACTGGTATGGGTGACATTGCTGTGGGAGACAAAAAATCCATCCAAGTCCCGCTATGGACTTTAATAACCCTGGTATTCGCTGGAAGGGGACCGCAACAGCGTGCAAGCAGTCATGGAGGTTTCTGGAGGGCCTTGGGACACAGGTCTTTATAGCACAGCTTCCAGTTTGGCCAAACATGGTCTCACGCATCTGCATCTCTTAGTCTCAAAGAAGGAAGAGCTGGACATAGATGTGAAAACCAGCCTCAGCCTTGGCTGTTGCAGCCATGAAATATTGGGCTGTCACCTCCCAAGAGGAAGCAGAATAGAAGAGCGCAGGTGCTAGACCTCAGAGGAGCAGATTTTGGCCTGGTCTTGCAACTTTAAGTGGGGCATCCCTTATGAGCAGAACAGAAGAGTAGCAGAGCTCCGTACAGCTGGACCTGTCTTCAAGGACAGTGTCTTTCAAGTATGAGAGTGTGCCTACCCATAATCAGGCAAACAAGGAGAGACGTCAAGAGAGAAGTGTGGCGAAACAGGAAACTCATGGGGAAGCTCCATAGAAAAAAGGAAGCATACAAGAGGTGGAAGCAAGGATTGAAGGAAACATGGTTGGTTTTAGGAAAGCCAGAGCTCCCATAGAGTTGACACTTGCAAGGGAATTCAAGGGTACAATGTTACCACTTGAGGAACTGTTAAAGAAGAAATCACAGAATCACAGAATCGCAAGGGTTGGAAGGCACCTCGGGAGATCATCTAGTCCAACCCCCCTGCTAAAGCAGGTTCTCCTAGAGCAGGTTGCACAGGACATCATCCAGGCGGGCTTTGAATATCTCCAGAGAAGGAGATTCCACAGCCCCCCTGGGCAGCCTGTTCCAGTGCTCTGTCACCCTCTGAATAAAGAAGTTTTTCCTCATATTCAACTGAAACCTCTTATGTTTCAGTTTGTACCCATTGCCCCTTGTCCTGTCACTGGACACCACTGCAAACAGACTGCTTCCGTCCTCTTCACTTCCGCCCTTAAGATATTTGTAGGCGTTGATGAGATCCCCCCTCAGTCTCCTCTTCTTCAGGCTGAACAAGCCCAACTCTCTCAGCCTTTCCTTGTAGGGGAGATGCTCCAGTCCCTTTATCATCCTACTTGCTCTCCTCTGGACTCTTTCTAGGAGTTCCTCATCTTTCTTGAACTGGGGAGCCCAGAACTGGACACAGTGCTCCAGGTGGGGTCTCACCAGGAGGGGGAGGAGAACCTCCCTCCACCTGCTGGCCACACTCCTCTTAACACACCCCAGGATACCATTGGCCTTCTGGGCAACAAGGGCACCCTGCTGGCTCATGGTCAGCTTGTCGTCCACCAGGACTCCCAGGTCCCTCTCAGCAGAGCTGCTTTCCAGCAGGTCAGCCCCCAGCCTGGACTGGTGCCTGGGGTTCAACCTCCCCAGGTGCAGCACTCGGCACTTGCCCTTGTTGAACTTCATCAGGTTCCTCTCCGCCCAGCTCTCCAGCCTTCCCAGGTCCCGCTGAATGGCAGCACAGCCTTCCGGCGTATCAGCCACTCCTCCCAGTTTGGTGTCATCAGCGAACTTGCTGATGGGGCACTCTGTCCCCTTGTCCAGGTCATTGATGAACAAGTTGAACAAGACTGGGCTGAGTACTGAGCCCTGGGGAACCCCATGAACTACCAGCCTCCAACTGGACTCTGCCCCGCCGATCAGAACCCTCTGAGCCCTGTCATTCATCCGGCTCCCAATCCACCTCACTGCCCACTCATCCAACCCATACTTCCTGAGCTTCCCTATAAGGATGTCATGGGAGACAGTGTCAAAAGCCTTGCTGAAGTGAACACAATGATGAATTTAGGAAGAGTAGTTGTGAGGTAATCTTGGCTTTTGTCTTCCCCAGCAAAGTCTCCCAGTTTGGTGTGCCTAAGAGGCAGAACCCCAGGTGAAATCCAGCAGTGGATGGAGATCAAGCCAGGGGTTACATAGGTAAAGTCAACCCTAAATAGTCCACGGGACCAGATGGGATTAAGCCAAGGATGTTGAGAGACCAGGCCAATGTTGTAGCAGGGTTGCTCTGATACCTTTTGGAAGGTCATCATGCTGGAGAAAGCAAAAGGCAAGTCTTGCATCCATCTTCTCCAAAGACCCAAGGACTGAGCAGGGGAATTATAGGCTGCAGTGGCAGAGGCCAGGGGCTGGGTGGCTGGGCATCAGTTCTGTGGAAAAGGCTCTGGTGGTCCTTGAGTTTCTTTAGGCAAAACATGAGTCAGTAGAAATGAAGGTCAAGAGCATCCTAGGCTGTAGGAGCAGGAGCACAACCGGAAGAAGTGATTCTCCTCCTCTGCTCAGCACTTTTCACATCACATCCAGAATACTTGCCCAGGTTTAGACCTTGTGCAATGACAGTGAGACATTGGCAAACAGGAGCCACTTCACTGGAGGGCCACTAAGACAGTAACTGTTCCATTATCCTTCAAGTGTTTGTGGGATTTCCCCAACAACATCAGTACCTGCAACAACAACAACAACAACAACAAAAGCATTAATCTGCGTTAACAGAAATACCTGCAGTGGAGCAGTCTGCATCCGTGGTAGCCACTTTGGGCAATGCCAATTAAATCAGTATTTGCAATAGAGAGCATGATACTCAATCCAAAAGTACATGTCCAAAGCAGTTCAGGTGAAGGGCAGTCTTGCAGAAGCCACCCTTTGTGTTCCCAGCTGGCATGGCCACTGCTGATTTCCTTCCCCAGAGTGGCAGAGGCTGGACCCCTTTCTGAGGAAGGACTCCCTGCAAGGAAGCCACAGCCATAGGTGCTGCTCACCTGGTTCTCACTGGCACTTCACTCAGCATCTGTTTTGTTGTATTTAGTGCTTTTCTGTGACTACTCATTTTGCACAGAAGATCTTCAGTAGACAAGAATTTCATAAAAGATGGTCATAAAAGCCCTGTGTTGTACAGGAAAGCTCACCATGAGCTCTGGAGGGACCCAGGAAGGTCGTTAATAAGCACCAGGATGATCCAGGAAGCTCAAGGCCTCTTCTGTGCCCCTGCCTGAGGGAATAGCACCTCAGGTGTAGCACCAGGCCAAGCTCAGACTTGTCTTATGGAAACCTGGCACCGAGTGTGTCTGAAACTCTGTCTGTGCAAAAGCTTTGCTTCAGAGCAGAGACATGCCAGAGTGTTTGGCACAGGGGAACATAAAGCTGAAGTTGAATGCCAGGAGAATGAGCAAACCCCGCTGTCCTCAAGGACAGAGAGAAACAGGTCTGGGAAGTGCCGCCCTGGCAAGAAATGGGGTTTTTGTCAGCGATGTCTCTGCTGCCCCTGCATGACGTAGGCAGAAGTGAACCTGATCTCCATGGATCTCCCTGCTGCTGACAGACCCCCTATGAAAATGATTTGTGGGTTCCTTGACAGTCTTATCAAGGGAGAGAGTAAGTGTTGGGGAGAGAAAAAAGAGCAGTTTGAGAATGTAGGCACATGAGTGGAGACCCCAGTGTGATGTGTCTCCTGGATGGAAAGGGAAAGGGACAGACCTTGCCACAGTGCAGTGCTGGCAATCAGTCACCTGTGTTACGATAATTTGAAACTGGCCCGTGCCGACAAGGAGAGAGGCTAGGACACAACATACAGACTTATAAGGGTAACTATTTCTTCATGAGCATGAGGTGCCCAAGCTAAATTGGGGTACCTCAAATCTGGTTTTACATAGGGTTCTTATACCCTTCACACATTCAGGGACAACATGATTTGACCACTCACTAATTAACACAGACAGTACCAACTCTTAATCATAATGAAACTGCAAAGCAACCATATTTCTGCAGTGTCATCAGCCATCAGCATTCTCCCTGCTTGTCTATTGAGCCAGACGTCCCTGGAGCTGGTCTGTTGATAGTAACTTATCGACAGTGCTAGACACTGGGAGGGCTTCAAGGACGTGTCAGAGGAGCTAGGATATTGGTGTTACCATGGTTGTCCAGGGGTACCTTTCACCCTTCATGGACAGCTCTACAACTCGGAGAAACAAAGCCCTTATTTCCAGAGCTGGGCTGTCCTTGTGATGAGATGGTGTCCTTCAGTTTGCTTACTCAAGCATGGCTAAACAGTACACAACATGAACTACCTTTATCTATATGTATTTATTAGGAAAGTTAATACCCTTTCATACTCTAAAGACTGACTGGCATGGTAGTTAGGGAGGCAAATTTTCATATCCTTGGTCCAGGGGATGTCTGTGGCCAGGTGGATTCTGCAGTCTTGGTCTCGTGCTGGCAGGACTGGGGGATCAGCATTGGGGTTCAGGACTGGGGGATCAGCATTGGGGTTAGCTCTGCCTGATTGCTGAGTCACATCACAGTATCAAAAGCCATTAGCTTTATTTCTTAGGGATTTTCGAATCATTCTCATGTTGGCACTATGTTCAGTGTTAATCCCTGTTACAAGTTCTTTCACAGGTCATCAGAGAATGGACATTTTTCTAGTTGAAGTCAGCACTGTCCTCCCCATACCCCTTCATTTTTGGTGAGCCAGACTTAGGCTTCACCAGGATGATTTTCTGAGAATTTAAGGGAATGGCATGGTTATCCCACCTACAGGTTTCCCACTGTAGCTTTCTCATCATTTAAAGAATTGCAAAATAAAAAAAAAATGGAATCCAAGATGAGCATGGACCTCCCAACTTCCCAATGTATTCCTTAACCTTACCTACAGGCCCCCTGCCTACACCTGCCTGTTAGGTACACACATTGGTTTAGCATTACTCAGGCCATACACACATGCACATCATTCCCAGTCCTCCATTTCTCTCCATATCCCAGCACAGAACTGCACATCCTCCTTCTTCTTCTGTCTCAAAATAAAATTCAACCCATTTCATTTCAGCATGACCCTTCCTCCCCCTATTCTTTCAGGTCTTCTGACTGCTCTACACACACCGTTCTCCACCTGCGCTTCCATGACTCTCACAAACCCTTCACCTGAATGGGGGATGAATTGGCCAAAGGGATTCCCCACCAGCATCCAAGATGATGCCCCCAGATGCTGCCCTGTCTCTAAGAACTGCTCCATTAGAGCTCAAAGGTACCTGCATGTATTGTGGACCACCTCTGTCACCTCAGATGTCATGAGGAGTTTGCACCTGAACACCTCACTCCTGGGCTCCATCTCCAGTAATTACCATGGGAGCTGAGACAAGGACCTCACATGCAGCTGCCCATTTTGTGCCCACCTGAACACCCGATGCAAGAAGAAACCCAGAACCTGTGGGTTTGTGGCAGGCATGGGAGGGAGCAGAGTCCCCTTCCAGCCCCAGGGCTACAGACCCAGGATGAGGTGTCTCATTGGCTGAGCTGAATGCCTTCCCTCAGCACAAGGGATAGAACAGATTAAACCCTGTCCCTGTCTGTGTGTCCTGCCTATGGGACAAGATGGGACAAGATTGTCCTGATGGGACAAGAAAATACAATTCTTAAGCCTCATTGATTTTCTGAGATGTGAAATGACACTTCTGGAAAGAAGTGTCTCTCCCCAGCTGAGGGAGGGAACATCAGGGATGACTTCAGGCTGTGTCACAGCAGGTTCCCCTGCAGCCCCAGGGACACCTGGAGGGAGCCCCGAGGGGCAGAGCAAGTGGTGCCTTGGGCTGGTCCTGTGCTGCTGAGCTGGGCTGGGCTCCTGGGATGGAGGGAGCTGATGGCAAGTGGGCAGCACAGCAGAGAGACAGCTCTGCCCAGGAGCAGCTCCTCTGCAAAGCGCAGCAGGGCTGAGGGCACTGCCTGCAGGCACCGAGGGGAGGGGAGCAAGGCAGAGATATTTTACAGGCTGTGTGGGGTGGGCAAATGCTGAGAGCTGACTGCAGGAGAAATCTACACCGTCCTTAACATGGTAAGACTGGCTGCAGGGCAATGCACATGAGTGTCTTGGAGGGTTCTTCTAGACAGGGTGCATCTTGCTGCAGCTAGGATCTGACAGGATGGCTCTCAAGGTTTCTTTACTGTGGAGAAGGACGTGCTCCCAAACAAGGATACTCTGCCACACTGTCAGAGGACAGGGCATGATGGCTGCTTTCTCCTGGGGAGGGCTGCATGGCGTGAAGCCGTGTGTGCAGGCAGGGGTGCCCAGGGCTGTCCTTCAGAGCAGGGTCCTGGTGCTGCAGGGGTCTGAGTGATGGGGCAGGGATGCTGCCATCTATCAGGGTCAGCACTCATTCTGCCCAGGGAGCTCCCCATGGTGCTGCGGGGAGATGCTGTGGGTGGAAAGAGCAACCCCCTGCAGGGCAGTGTGAGGTTCTCCTGCTGTCAAGAGTGTGCTCCGTGGGTCAGGGCTCCTCACAGCTCCAGATCACCCCCAGGGCATTTCCGAGAGCATTTTTCAAGGGAAGGGTTAGTTGAAAGTGAAAGAGTCTGAGCTTTGAGTTTTCTACTCTTGGTTGGCTGGGTGATGAATGACAAACTGAAATTTATCTTTCAGATTTGGGTGGGGATCTGAGACTCTTCAGCTCTTCTGCTGACAGCTGTAATGGTTTCAGAGAAGCATCATAAACCTCAGCTTCCCCCTGCTTCAGCTTAGAGAGCTCCAGCATCACCTCTGTACTCTCTCTGGGACCTTGCATCCCTTTGCAGAGAATCCCGTTGATGCTCCTTGTTCCCTTCCCCTTCTGTCTATGCTTCCCTTGCTCTTCCCCTCAGCTTGCTGGGGGGGGGGGGGGGGGGTTCAGCTGCTGCTCAGATACTGATCCTGTGGGTCCTGTCATCCAGATCTGTACTTGGTAAGTGAATTCCCTTCTCTCCACTCTTACCTGTTTCTCTTGAGGGATAATATATGAGCGTGAGCATGCTCCAGGACAAGGAGATGAAAGCACAAATCAAGCCATGGAAAAGGCTGATGGACAGACCACGTCCCCTCTCAGGGCACTAAGCTGTAGCCAATCCTTTTGCCTCTCCCCAGGGACATTCTAAGTGCAGTAAAAATGCTGAGTAATTTTGTTCCAAAAGAACACTCCTGTCATCTGCCCTAACCTGTGAGTAGGAAAGCTTAATCTTAACCCAGATTCACTGTAGGGTAGGGCTGCCTCCTCTGGAGCCCACAGCAGAGACCCTGCTCCTCAGTGCACACTCAACAAGGAAAGGAGCTCTAGAAAAGGACTTAAATGAAAGTAGTCCCAAAAACTAAGGCAATTTGAGAAACATCTTTATTTGAGAATGTTTGTTGTAAGATGTCAGTGATCTCTCTTCCTTGGACAGGTCCCCGTTTCCAGAGGAAGAAAATGTCCAACAGCACCTCCATCAAACAGTTCCTCCTCCTGGCATTCGCAGACACACGGGAGCTGCAGCTCTTGCACTTCTGGCTCTTCCTGGGCATCTACCTGGCTGCCCTCCTGGGCAACGGCCTCACCATCACCGCCATAGCCTGTGACCACCGCCTCCACACCCCCATGTACTTCTTCCTCCTCAACCTCTCCCTCCTCGACCTGGGATCCATCTCCACTACTCTCCCCAAATCCATGGCCAACTCCCTGTGGGACACCAGGGCCATCTCCTTCTTTGGATGCACTGCTCAAGTCTTCTGGTTTCTCTTTTTAGTTGTAGCTGGGTATTGTCTCCTCACCATCATGGCCTATGACCGCTACGTTGCCATCTGCAAACCCCTGCACTACGGGACCCTCCTGGGCAGCAGAGCTTGTGTCCACATGGCAGCAGCTGCCTGGGGCAGTGGCTTTCTTTATGCTGTGCTGCACACGGCCAATACATTTTCCATTCCGTTGTGCCAAGGCAATGCTGTGGACCAGTTCTTCTGTGAAATCCCCCAGATCCTCAAGCTCTCCTGCTCAGACTCCTACCTCAGGGAGGTTGGGCTTCTTTTGGTTAGTATCTGTTTTGTCTTTGGCTGTTTTGTTTTCATTGTGGTGTCCTATGTGCAGATCTTCAGGGCCGTGCTGAGGATCCCCTCTCAGCAGGGACGGCACAAAGCCTTTTCCACGTGCCTCCCTCACCTGGCCATGGTCTCTCTGTTTGTCAGCACTGGTATATTTGCCTACCTGAAGCCCCCCTCCATCTCCTCCCCATCCCTGGATCTGTTGATGGCAGTGCTGTACTCAGTTGTGCCTCCAGCCTTGAACCCCCTCATCTACAGCATGAGGAACCAGGAGCTCAAAGATGCCATGAAGAAACTGATCAGGCATTTTTCAGCAGCCAGAGACTGTGTACCTTCCTCTGCAAACGACTCCCATTGTACATCATGACAGTCCAAGGCTGTCTTTACTTTTTCCCTTTTTTATTTTCTTTCTTTTTCCACTTGTGATGATGTTGTCTGCAAGGAAATGTCATTTTTCATCCCTTCCTTCTTCAGTGTCCACTCATCTTGTGTGACCCAGCGGGTTTGTGTATATAAGTGGTGTATTAAGTAAAATAAATGAACCAGCAACAAATTCTTTTTGTGAGATCCGCTTCCATCAGGGCAGGCATGAATGAGATATGAAAACACCTTTCTGGCTGTACCAGCTCGGGGCAGGCTGCTCTGTCTCTGGGGCAGCAGGAGCAGCTGGTGGAGCCCCAGGGTTGGGACCCTTGTTCTGCCCTGGGGAGAGGGAATGGTGTGGAGGGGCTGCAGATATCTCAGGATCTCCTCAAGAGGAGAGCAGGGGACACAGGTTTCCACTCACCTTTTTTGTCTGGTCAAGACAGGGGCTACCTGGGTGGGGAATTGGAGATGAAATTTCAACTCTAGGTTCTGGAGGAGACAAACTCCAAAGCTTTTTCCACTTAGAGGTGAGTACATTTGGTGTATCAGAAGTGAGGACCCCACAAGCAGACAGCCCCAGCATCACCTTTCCAGCCTCATCAGAGTTGAGCTGATGATCCCATCACAGCCTGTGCACACAGAGATGCCCCTGGGCAGTGTCCTGCTACTGGGACATGTCTGCAGGAAGGAGCTGAGCACACAGTGGGTGGGATGAGGTCTGTGAGCACTGGCAGGGAGGAGGTGTGGGGACAGGGAAAGAGCTCCCAGCAGGGACAGCTCCAGGCAGCAGAGACATGGGCAGGGGCTGAGGCAGAACTGCTACCAGCAGCACACTGGGAGGGGAATGCAGGCACGTCCCTGCCATCCCTTGCAGGGCAGATGCCTTTCCCAGAGCAGCCCCTGGTCTCCTCTTACTCCCAGTAGAGCTTCTGCCCTCAAGGCTGTACGGTTCAACAAGGGCAAGTGTTGAGTGCTGCACCTGAGGAGGTTGAACCCCATGCACCAGTACAGGCTGAGGGCTGACCTGCTGGAAAGCAGCTCTGCCGAGAGAGACCTGGGAGTCCTGGTGGACAACAAGCTGACCATGAGCCAGCAGGGGGCCCTTGTTGCCAAGAAAGCCAATGGCATCCTGGGGTGCATTAAGAGGAGTGTGGCCAGCAGGGCGAGGGAGGTTCTCCTACCCCTCTACTCTGAGACCCCACCTGGAGCACTGGGTCCAGTTCTGGGCTCCCTGGTTCAAGAAAGATGAGGAACTCCTAGAGAGAGTCCAGAGGGGGGCAACAAGGATGATGGGGGGACTGGAGCATCTCCCCTATGAGGAAAGGCTGAGGGAGCTGGGCTTGTTCAACCTGGAGAAGAGAAGGCTGAGAGGGGACCTCATCAACACCTACAAATATCTTAAGGGTGGACATCATGAGGATGGAGACAGACTTTTCTAAGTGGTGCCCAGTGACAGGACAAGGGGCAATGGGCACAAACTGAAGGAGAAGTGGTTCCAGTTGAACATGAGGAAGAACTTCTTTATTCAGAGGGTGACAGAGCAGCAGAACAGGCTGCCCAGGGGGACTGTGGAGTCTCCTTCTCTGGAGATATTCAAAACAAAGCCCACCAGGATGATGTCCTGTGCAACCTGCTGGGGGTGACCCTGCTTGAGCAGGAGGGTTGGACTGGATTATCTCCAGATGTCTCTTCCAACCTTTGCCATGCTGTGATTCTGTGGGTCTTTGGTTGAGTCACCTCCTCAGCAGCTAAATCCTAAGAAGGAGAAATGCCCAAGTGCCATTTATCTGTCCCTGCCCTCCCGCAGCAGGTGCACTGGGCCATTTCTCCATCTTTCCCTCCTCTCCATGCTGCCTTTGTTCTGCCCCTCACACTCTCTGGAAGCAAGGTGGGTTCAGGTGCAGCTCACACACCAACGCTGCAGGGCTTGCCACACATTTGTGTCCAGGGGAGCAAAGTCCATCAGCCTGTCTGAACCTGTGGGTCTGTGGACAGTGCAGTGTGTGGGGCTGAGGAGTGAGCTCTCTCAGCTCAGGTCGCCACAGTCTTAGCCAGTCCAGGAGTTTCCCTGGGCTTCTCCTGCTGGAAGATGCTGAGCAGCTCCTCTTCCTTACAAGGGGACAACACAGGAGGTAGGGAATTTCAGAAGCTGTCACTCCCTTTCCCGGGTGCTCAGTGCTGTAGAGCAGGGATGACTACTTGGGAGCTTATGGTCAGAGCCCTTCTCCTAATGGCACATGTGGCCAGCACAAAGCAGAGCACCATCCAGGGAGAGGTATGAAGGTCCTGAAAGGAAGGGGAGAGACAATTTGTGTTTGGGGTGGTGTTTGGGGGGCAGTGAATGGAAAGACATTATCTCAGAGAAGTCCTAACCTCTGAGCGTGTTTTCATCCTTTGCCAGGATCTCATGAACAAAGGCAACAGATGTCCAACAGTAGCTCCGCCAACCAGTTCCTTCTCCTGGCACTTGCAGACATGCAGGAGTTGCCATTTTTACACTTCTCAAGGAAACTTGCAGGATGATCCCACCTCTCTGGACAAGAAGGTGGATGTTCCCAGGAATCTCAGGAGGCATGGTGCACTGATAGCTGTGTTCATGGAGCTGGTCAAATGGCTCAGCTCCCTTCCTGTAATGGTGGCTTTGATTCCTGGTTGATGTGTAAACTCTCTCTGTGGATGCTGACGTTTACTGAGCAACCTGGTCTGACCTCAGAGATTGCCCTGGTTTTTAATGGGCGTTGAAGAGAAAACCATATGAGATCCCTCTCTCCCTGAATTATCCTACGAGCATATAATGTAGAGACCCTCACCTCCAGCTTAACCTCTTCTCATAGGGCATGTGGGCAAGGCCTAGGCTCCTGGAAGGGCTGGTGCGAAAGAGATTTTGGGGAACTCTAGTCCAGCCTCCAGGCTGGCTGCAGCTTTCCAGAGCAAAGAAGAGCACCAAAGATGGAGATCAGAGAACGCTCTTCCTAGCCCATTCCCTTTTTCCTAAGGCTCAGCCTGAAGCTACCCAGAGGCACTTGGTGGCTCTTGCCTCTGTCATATCATTGGCGACTGCAGAAGAGAGCTTGGCTCCATCATCTCTCCAGGTAGGTTTAGGTTCTTACTAGGTTGCCCCATGCCTCTTTCAGCAGGCTAGAGAGGCTCGGTTCCCTCCAACTCTCCTCACAACTCATGCTTTAGGCCCCTATAGTATCAGAAATAGTGTGGCCAGAAGGACCAGGGAAATGATTGTCCCCCTCTACTGGACACTGGTGAGGCTGCACCTTGAGTACTGTGTTAAGTTTTGAGCCCCTCACTACAAGAAAGACACTGAGGTGCTAGACTGCGTTCAAAGAAGGGCAACAAAGCTGGTGAAGGGTCTAGAGCACAAGTATTAGAGACTGAAGGAAATTAGATTGTTTAGCCTGGAGAAAAGGAGGCTCAGGGGAGACCTCATTTCTCTCTACAACTACCTGAAAGGAGGTTGTAGGGAAGTGGGCATTGGTCTCTTCTGACAAGTTATAAGCAATAGAAGAAGAGGCAAAGGCCTCAAGTTGCACCAAGGGAGGTCCAGATTAGAAATTTTGGAATAATTTCTTCACCAAAAGGGTTGTCAACTATTGGAATAGGCTGCCCAGGGAAGTGGTTGAGTCCCCATCCCTGGACGTATTGAAAAGACGGGTAGATGTGGTGCTTCAGGACATGGTTTATTGGTGGCCCTGGCAGTGTTGGGTTAATGGCTGGACTTGATGATCTTAAAGGTCTTTTCCAACCTAAACAATTCTATGATCGCCATTTCGGCGAAGACACCGAGGCGAAGGGCTCCGGAGCGGAGGATCGCGTCGGAGGACCCTTTCCTAAAAGTGGCAGAACCGCGAAGTCAAAAGCGCAGGGAGGGAGAGGGCACCCCAGCCCCGCCCCCCCCACCTCAGAGCCAGCTCCGAACGAGCGGGCAGCTCTGACTCAGTGTGGGCGGAGTCAGGGGTGACGGCGGCCCGACCCTCCTGACGTACAAAAGCAGCCCCCAGGGAGCGCGAGCGACCCGGAGCGCGGCGAACAGGACGGGCAAACAGGGCGTGGCATGTCAGTAGGGCGTGGCGCGTCAGTTTGCGCAGGCAGTTCGCGCGGTCAGGGCGCGCAGGCAGGGCGAGGGCCCTCCCCAGCTCCCGAGGTAAGTTCAGGTAACTCAGCTGCTGAGAGGTAGCCCAGCCATGGCACCCCCCTGGCAGAAGGCTAGATCTAATCTGCTGGTCGGAAAGGAAGCCTCAACGCAGACTGAGGGCCTTGGAAGGCATGCAGCGGTCCAGGTCTCTGGCTGCAGGGAGTGCCACCAGCTGGCGCTGGAAGCGGGCACCGGCAAAGGCGACACCTGCATAAGATGTGAGCAGGTGGACTACCTACTCTGCCTGGTGGCGGAGCTAAGGGAAGAGGTAGACAGGCTACGGACGATCAGGGAGGCAGAGGAGGAAATAGACTGGTGGAGCCGCACCCTGTCGTCCCAGAAATCTGTGCAGGAGCAACCACCAAAAAAGGCCCAGGATCAAAGGGAACCAGTATCCCCCAGTCATCAGGATGAAGGAAGGGCCTCGACGGAGAGCAGTGAATGGAAACTGGTCTGTAGTCGGGGCAGGAGGAGAACCCTTTCCGCGCCCACCGCTTCTCCCCAGGTGCCTCTGAGTAACAGGTATGAGGCTCTAGAGGTGGAAGAGAAGGCAGTAGATGGGGTAGGTGTTGACCTATCCACTTCACGGGAGGCACAAAGATCAGAAAGACCCCCCCGTCGTATCACTACCGCATCCACAAGGAAGAAGAGGAGGGTGATAGTAATGGGAGATTCCCATTTGAGGGGAACAGAAGGACCAGTATGCCGGGCGGACCCTGCTCTTAGGGAGGTCTGCTGCCTCCCAGGAGCCCGGGTTAGAGACGTCACTAGGAAGCTTCCTAGCCTGGTCCGACCCTCGGACTACTATCCCTTACTGCTCTTCCACGTGGGTGCAGATGAAGTTGCAGTAAGTAGCCCGAGGGTGATGAAAAAAGAATTCAAAGCCTTGGGGCAGTTAGTGAAGGGATCTGGAGCGCAGGTCATTTTCTCCTCGCTCCTTCCAGTTGTGGGAAGAGACACTGGGCAGTACAGGAGGACTCAGTCTATTAACACGTGGCTTCGCGACTGGTGTCGCCGCCACAACTTTGGGTTCGTTGACCATGGGATGGTCTACACGGCACTGGGAATGCTGGCATCAAATGGGAGCCAGCTCTCTCAAAGGGGTAAAAGGGTCTTTGCCCAGGAGCTTGCAGGGCTCATTGACAGGGCTTTAAACTAGGTGTGAAGGGGGAAGGGGAACCTATCGGGCTTGCCAGCGACAGGCTAGGGGATGATACACAAGGGTTAGAGGGACTGGGGGCTAGTATGAGCCCTGAACCCGTTGCCCAGCAGTGTGCCAGGGGCGCTGCAGCAAGGTTGAAGTCTGGCGGAGGTGAGCCGGAGGCTCCTGAGGTAATAGGAGCCAACAAGGAAAAGCCCGTGAAACACCTCAAAGGAAACAAGGAGTGTACTGCTATGAAGGTGATGAGGCCGACAGCTCAGATGAGATGCCTCTATACAAACGCACGCAGCATGGGAAACAAACAAGAGGAGTTGGAAGCAATCATGCTGCTAGAAAGCTACGACCTGATTGCCATTACAGAAACCTGGTGGGATGAATCCCATGACTGGAATGTAGCTATTGATGGCTACAGGCTGTTCAGAAGGGACAGGCGAGGGAGGAGGGGCGGAGGCGTTGCCCTTTACATCAAGAAATCAATACAGTGTGAAGAGCTGTCCCTGAAGAATAGCCACGAGCAGGTCGAAAGCTTATGGGTAAGAATCAGAGAGAGAGGCAACAAAGGGAACCTGGTGGTTGGTGTCTACTACAGGCCGCCAGATCAAGAGGAGCCGACTGACGAAGCGTTCTTCCTCCAACTCCGGGAGGCTTTGCGCTCGCAGGCCCTCGTCCTGCTGGGGGACTTCAACCACCCCGACATCTGCTGGAAAACCAACACGGCAGGATGTAGGCAATCCAGCAGGTTTCTCGAATGCATTGAGGACAACTTCTTAAGCCAGGTAATAGACACCCCTACCCGAGGGGATGCGATACTGGACCTGGTGGTCACCAATGCAAGCGAGCTCGTCGGAGATGTCAAGATTGGAGGCAGCCTGGGCTGCAGTGATCATGCGCTGGTAGAGCTCACTCTCCTGAGGGAAATGGGAAGAACAAAGAGTATAGTGAGGACCCTGAATTTTAGAAAAGCCAACTTCCAGCTCCTCAAGGAGATAGTCAGAAGGACTCCCTGGGAAACGGTCCTCAGGGACAGGGGAGCAGAACAGAGCTGGCAGATCTTTAAGGAAGTGGTCCACAGAGCGCAGGAGCTTTCGATCCCGAGGTGTAAGAAATCAAGCAAAGAAGGGAAGAGACCAGCGTGGTTGAGACAGGAGATGCTGGTCAAGCTAAGGAGGAAGAGGGAACTGCACAGGCAGTGGAAGCAGGGACAGGCATCCTGGGAAGAGTACAGGGAAGTGGTCCGGTTGTGTAGGAATGGGGTCAGGGAGGCGAAGGCGCAGCTGGAGCTTAACTTGGCTAGGGATGCAAAGAATAATAAGAAGGGTTTCTACAGGTATATCAGCCAGAAAAGGATGGTTAAAGAAAGTGTACCCCCACTGATGAGCGAGACCGGCAGGCTGGTAACAGCAGATGAGGAGAAGGCTGAGGTACTCAACAACTTTTTTGCCTCAGTCTTCACTGGCAAACTCTCTCCTCACCCCTCCCGAGTTGATGGTTGGCATGAGGAGGCCTGGGAGGGCAAAACCCCTCCTGCTGTAGGAGAAGACCAGGTTCGTGACCACCTGAGGAACCTGAATGCACATAAGTCCATGGGACCTGATGAGATGCATCCCAGAGTCCTGAGGGAATTGGCCGATGTAGTCGCCAAGCCACTCTCCATGATATTTGAAAAGTCATGGCAGACAGGTGAAGTCCCCGGTGACTGGAAGAAGGGCAACGTTGTGCCCATTTTCAAAAAGGGTAGAAAGGAAGACCCTGGGAACTACCGACCTGTCAGCCTCACCTCTGTGCCTGGGAAGATCATGGAGCAGATCCTCCTAGAATCTTTGCTAAAGCACATGGAGGCCAGGGAGATAATTCGAGATAGCCAGCATGGCTTCACCAAGGGCAAGTCCTGCCTGACGAACCTGGTGACTTTCTATGACGGTGTGACGTCAATGGTGGATAAAGGAAAACCAACGGACGTCATCTATCTGGACTTCTGCAAGGCCTTTGACACGGTCCCCCACAACATCCTTCTCTCTAAATTGGAGAGCTATGGATTTGATGGGTGGACTGTTCGGTGGATAAGGAACTGGCTGGATGGTCGCATCCAGAGGGTAGTGGTCAACGGCGCAATGTCCGGATGGAGACCGGTGACGAGTGGTGTCCCTCAGGGGTCCGTACTAGGACCGGTGCTGTTCAACATCTTCATCAATGACTTGGACAGTGAGATCGAGTGCACCCTCAGCAAGTTTGCAGATGACACCAAGCTGAGTGGTGCGGTTGACACACCAGAAGGAAGGGATGTCATCCAGAGGGACCTGGATAGGCTGGAGAGCTGGGCCTGTGTAAACCTCATGAGGTTCAACAAGGCCAAGTGCAAGGTCCTGCACCTGGGTCGGGGTAACCCCCAGTATCAATACAGGCTGGGGGAAGAAAGGATTGAGAGCAGCCCTGCCCAGAGGGACTTGGGGGTGCTGGTGGATAAAAAGCTGGACATGAGCCGGCAATGTGCCCTGGCAGCCCAGAAGGCCAACCGTACTCTGGGCTGCATCAGGAGGAGCGTGGCCAGCAGGTCGAGGGAGGTAATTCTGCCCCTCTACTCAGCTCTGGTGAGACCTCACCTGGAGTACTGCGTCCAGCTCTGGAGCCCTCAGCACAAGAAGGACATGGAACTGTTGGAGCGGGTCCAGAAGAGGGCTACTAAAATGATCCGAGGGCTGGAGCACCTCTCCTATGAGGACAGGCTGAGAGAGTTGGGG
>JADKXX010010789.1:0-10457 GCA_017310255.1 Butorides virescens
GCGGGGTTGTTCTCCGCTGCAGATCCACACCTTCTGGGTGGACGCAAAGAACTACGTGGAGCACACGCGGAAGTGGTACGCGGAAACCATCCCCTTCCCCCTGAACTTCTTCCTGCCCAACTGCATGCACAAGCAGCACCTGGAGCGGCTGCAGCTCCTGTGGGGGGACGGCTACATGGAGGATGAGGAGAAGCTGGAGAAGGAGGTGAGGGGATGTGGGTGGGCGCAGCAGGTCCTCGGCCGGTGCCCGGAGGGACCCACACGAGGCCAAAATCTTAACTGGGGTCTGGGGTTCACCCCCCTCCCGCTCCCCGCAGCGCCGTGGCCGGGTGGGTGCCAACCCTCTGTCCTCCTCCTCCAGCTCTACCGGGATGCTCAGGAATGCCTGACGCTCCTGTCCCAGCGCCTCGGCTCCCAGAAGTTTTTCTTCGGAGACTCGTAGGTGACCTTAGGGGGAAGGTGCTCTGGGGCCTGAGAGCCCCCCTGCACCCCCAGGAGCGGGACCCCGCGGGCTGTGGGGGAGCTGCAGCCCCCGCACGTCGCTCTGGGGGTTGGGCAGGGCTGTCCGTGGCGGGGATGAAGGCTGCAGGAGCTGCTGCCAGCCCCGGCGTCTCTTTCCCCGTCTCCTGTCGGAGCCGGCGGAGCTGCTCCGGGCTGGGGCCATCCTGCTCCCCCCGCATCCTCAGCAGAGGGCCGGGGGTGGCCGCCGCGTCCGGGTGGCTTTGGGTGGAGGAGGCGGGAGGGACCGTGCCCCAGTCCAGGTCTCTCTGCCCCAGGCCGGCTTCCCTCGACGCCTTCGTCTTCAGCCGCCTGGCGCCGCTCCTGAAGGCGAAGCTGCCCAACGGGAAACTGCAGCAGCACCTCAAGTCCCTGCAGAACCTGTGCAACTACTGCACCTCCATCCTCAGCCTCTACTTCCCCTGGGACGGAGGTGAGACGCGTCCCCCTGCCTCGCCCCGCGGGCTCAGGGTGACCCGTGCCCCCCTCCACACCCCTGCTCTGCCCCCCACCACCACCCCCCCAGGTGAAGCCCCGGCCAGCGCGCCCCGGGCTGCGGGCGCTGACGGCGGCGAGGCGGAGGAGGACCCCCACAAACGGCGCAACCAGCTCCTGTCGGTGCTGGTGGGGCTGGCGGCCATGCTGGGCTACGCCTTCCTGAGCGGCATCGTCTCCATCCAGCGCAGCGGCGCGGGGCCGGCTGGCCGCCAGCCCATCGCCCTGGAGGAGGAGGAAGAGGAGGAGGAGGAGTGAGGAAGAGCTGCGCGACTCTTCCTCCTCCGCTCCTTGGAACTGACTGTTTTTACACCCGGAGCCTGGCAGCATCGCTCCCTGCGGGTGCTCCGCTCTGCATCCCGCCGGGAATCGCGTCCCTCTCCGCGGGGAGCGCGCCTGCCACGCCAATAAACCTCCCTCTCTCTGCCCGCGCCCCCTCGTCCTCACCGCAACCTTCCCCAGTTTCCCCAGTTGCACAGACCGGAGGGCTGCAGCGGGCACCGATGCGCTGCCAGTCCTGCTCTGCCCTGGGCACCGCACCCCAGCACCGCACCCTGGTACCGCACCCCGCGTCCTTCCCGCAGCTCTGCCCCTCGACCCCAGCCTCGGGGCTCTCTGGGGATGGGGGGGATCGGGGGTTTTTAGCTTCCTCAAAGCATCTGTGAGCATCCCAGCAGCATCCCCCATCCTCTCTCCGGCAGCCGTGGGCTGAGCCCTCCCTGTCCCCCACCCTGCGGCGTCCCTGCCCTCCAGCGGGTTCTGCGGTGCCACCACGGCCACGCTGCTGCCAGCCCGGCTTCCCCGGCAGCCGCAGCACGGCCGGGACGGTCCCTGGCCAGCCGCCCGCCCCAGCGGCACGGGGGGCCCGGGCTCCTCGGCAGGATGCGTCCCCAACCCGGGAGGGCACGAGCGCTCCCCGCTGCCAGAGGCACCCCCGGAGCCCAGCTCCCCGCAGCGGCGTGAGCAGGACGGCGAGTGGCTGCGGCCGCAGCAGGGATCCCTCCGGCGCTGACGGCTCCGTTGCATTCCTCCACACCTGCCAGCGGCGGGGAGTTCCTCGCAGCTGGCGCTGCCAAAAGCGTGGCAAGCGTGGCTCCGCGCGCGGTGGCCCAGGGCATGTGGGCCACAGAGGCGGGGGCGGCTGCCCGGGCGCCGCCACGTGCCCCAGCAGTGCCGCCGCGACGCTCCCTTGGGACGCCCCGTGTGTGGGGCTCAGCCCTGGGGCTGGCCGCGCTGCCGCGGTTTCGGCTGGCCGCTGCCGGTTTACGAGTGTGCAAATGGAAAAGCGGCGTCGGGCCAGGCGCGCCGGCTGCTGGGCGGCACACAGCCCTTGCTTGTTCGGTCACCGGCTGCCGCCACCACCGGCATCCCCCCACGGGCGCCCTCGGGGGCCGGCTGTGCCCGGTGTCCCCGGGCTGAGCTCCCCGGACACGTGCTCCCCGCATGGGTGTGATGGGCAGGGGGCCCCCACGTTGTGCCGGGAGTGGAGCCGCGGTGCTGTGCCGGGAGTGGAGCCGCGGTGCTGTGCCGGGGCTGGAGCCTCCCCCACGCTGGCCCAGTTTGAGGGGCCCCGCGGGGAGGGGGATGACTCAATGACTCAGTGCAGCCCCCCCGTGCCCGCTCCCCCCATCACGTCACTCGGGAAGTATGTGCCCGACGCTCCCGGTTCCCATTAGCCGGGAAGGGGGGGGGGCTGATGGCTGCTCCGGCGGGAGAAACCGCAGCACGCGGCCGCCTGCTCCAGCCGGGGGAAGCCAGGGCTGCTGACGCTGGGGCCCTGCGCTCAGTCCTGGCTGCTGCCAGCCCCGGGTCCCTGCCAGCTTCTGGCCCCTGCCAGGGGACGCTGCCGTGGGCAGAGGGGAGGGAGATGCCGTCCCTGGGGGCGACAGCCCCCTGCCTCCCTGCAGCACCGACCCGGTCCCCGGTAGGGTGCCCCCCCAGGAGCCTGGGCAGAGGCAGGATGGGGCCCCATGGGGCTCAGCAGGCACCACAGCCCCAAACCTGCCACCTCCTCTGGCTCCCGGCACGGTCCTGCCCGCTGAGCAGGCAGCAAGGGAGGGCAGAGGGGGCGCAGGCGAGGTTGTAGAAAACCCATTTATTTTACGAAAACATCTAGAAAAGAGCCGGCCTTGCAGCCCTCGGATCACACAGGTCCCCGGGGGCGGCGCGGGGCTCTGCTGCAGCCCCAGCCCCAGGGGGGGGACCCGTCCCCAAGCTCTCCACCAGCACCGTGCTCCCGGTGCCGGCACCTCCCTCTGCCCCGCGCTAGGCTGGCTGCTTCCACAGGAACGTCTGGATGGAGTCGCTGGGAGCTGTGGCCTCAATGAAGCCAACCCGTGGGTCCGAGATCCCGAAGGACACGTCCACGGGGGAGCTGTGGGGATGCGAGGGGGGGGGGGGGGGGGGCAGGTCAGAGAGGGCAGCCGGTTTTTGAGCCAGGGCACAGGGTTGAGCCACTCACCGGTTCAGGACCACCAGGACGACGGCGCCGTCCGGGCGCAGGAAAGCCGAGTGCTCCAGGTCACACCGGTGGCACTTCTTGGAGACAGCCAGCCCCACGCGCTGCGAGCCCTCGGGGATGAACTTGCTGCAGGGATAAGCGGGGCCTGAGCGTGGTGGCCGGGTGGCAGCAGGAGCCGGTAGCCCCTCGCTGGCCACCTCCCGGCCCCCACCCACCTGAAGTGCCCCATGTGGTAGAACATGGGCTGCTTGTAGAAGACGTCCTTGCTGCTGTCCACGATGACGGGGCTGTCCACGTAGTTCTTGCTCCAGTTGGGGCCCCCCTCCAGGTCCAGGGCCAGGTTCCAGTCGGTCCAGCCCGTCACGTAGTTGTTGAGGTTCTATGGGGCAGGTGATGGTGCTGAGCCGCGGGCGGGTGAAGGGGGTGGCCGGCGCAGCAGCACCCCCCCCCGCCGAGCCCTACCGTCAGGATGCTGTGGCTGTACTTGCTCCCGCGGTCCCAGCCGCCCAGCACCACCCTGGGCTCCCAGAAGTAGGAGCCGGTGGAGGCCTCCGTGGAGAGGAGGAAATAATCCGGGAAGAGGTGATGGGTGATGGAGAGCGTGAGGTCGATGGGCGCCATGAAGTCCAGGTACCAGTGGATGCCGATGCCGCTGATGTAGCTGGCGGCCACGGGGTCCTTGAGAACCTGGTGGGAGAAAGGAGTCACCAGCGGCCAGGGAGAGCTGCCATGGGGCTGGGAGAGCTGCTGGGGGGCTGGGAGAGCTGCCATGGGGCTGGGAGAGCTGCCATGGGGACTCACCACCTGGGCCCAGTAGGGCAGCATCACCCTCTGGTCGTCCAGGATGATGAGCCGGACGTCGCGGTGGGAGCTGTTGGCCAGCGCGGGGCCCAGGTCCCGTGCGATGAAGTCCCGCTGGTGCTCGGGGGAGAAGCCCAGGCACTGGAAGGGGTAGAAGACGATCTCGCCGGCGGTGGGCTCGTTCCCTGCCGTCACGGCCCAGAAGGTCAGGTTGTGCTTGGCGTATTCGTCCAGGAACCTGGGCGCGGGGGCAGACGGTGAATGGCCCCGTTGCGGCAGCGCCGGCCCCGGGCACGGTGACCCCGGCACCCACCGCGATCCCGCGGCCCCTCACCGGATGAAGTACTTGGCCCAGGCCTGGTGGTACTTGTCCCCAGGGCTGCCCTTCAGCGTCCCCCTCCCCGTCATCGCGCCGTTCGTCTTCATCCAGGTTGGGGAGGTCCAGGGGCTGGCGTACAGCGACAGCGGCCGCTTGGCCATTGCCTGGGCTGCCCGGAGGATGGGGATCTGGGGAGAACCGGGATGGCAGGGAGCTCTCCGGGTCTGCTCCAGCACCGGTGTGGCAGGCAGCAGGATGGGTCCTCTCCCTCCCCGTCAGCAGGAGGGTGCTGCCCTTCCCCAGCCCATCCCAGCCCGTCCCAGCCCGTCCCGGCCAGGCTGCAGCCCCGGTGCCTCGGGCTGGTCCTGCGGGACTCACCTTCATCCGCGTGTCCTCCTCCGTCAGGTTGAAGTGCTTCAGCTCGAAGTCGCCCTCGGCGTCAGCGTAGGTGTACAGGCGGACGGAGAAGTCGGTGCTGGCCATGGGGACGCGCACGAGGTTGTACTCGATGCCTGGGGACAGGCCGGGCGGTGATGGGCACCCCTGGGGTGTATTCAGGGGGGGGGGTGCAGCCCCCCCGGCTTCCAGCAGCCTCCCAGCCCCTCGGCACAAGTCTCAGCAGCCAGACCCCGAATGGGGGAGGCCGGGCAGAGCGGCCCCGTGGCCCAGCAGCATCGCCCTGCCCCAGCCTCACCTTCCTCGGAGAAATAGGAGCGGAGTAGGTGGTTCTGGGCATCCTTGGACAGGGACTGGATGTTGATGGCAGCTGAGTCTGTGACGGAGCCACCAAAGCCCTTCACCTTCTGGTACCGCTGCGCCGTGTCCAGGGTGAGATGGAAATCTGCGGGGGACAAATGCGGTGGCGGCTCCGCTCCCCGGCGTGCAGGCAGGCGCCCCGCCGCGGCGCGTACCTGGGGTCCGGGCGTTGCGCTGGAAGCTCCCCTCGCTGCGCTCCAGCCGCTTGCCGGCCTTGCTGCTCTCATACCTGACGTAGGTGCCGGGGGCCGGCAGGACCAGGGGGTCCAGCGTGTCGCAGTACGCGGCGCTGCAGGCGCACACCAGCGAGCCGTGGCCGAAGTCCTTGGCATCGCAGGGGCGGCCGCCTGCAGCAGGAGGAGAGACGGGGCAGGCACAGGGGCAGGAGCACAGCTCACCCCTTTGACCCACCACCGACACCGAACCCACGGCTTTGCCGCCCCAAACCGCTGACCACCACGGCCCTCTCCTCGGGGGCTCGGCGTCAGCACTTACCTGCTGCCTGCGACGCTGCCTGCGCCAGCAGGAGCCAGCCCAGGACGCCGGCGCACCCAGGCCCCATGGCACCTCTGCTGCGGCGCGGCTCCGACAGACGCTGACGGCAAACGCCGGGGCTAGGAGCAGGGCGGCGGGTGTCAGCCACCAGCTCCTCTCGCCCTGTCCCAGCCCCTGCCAGGGCTGAGCCCCCGCCATCCCACCCGCTTCCCACCGCCCCAGCCCAGCGTTCACCTTCCCTCCCACCCTGCCGGTGCCCATGGACGGCTCTGGCCGCAGCCCGGCCGGGGGTGCAGCCCCCTGGGCATGTGCCGCCCCACACCCACTGGCCCGGCGTTCCCAGCCGCCCACACCAGCCGTACCCGGCAGCTCGGTTCACTCCCATCGCCTCCCTCCCACTCCTCCCTCCTTGCTCATCCCATGCCGTGCCATGCCATGCCATGCCATGCCATGCCGTGCCGTGCCGTGCCGATCCACGCATCCCCGGTGCCTCCTGAGCCGCGGCGGGGAGCAAACAGTTCCACATTCCCAACCCCACAAGCGTGGCAGCCGGGGCTCGCCCAGCCGGAGCGATTTGGGGCTGGAGCCCCCAGCACAGAGGCGTCCCCCATTTCCCCGCTCTCTGCGGGTGCTCCCACCCTGCCCTGTCCTTCCCACCACGCTGGGCAAGGAGCTTCTCGCCGAGGGCACGGGAGGAGCCACCTCCGGAGCCCCGGGACCCCGGTGCCAGGCTGCTGCCCCCGGGCAGGGGGAGGCGGGGGTGGGACGGTGCCAGCTCGCTGCTCCCCGAGACCGTGCGGGACGGGGACGGGGGCCAGGCGGGCTGTCCCGCACCTATCGCCTCCCGCTCCCTGCCCGGGGGCGATGCTCAGTGCCATGGGCACAGCCTCAGCGTGGTCCTGCTGTCCGGGGCCATCACCATCGCCATCGCCATCGCCGCCGCTCCGGGCCCCGGGTACTCACCTGCTGCCAGAAAACCCTCTCGCCGCGTCTCTGCTGGGCGCGGGGCAGGGGCGGCAGGACCTGCTTTCTGGCTGCGCGTGGTAGGAGGTGACGGCGTCTGGCGGAGCAGGAAAGGTGAGTCCCGGAGACGACAGCTCATGGGACTCTGGGCATTTGAAGAGGAGCCCGGGGATGATTTTGCAACCTCGCTCCAACGAGAACTTTCAGCGCTCACCGCAGCATTTGCAAAGCTCTCCTGAAACCTGGCCCGGTTGCCCCAGGGAAGCCGGGAGATGCCCACCAGCCCCCCAAGTGCCTCCATCACAGAATCCCAGAATCGCAAGGGTTGGAAGGTCCCTCAGGAGCTCCCCCAGTGCCACCCCCCTGCCCCAGCAGGGTCACCCAGAGCAGGGGGCACAGGACAGCGGCCAGGCGGGGGGTGAAGATCTCCAGAGAAGGAGACTCCACAGCCCCCCTGGGCAGCCTGGGCCAGGGCTCCATCACCCTCACACTCAACAAGTTCTTCCTCCCGGTCAACTGGAACCTCTTCTGCTTCAGGTTGTGCCCATGGCCCCTTGGCCTGGCGCTGGGCACCACCCCAGACAGGACCCCCTGCAGCCACCCCCGCCCAGCCCCAGCGCAGGGCTCCCCTTGCGAAGAGCCCCACCGAAGCAGCCTGGTCCCCCCCAGGACACCCCCGGGCAGGGGTACGGCCGCCCCTGCCCACCCAGGCCTCCCCGCCGGGGTCGTGCGGCTGCTCGGCCTCGAGTCCCACCCAGCAGCCGCTTGGCTTTGCCGCCGGCGCAGGCGAGAGCTGTCGGCAGCCGGCACCGCAGCCCGAGCCCTGCCCCGCTTGTGGCTGCGCCAGCGACTTTCCCGGCGTGGGCAGAGGCGCTGCCGGGGCCACCGGCAACCCCACGAGCGACCGGCCACGGCGGGGACAGCTGCGCCCCGCTCCTCGCCGCCCAGCTGGGAAGGCGATGGGTGCCGTGGGTCCCGTGGGTGCCGCCCGCCGGGGCCCCGCTCACCCCAGCGGTGGGGCTGTGCCCCCCCACGCCCCAGCCCCACGCCCGCAGCCGGGCTGGGTGGAGCGGGCTGCAGCCGTTTATCATCTGCAAAACAAGTCCAGGCTCCGCACCTTCTAATTTGGGATCCTTCCTAATTGCAGGCACTTGCCCGTCAGGAGGAACAGGAGGGGGGGGGCAGAGCCACGTGAGAGGTGGCATCTGCCCAGCCTGGCCCCGGTGTCCCCCCCGCTGCCACTCGTGGGGGGTGGCAGCCCCTCGCTCCGGACCCCCTGGCACAGATTACGGCCGGCGGGGCCGACGGGGGCGATTCCTCCGGCCGATGGGGGCGATTCCTCCGGCCTCACCCCCGCCCCTCGCACCCGCCGCCGGGGATGCTGCATCCCTCGGTTTCCCCATTCAGCTTTTTGGGAGGAAGGTACCGGCCCCGCGGCAGACGCGTTTCCAGACGGCCAGGGAGGACGCCGCTCGCCCGGCGGGGCTGTGCCGAAGCGTTTCCCTGCCCACGTGTCCCCGAGCGCTGCTGCTGAACATCTGGGGGTGCGGGGCTCCGAATGCACCCCCCCCGCGTGGCCGAGCCTTCACGCGCCTTGAGAAGCCCGTTGGGGCCGGCACGACCCAGGAACGTCGGTAGAAGCGCGGGACGGGCAGATCTGCTCCGTGCGATGGAGCCCGGTGCCCCCTCGGTGCCGCACGCCAAGAAAACAGCTGTTAAACCGCTTTTTTTTTTTTCGGGTTTTTTTTTCCCCCGACATCAGCAACTCCGCAGCTCACACACACACGAGGGGCGCTTGCCAAGGAGCGTTCTGGCTTTCTCATTCCAGGACTTCAAAGGTGCTGGTAACGTTCCCAAAGGCTGGAGCGAGCAAATACTGGAACTGGTATTTAAAGAGAGCAAACAGGATGGCCAGGTAATTGCCGGCTGCCAGCTCGGTGGCGGCCGTGGCCAGAATAGAGGGGACTCTGTCCGGAGGCCACGCCGGCGGACGGTGGCCGGCCGCGGCCAGCAGCGCGAGCTCGGGAAGAGGTGGCATCATTTGTCTGCCCGGTTGGGTGGATGGGGGACGTGGAGAGAGAATTTACGGGGCCGTTTCTGCGCCGTCTGCCCCGGCGCAACAGGACACTTTGATTTAAAAAAAAATAAAATAAAATAAAATAAAATAAAATAAAAAATAAAAGTAGGCTGGGGAAAACCCAACCGCACATATGATCCGAATCAAGAGCTGGCGAGCGGCTGAGGCTCCAGCTGCAGCGATAAACAAGGCGGCCACACGTGGGGCCGTGGGGACGGAGCCCTCCGGGGCACCCCTCGCCCTTCGCTGCCTCTCCGAGGGAAACCGAGCAATTTCCGAGAGCGTAGAGGAAACACTGACGGGGACGGCGCATACCGGAGGGAGCACGTCACGGCTTTACTTGGCGCCTGAGACACACGCGAAGGTTTCGAGGGAGCCACGTGTGGAAGCGTGGTCCAGGAGACGGCGCAGCCGGAGCTTTCGGGGGGCCGGGGGGGGGGGGCCGGGGGGGGGGGGGGTGCCGGGCACGCTCCAGCAGCACCAGCCCTGGCGAGACCCCACGCCGGGAGCGCACGCAGCCCCCTTGCGCGGGGGCAGGACCCCTCGTCCCTCCCGCACCCCCAGCAGCGGGTCACCACCCGCTTCCACCATGGAAAGCTGCTGGAAAGGGTGGGGAAAGAGCTGACGCCCGGAGACCCCCAGCCGCCCGGCGCCACCCCCAGCGCTGCCCTGGCCGTCACTGCTGGTGCCACAGGTAGGTCTGGATGGAGTTGGCCGGAGCCGTGGTCTCGATGAAACCAACAGCGGGGTCCTGGATCCCGAATGGCACATCCCAGCCAAGCCTGGGGGGCGAGAGGGGCTGAGCACGGCCAGAGCTGAGCATCCCCCCTGCGTCCCCCCCCGCCAGGACCATCCTGCTGACCTGTTGAGGACCACCAGGACGAGGGCCCCGTCGGGGCGCAGGACGGCCACGTGCTCCAGCTGACACAGGAGGCACCGGCGGGTGACGTGCAGCCCCACGCGCCGGGAGCCCTCGGGGATGAACTTGCTGCAGGGAGAGGACCAGGGGAGGGATCGTGCCCCCGCTCTCGGGCTGGTGGCACCACCTGAGCCCCCCCCCCCGGCCCCCACCCACCTGAAGTGCCCCAGGTGGTAGAACATGGGCTGCTTGTAGAAGATGCCTTTGCTGGCGTCCACGATGACGGGGCTGTCCACGTAGTTCTTGACCCAGTTGGGGCCCCCCTCCAGGTCCAGGGCCAGGTTCCAGTCGGTCCAGCCGGACACAAAGTGGTTCAGGACCTGGGTGTGTGGGGAAGGGGCTGAGCGGGGCTGAGCCGGGCCCCCAGCCCCGGGCGGGCAGTGCCGGGGGGGCCGTACCGTCAGGATGCTGTGGCTGTAGCTGTTCCCCCGCTCCCAGCAGCCCAGGGACACGGACAACCCGGGGGTGAAGAAGCCGCTGCAGGCCTCCGTGTAGAGGAGAAAATGGTCCGGGAAGAGCTTGTGGGTGGCCTCCAGGCTGCAGCTGGCCGGGACGACGCCGTCCAGGTACCAGTGAACCCCCACGCCGGCCACGTAGCGGGCAGCGGTGGCGTTGCCCAGGACCTGCGGGCAGCGGAGGCGATGCCTCGCACCAAGGCTACCAGCACCCTGAG
>JADKXX010010790.1:0-10215 GCA_017310255.1 Butorides virescens
GGCACCCCAGCTCCAGCACTGCCCCCAGACCCCCCGCCCCCCAGCTCCGGCGCTGTCCCCGTGCTCCTGAGCCTGTCCCAGGGCACCCCAGCACCCAAGCTACGCCGTCCCGGTGCCACCCCCGCGATGTCCCTGCACTCACCCGCAGCCTGCGGCACCGCCTGCAGCAGCAGCGGCAGCAGCCAGCCCAGGATGCCACCAGCCGACATGGTCCCTCCGTGTCCCCCCGGCGCCGGTGGGTCCCAGGGAGCAGAGCCTGCGAGCGAGGGCACCCTCAGCCACGGCAGGCGTGGGCGCGGGAGGGGGTGGCGGGGCAGCCTGCGGTCCCCGGCTGGGTCAGCGCCGTCCCCTCTGCCCCTGCTCCTCCTTCCACTGCCGGGGAGCCCCTGCCCCACGCTTGGAAGGTGAGGTGGGTCCATCCCCCCAAGGAGCCCGCAGCCCACCCGCCTCTGCCCCGGCTGCTCCCCGACCTGTGCTGCCACCAGCCCTCCTCCTCCTCCTCCTCAGGCAGCTCCAGCCTTTACGGGGAGCCGCTTCGAGACCTCCCTCCGCAGCACACCCTCTCCCACCCCCACAGCTCCTCCTTGCTCTCCTCCCGGCCCATACCTACCGCTGGTCTTGGACCCGGACCATTGTGCATCTCCTCGCTGCGGGGCCAGAGCCGGGACCAGCCTCCTGCTGCCCTGCAAGGGCCTCGGCCCCCAGAGCGGAGGGATGGGGACACCGCGCTGGCAGCCCCGGCCACGCAAAAGGCCCCACCAGCGCAGGGAGCCGCAGCACGGGCCAGCTCTGAGAACCCACTGCCATGCCCTGAAGGAAGAGGCGATGTCTGCCGTTTGTCAGGTAGGGTCCGGATGAATCCCTGGGAGCTCGGCAGAGCCCATGGGTGCCGTAGGCTGTCCTGCTAACGAGCTCCAACAGCACCTTGGGTGATTGACCCCTGCCCATCACCCCGGTTCCCCCCCCCAGGAGCTGCCGTGGCCGTGCACCCAGCGTGGGGAGGGACCAGGACCCCAAAGTGAGGACGGCAAACGTGGCTGCACGCCCCAGCGCAGGCGCACACGAGCTGGGGCCGCCGCCATGCCCCGTCCAAGCCGTTTGCTTTGCTCGCCCCGTCTCAGCGCGCACCGTGGACGCCGGCAGCAGCAAACTGGCGAGCGCCCCGGCCACGCTCCGGCCCTCGGGAACGGCAGCCGGGGCTGCGCTGAGGAACCAGCCCCACGGAGGGGAACCGGCCCCACGGAGGGGAACCCGCTGCCCTGACGCCAGGCAGGAGCTCTGCTCCTCCATCCCTGGTGACAAACCGCTCCGGGAGCGCTCCCTGCTCCTCCTAGAGCAACCCTCCCAGTCCAGAGAGCCAGGGCTGAACTGGGCCAGCTCACCCAGGCACGCAGACACCGCCCGGTCCCTGGTCGCATCACCCAGGACGTGCCCGCTCCTGTGAACACACACGCACGCACCCATCGTTACGGGGATGCCCTCAGCATCTCCCCGCGGGGGTGGCCCTGGGGGGGACAGCGAGCGGCCAGTGAGCGGCCACCGCTCTGCTGGCCCACGAGCATCGAACGTGGGGGCTCGGCGTGTCCCTCCGCAGGGTTAAAGCGCTCCGTTAGCTCTCCCTCTCGGGGTGGAGCAGCTTCATGACTAATTTTCTCCTTTTCTGGCGTATCAGCTGCAGCTGTGGGGCAATCCCGTTGATCAAAGTTCCTCCTGCCCTCCAGCACTGCCCTGCCGTGCCCCCACGCCTCCACCCGGGGCCACCGGGGAAGGGGCAGACGGGGCCAGGCAGCCCCCAATTACGACTCGTGGGGCAAAGAGGCAACCCTGGAAGGAAGCTCCTGGCCCCGTCCCTCTGCCCCGTGGGTCTCCCACCCCCAGCTGTGACTAACGTGTCAGCCGGCTGCTACGCCCAAGCTAATAAGCCCCAATTTTGGGGAGGGGTTAATGGGTCAGGCCCCTGCTGCCCCATGGGGATCAGTTGCCTCCTGGCCTGGTTGCCAGCCACCCGGGATGCCCCACACACCCTTTCCCTCCCCGTTTCGGGGTCTGGCTCTGCCTGCCCCCCCCCCCCGCCCGGCCACGGTAGTCGCCAGCTTCGGGCCCCGCAGCCCCCACCACTCCCGGGAGCAAAAACACTGCGGAGGCTGCTGGAGCTCATCCCTATCAAGAGCAGCTGATAAGAGCTTCCTGCTGAGCAGGAAAAGTGAGACCCAGGGGAAGGGCAACGCCTCGGCGCTGAGCGGCTGGCACGGGAGATGCTGGGCAGCCCCACCAAATCCCCGCAAAGCCACCTCTTGCTGCCCCTCCCAGCGCACGGCGCTTTCTCACGGCGTGCGGAGGAGCCTGGGGGGGGGGGGAATTTTGGCCCTCGGCCAGCCCAGTGGGGACGGGGACCCCGGGAATGGGGACCCTGGGAACACAGAGCTGGGGCTGAGCTGCTTTTACGAGGCTCGCGACTCCGAAAACGGTGGTGCCAAAGTGGGAAGGGGGCGCGCAGAGCCTTGAGGCGGCAGCTCAGGCTCCAGGGTCCTGCCTTGGCCCAGAGCATGGGCAGACCCAGCCCAAACTGGTGGTCACTGGTTCCAGGCCAGCTGCTGGGGGTGGGGGTGAGGGGGGTGTCCCATCCTCCCAGCAGCCACCAGCCGCTGTGCACCCCAAAATGAGCCGATGCTTTGCACAAGAATTAATGAGCCATGCCCGACGATTTGCCCCCTCTCCCTTTAACCCGGAGGAGCACGGGGACGCGGCCATGCGCCCCGGGATGATTCAGCATAGGGACATCGGCTTTTGTCACCAGGGCCAGTGAAAGGTTAAAGGGTCCCGGTAAGTAAGGACCTGGGAAAGACGCAGGAGGCGGAGGAGCGGTCCCGCACCCGGGCACAGGGGTGCTGGAAGCGGGATGCTGAGAGTGGGGCTCGCTGCGATCCTGGAGAAATATTTCCCTCTCGTGGACAAACACAACCAGCCTCCGGGCAGGAGCGGGATGCAGAGCCAGCTCTCCCAGGAACCAGGCACCCCCCGGTGTTGGGGGGGGTCCCAGGGCTCCTGCCCCAGAGCAGCGCCCCAGCGGTGCCGGACGCCCCAGCTTCCCGGGGGGACCCCGCCGTGCACTCATCCGCCACCCCGAGTGCTGGCAGAGCCGGTGCTGGGCTGTGCCCGGCCCACGCAGCGTCGCTGCTGTCAGCCCTGATGGCATCCCCGGGCCACAGCCCGCCTGCCTCGACCTCCCTTCCTCACCCTGCCTGCAATCCTGACCTCCCTGCCCTAATCCTGCGCTCAGCACACCCCTCCGAGCTCCCTTCCGCCTGCCTGGGTGCGCCCGCACTCGGGACCTACCCCTGGCCCTGCGCCCGCTTGCTCAAGCTGCCCCGGCTCCGCAGCGGGTGCCAAGCCCCTGCTGCACCCCGAGCCACCACGGCCCCATCCCCACGGGGGACAGCACGCCCCAGCAGCTGCAGCCCGGCCCCCAGCCCTCCCCCTGCAAAGCCCCCGGAGAAACTCGTGGATCCCCCGACCCCCACCCCTCTCCCCACAAAGCCCCCGGAGAAGCTCACGGATCCCCCGACCCCATCCAGAGCTGGCTCCTACCCTGAGCCCACCACGCTGCAATGCTCCTGGAGCTGGTTCTGCCCCCAGCCCTGGCCTTGGGGAGCACCCTGCACCCCAGGCTGGGAGAGATGTGATCCATGCACCCCCCCCCCCAGCCCAGCATTGGGCTGCGAGCAATTTCAGCCTGGCAGGAAAAGCACGGAAAGCTGAAGCTTGGCTGCAATCCCTGCCCAGGGCTTCCACCAAGGTGGGTACCCAGGTGCTTTGCCCCCAACTCCTGCTCCAGCACCCAGAGCCCCTGCCCGCAGGGCAAATCCTGAGCTGGCTGCCAGCTCCTAAACCTGCCCACAAAGGCAGCGGGAGAGCGCCCGGGCTCGGCTCAACCCCTGCCAGGCAGCACACGCTTGAAACTGGGAGCAAACTGGTGCCTGGAGCCCCTCCCTGGGTGGTTAAGCCCCGCTATGAGCTGGGGAGCAGCCGGGGGGGGCAGGGAGAGTGGCCCCCCCGTAGGGCTCCAGCTGCTCTGCGCTGCTCTCGGGACTCCTGGGCTCCGTGCCCAGGCGGCAACCAGCCACGGCGCCCGGGAGCAGGGGAGGGACCTGGACGTTTCTCTTCCAACCGCAGACACAGAGGCAGCATCAGCATTTAATGTCAGAGCAGCAGCAAACAGCGTTCACAGCCTGTGGGGATTCTCCACCCGGAGGGGCACCGGTGCCCCTGGCCCTCCTGCACGCGCACGGCGCTGCCCGGCCCGGCTCGCTCCTCCAGCTCGCCCCAGCGCTCGGCTGCGGCGCGGCACGGACGGCGGTGAGCTGCCTCCTCCGCGCCCCCGGGCCTGCGGGCAGCACGGGGCTGCTCTCCCGGCCCGGCTCAGGCCAGCCCCTGGCCAGCCCCTGGCGCTCCAGCCCCGTCACTGCCGCTGCCAGAGGTAGGTCTGGATGGAGTTGGCCGGAGCCACGGCTGCGATGAGGCCGACCGCGTCAGCCAGCCCGAAGGTGACGTTCTGCGGGGACCTGGAGGGCGAGGAGCAGCGGGGTCAGGCCCGCGGCACCAGCGGTGCACAAGACCCAGCAAAACAAACCACGGGCACGGCCCGGCAGGACGGGGTCCCACCCTCGTGGGCCGGGCTGCATCGCTCACCGGTTCAGAACCACCACCACCACCGCGCCGTCGGGGCGCAGGAAAGCCGTGTACTCCAGGTCCGTCTTCTTGGATTCTTTGGAGGTGACGAGCCCCACGCGCTGGGAGCCCTCGGGGATGAACTTACTGCACGAGCAAGAAGCAACCCCAGGAACAGAGTCAGACCCCAGAATTGCTCCTCTCCCAACAACAAATCTACCCCGCTCCCCTCCTGCAAGCTGCTACAGCAACCCCAGAGCTGGAGCCCGGGCAGCTGCGAGCGTGGTGGTGGGCCCCCACCCACCTGAAGTGCCCCATGTGGTAGAACATGGGCTGCTTGTAGAAGATGCCTTCGCTGGCGTCCACGATGACGGGGCTGTCCACGTAGTTCTTGACCCAGTTGGGGCCCCCCTCCAGGTCCAGGGCCAGGTTCCAGTCGGTCCAGCCGGACACAAAGTGGTTCAGGTTCTGCAAGAGGACAGCCCAGACGTCTGCCCAAGGCGTGGGGTGCAGATGGCAGAGGAAGCGTGCCCCTCTCCGGTGTCTGCCACGCAGGGTGACACGGGGACCTCACCGTCAGGATGCTGTGGCTGTACTGGTTCCCCCGCTCCCAGCAGCCCAGGATCACGTCCCTCTCCCAGAAATGGGCCCCGATGCACGCCTCCGTGGCCAGGATGAAGTAGTCTGGGAAGAGCTCGTGAGTGGGCACCACTGTGTCCTGGATGGGACCGATGAAGTCCAGGTACCAGTGGATGCCGATGCCGTGGACGTAGCGAGCTGCCTCCTCATCCTCCAAAACCTGGCAGGGAGAAAAGTTGGCCACCACGGGGTCCTTGTGGGGCAGAGAACCAGCGCCCCAGCCCTCCGCAGAGATGTCCCGTGCCAGGAGGGCTGGGGCCGTGCGGACCCCACGCCTCACTCACCACTTTGGCCCAGTGCGGGAGGTGGAGCCGGTTGTCGTCCAGGATGATGAGCCGGACGTCGCGGTGGGAGCTGTTGGCCAGCGCGGGGCCCAGGTCCCGTGCGATGAAGTCCCGCTGCTGCTCGGCCGTGAAGCCCAGGCACTGGAAGGGGTAGTTGTTGATCAGCCCGGCGGTGGGCTCGTTCTCCGCCGTCACGGCCCAGAAGGTCAGGTTGTGCTTGGCGTATTCGTCCAGGAACCTGGGCGCGGGGGAGAGGGGTGAGCCATGGGGTCGCCCCCAGTGCCACTGCTGAGGCTCCCCCCGAGCGTCTCCCCCGGCCCCTCGCCCCAGGCGCTCCTCACCGTACAAAGTAGTTGGCCCAGGTCTTGTGGTACTTGTCCCCCGCCTGTCCCTTCAGCGTCCCCTTCCCCACGAAGGACTCGCTCGTCTTCATCCAGGTTGGGGAGGTCCAGGGGCTGGCGTACAGCGACAGCGGCCGCTTGCTCATGGCCAAGGCTCGGTGCAGGAGGGGGATCTGCGGGAGGGGGCAGAGGGACCACCTGAGCTGAGCCCCTGTGCTCCCCCCTGATTCCCCCCCACCACCACCACCACTCCCTCCCAGCGCTCGCCTTCAGCTTTGTGTCCTCGTCTCGCAGGCTGAAGTGGGCGAGCTCGTAGTCGAAGGGAACGTCGTCGTAGGTGTAGGCATGGAGGGAGAAGTCGCAGCTGGCCATAGGGAGCCGGACCAGGTTGTACTCCAGCCCTGCCAGGCACAGTGGGGTGGGACGGGGCAGAGGTGGGCAGGGGGACAGGAGGTCTCCAAGCCCTGCCAGCACCCAGGACCCAGCCCACAGGGTCCCCGCCACCATCCCTCCCGCCTCCCCCGATGTCCTCACCTTCCTCAGAGAAGTAGGAGCGCAGCAGGTGATCCTGGGCTGTTTCCGGCAGGGATAGGATGTTTATGGCGGCCGCATCGGTGACGGAGCCACCAAAGCCCTTCACCTTCTGGTACCGCTGCGTCGTGTCCAGGGTCAGGAGGAGATCTGCGGGGAGGGAAGCCGGTGGGACGGGGGGGGGTCGCAGGCAGGGTCCGGCCCGTCTCTGCCGGCCGCAGGGGGGGTACCTGGGGCGCGCAGGCTGCGCTGGAAGCTCCCCTCGCTGCGCTCCAGCCGCTTGCCGGCCTTGCTGCTCTCGTACTTGACGTAGGTGCCGGGGGCCGGCAGGACCAGGGGGTCCAGCGTGTCGCAGTACGTGGCGTTGCAGACGCACACCATGGCATCGCGCCCAAAGTACTTGGGGCTGCAGGGCCGGGCGCCTGGGGGGCACGGGCAGGGTGGGGGCAGCGGCCGGCTCGGGGACGCGTCCCTGCCAGCGCCATCCTGCCCGCCCTGGGGTGCTGCCTCTGCCCCCGTGCTCCGCACCCCAGCACCTCCCCGGGCACCCCAGCTCCAGCACTGCCCCCAGACCCCCCGCCCCCCAGCTCTGGCGCTGCCCCCGGCCACCCCAGACCCCCCCGCTCCGGCCCCGCCCCCAGCCCCCCCCCCCCCCCCCGCTCACCTGCAGCCCGGGGCACGGCCGCCAGTAGCGGCAGCAGCCAGCCCAGGGCACCGGCGGCCCCCATGGCCCCTCCGCGTCCCCCGGCGGGTCCCGAGGCCCGTGACCAAGCGGCACCGCCGAAGCCTCCCGGGCCGGTCCCGCCTCTCCGCAACCCCGGGCCCGCTGCGGCCTCGCCTTTAAGGGCGCCCGGGCTTCCCGTTCCGCCCACGCCCCGGGGCGCCGGTGCAGGAGCGGCACCGGCACTGGGCGGGCCGGGCCCCGGTTGGGCAAGACCGCGGGTGCGGGCTCGGCCCTACCCCCGCGACGGTAACGGGGCGGCGGAGCCGGCGGAGCCGCACGGGCACCGGGGGGACCCCGGGAGGCGCAGGCGGGCACCGGGCACCGGGCTCCGGCCCGCTCGGGCAAGGCGCTGCCGCGCCGCCCCGCTCCGCCCGCCCCCCGGCCGGGCCCGCCCGCCCCGACGGAGCCGCCACCGGGGACCCAGGCGCGCGCCCCGCCCCGCCCCTCCCGTGACCGGTCAGCTGACCCCCCTCGCCCCGCCCCCTCCCGGCCCCACCGGCGCCACCGGCCCCGGGCCCCGGGCGGGCGGGCTCCACCTTTATTCGGTCTCTAGCGAGGGGCAGCGCGGCTGCGAGCGCCGCGGGACCGGCCCCGCCGAGCGGCCCCGGGCGGGGGCACCGGGCGGGCACGGGCAGCGCGAGGGACCAGGGACCGGGCACGGCCGGAGCGGGGGCGGGGCTGAGGGGCGGGACGGGGGACGGGGGACGGGGCAGGGGACAGGCACGGCCAGCGCAGGGCAGAGGCAAGGCCAGGGCAGGGGACAGGAGCGGCCATCCCGGGGGACAGGCACGGCTGGCCAGGGGACAGGGCAGGGGACAGGCACGGCCAGTGTGGGGGACAGGAATGGTCACCCCGGGGGACAGGCACGGCTGGCACAGGGCAGAGACACGGCTGGCTCAAGGGACAGGGCAGGGGACAGGCACGGCCATCCCAGGGCAGAGGCACGGCCAGCGCAGGGGACAGGGCAGGGGACAGGCACAGCCAGTGTGGGGGACAGGAGCGGCCATCCCGGGGGACAGGCACGGCTGGCACAGGGGACAGGCACGGCCAGTGTGGGGGACAGGAGCGGCCATCCCGGGGGACAGGCACGGCTGGCACAGGCCAGAGGCATGGCTGGCACAGGGGCAGGCACAGCCAGCGCAGGGGACAGGGCAGGGGACAGGCACGGCCGTCTCAGCCCCCCCCCCCAGACACCCCAGGGGACCAGCCCCTCGCCCTGACCCCGCTTGGGGAAGGGGCCCAGAAGAGGCCCCAGGGCAGCGGCGCAGGACCCAGCCCCGCCGGGGCAGCAGCAATGTCCGAGCAATGTCCAAGGGCCCTGGCCCAGAGCGGGGACCCCCCCTCTCCGCACCGGGGCAGCGGGAGGGTCCCCGCCGAGGGGCGGGGGTGCGCTGTCAGAGGGCGCTCTCCTTGCAGGTCCCGCTGAGGCTCCGCGGGCGGCTGCGCTCCAGCCGGCGGCCGGACAGGAGCCGGCGCAGGGATGAGGTGGAGCTCAGGTCCCCGCAGCTCTGCAGGTGGATCCCTTCGTGGGGCTGCTCCGCTCCCGGCCAGGCGCTCCAGGGAACCTGCAACCCCGCGGGAACCGGCTGCAGCCGCGCGGCTGGCACCCCTGCCCGCGGCACCCCGTGCTCACCCACCCTGCGGGACAGCCCGCGGTCCAGGGGCGGGCACGTGAGGCCGGCCAGCAGGGGTGGCGAGGGATGGCGGGGGCGTGCGTCACACGCGCACGCTGTCATTAAGGACAGGCTCGTTCCCGTCAGGGCCTCCTGGGCTGCGCAAGGTCTCCAGCATCCCGTAAACCGAGGCCGGGACATCCCAGCGACTGCCTCCGGGCTGCGGTGACTCAGGGGCAAAGCCAAAGCTGTTGCAACACACAGGACTTCCCTACTCGCAGCCACAGCGGGGGGCCAAGGGGAAGGGGCTGCCCCCCAGGAAGGACACCCAAGGACGGAGCGGCAGAAGGAGGCTCTGCCTGCAGCCCCTGCCCGCAGCTGGGGTGCCAACACCGTGGGGTGCACGGCAGGAGAACGGAGACCCCCGAAGGGCCAGCGTGAAGGTGCTGATGGAGACCGGAGGGTGGGAGCGGGTGTGGATGGGGCTCCCTGTCCCCTGGGACACCGCGGCTGCTGGAGCTCACCTGCTTGTGCCCCTGGGAGCTGTGCCCGGGTACCTCCATGCCGGCTGCCGGGCTGCGCTTGGGTCTCTGCAGGAACCTGGCCACCAGCCCGCGGGTGCTCCGGCAGACCTTGAGGTCCCCCAGGGAGCGGGTCGTCGTCTTCGACAGCTGCTGCGTCACCTTCTTGGAGGGCAGCAGCTTGCTCTTCCCCGCCGAGCCAGCCCGGAGCAGCAGGGGGGAGTCACAGTGCGAACGGCGGAGCAGGCAGGCCTCCGAGCACAGCCCTGCGGAGACGCTGCCGTCGGGTGCCAGGACGCTGCTCCCGATGGGACCTGTCCCCGCAGCCCCCAAGGGTCCCATCTCCCCTCCCCAGCCGGTGGGAACGATACCACCATGGGCCTCCATCGTCCCAGCCCCAACAGGGTGAGTCCGACCCCCAACGGGCTGCAGAGGCACTCCCCCACCCTCCCCACTTCTCTGTATATTCCTGTACGTCCCAGTGCCCCGACCTGTGTCCGCAGAGGAGTTGGACATGGTGTCCTCCAGTGCTTTGGTATAAAGTACTTCCCTGAAATCTGCTGGGAGCAGAAAGAGCCTGCTCAGGCTTTGGCCGTGCCCCGCACCGCTGTGCAGCCCCCCAGCCCACCCAGCACCTCCCAGCCCAGCAGCCCCCACCCGCTCCCCCCATTCCCCTGGGACAACAGCCCACCCCAGGCCAGCTCTAATCCCGCCATCCCCCCATTCCCTTGGGACAACAGCCCACCCCAGGCCGGCTCTAATCCTGCCATCCCCCCATTCCCCTGGGACAACGGCCCATCCCAAAACGGCTCTAATCCCACCATCCCCCCATTCCCCTGGGACAACGGCCCACCCCAAACCGGCTCTAATCCCGCCATCCCCCCATTCCCCTGG
>JADKXX010010792.1:0-14796 GCA_017310255.1 Butorides virescens
CGCCCCCGCCGAGGCCTCCGGGAGCCCCGCTCCGCCGGGGCCGGTGCGGCGGGGCCGCAGCAGGAGGCGGGCGGCGGGGCGGGCGCGCCCGAGGCGCAGGGCAGCTCCGGGCCCGCTCCCACCGCCCCCCGCCCTCCCCGGGGCCGCCCCCGCCGCACGCCGGGAGCTGTAGTCCGGCCCGCCCCGCCGGGAGGCCCCGCCGCTCCCTCCCGCTCCCGCCGGCGACGCACGGAGGCGGGGGAGGCACGGAGTGAAACTTCGTTTATTCCTTAAATAAAACCTGAAGGCGGCTCGGCGGCGGGCACAGCGACACGGGGGAGGCGCCCCACGGCGGGGACCACCGGGAGCCCAGCAGGACGGGGCAGAGCGGCGGCTGCGGGGGTGCCCCACCGGCCCCCACGGATGAAGGCACGAACCCGCTCGGCGCCCCGGAGCAGGGGGAACAAACCCGGGAGCGTGGGAGAGGAGATGGGGCGAAGCAGAACTCGTGAGCCCCAGCCCGGTGACACACCAGGCCCAGGGAGCCCTGAGGACACCAGCGCACTGGGGTGAGGGGGCGCATAGCAGGGGCTAGGGGGGGACATACTGGGCCGTGCTGGGCACAGGGAGCGGCTCAGCCCCCCGAGGAGGCGCAGAGGAGGAAGGGAGAAGCCGTTCACCCCCATGCTGGAGGCGAGGGGGGAGCTAAGGGGGTACTGGAGGGCTGCCCCACCAGCAGCACACACCCCCCCACTGCCTTCCCAGCCCCACTCTCCTTATCCCTGCTCCTGGAGGGAGAGGATGGGGAAAGGGAGCGGAGCAGGGCAGCCTCCAAGCTCAGCACCCTGGGGTCAGAGCCAGCCCCACCCCACCGGAGCAAGCCCTGGGGGGAAGACAGTGACAATTTTCTTTGATTTTCTTGGCAGAGACTGGGGTCCTACATCAAAGGGAAGGCAAACAAAAGGCTCCAGGGAAGAGCCGGCCCCTGCCCGCCCTGGGACTGGGCACACAGGGAACCCTCCGTGCCCCAGGGCACACAAGTGGCATCACCAGGCGGGGAAATGGGAGAGCCCTGGCCAACAGAGGGAAGGGGAGCAGCCGCTTCAGTCCCCATCACACGCCTGGAGGAGGCTCCTGGTGCTGGAAGGGAGGGCAAGGGCAGGCACAGGGCTTGGCCACAGCACCTCCCATCCCGCTCCTTCCCCAGTCCACTGAGGGAAGGGGACCAGCACAAACCGGAACAGCCTCCATCCATAAGGAAAGGGGTTAGAGCAGCAGACAATTCAGGCACCAGCACTTCCAAGCTGGGATGAGGCAGCCTCTGACAGCTGATGCAGACACACGGGGATCCAGTGAAAGTGCAACTTGGATTTCCTCTCCCTTCGGAAGAGCCCACGTGCGATGAGAAGCCGGGGCCCCCGCCTGGCTAGGGCGCCCGGAAGGCATTGGTGGCAGCACCCGCAGCAGCATTGGCCGCCGCGGTGCGCACCGCCTGGTTGGAGAAGACCCCTGCAGCAAACTCCTCCTGTGCTTTCTGGAAGCTGGCGCCCGTCCGGCGGTACAGAGAGTGGATCTGGAAGAGAGCAACAGGCTCGGGGTCAGCACATCAGCCCCGTTCCAGGCCCCTGTGACCAGAGCCGTGCCCCTGCACCTGCCAAAACCCACCCTCGTCCTCCCGATGGGGCGCTCTGGCCCCGAGGTTCGATCCAAACTCACCTTTTTCAGCATAATGATGCCCAACACGGCCACTGCTGTGAAGAGCAAGGACACCAGGATCATCATCACAGCCACAGCTGTGTTCTTCCGCAACGCTATCAGGCTCAATATCCAGCCACTGCAAAACAAGAGGCGGTTGCCCACAGGTTCCCTCTTTCCCCTCCACTCACCTCCTCCCATTCTGGGGTACTTGGCTGGCCGGGGTCAGCACAACGCGCACCTGAATCCCCAGTTTGGGATGCCGATCGCCTGCAGCACGTACATCACGTTCTGGGCAAAGAAGACGAAGAAGAAGACAAAGAAGTTGAACGAACTGTCGCTCCTGGGGGAAAAAAAAAAAAATAAGTAAGAGACAGGTGAGGTTAGGCCACAGAAAACAACTCCCAAACCTTCCTGAAAGCACGGGATGCAAGGAGAACACACAGCCCCAGAGGTGCAGCCACTGGTTAAGGGACTTAAAGCAAGGAGAAATCCGAGGAAGAGGCAGAAGGCAGCGCAGGGATCTCCAAGCAAGGACCACGGGAAAACACATTCTTGCGGCCTCCTTAGAAGAGCCCCGTCCAAAGCAAGATTTGTTGCCCAGCCAGAGCTCAGTGCAGAATCACCGCATCCCCTGGACCCAAAGGCCACAAAAGGAGTGGGGACACCACGGGTGCTGCCCTCGGGGTGAGGGCCTGTTCTGCCGAGCAGCCCGGTCTCCCCTGCTTCAAGCACCAGCCTTGCAGCCATCCCACCCCGCTGCTTTGCTGGCCCCGGAGCTCGAGCAGATACACACCTGAAAGCTTTGTACATCGGCCTATACCAGCAGACAAAGGAGCAGGGCGTGTAGAGGAGAGCCCAGAGAATAGAGAGGCCGAACCCAGAACCGGACGAGGGATCCACACAGAACCAGGCCAGCGAGGACAAGAAGTTCAGGAAGAGAGCAATGGTGCTGGCTGAGAGAGAGGACACCGGTCAGGCAACCCGAGCAAGGCTCCCCCCTCCCCACGCCAAGGGCTCAGCCCCCCGGGCACCGCGTGGTGACCACGGCTTCTCCAGAGCGGCGGTGTTGGGGGACACTCGTCCCTCTACCCCCTCCCAGGACCTGCCCTGAGATGCCCCGCAGGGTCTCACCCATCCAGAGGTAGTACATGGTGGAAACGGTCTTCTGGAAGTCAGCAGGGATCTCCACGGGGATGTCCTGGTAGAAGCAAGGCTTCACGGGGCAGAAGGAGGGCAGCGGGGGCCAGTTGTTCAGCCTCGCTGCAGAGGGAAGGAGGGGACAAGGAGGCAGTGGCGGTGCCCGAGCAGGGGGCCCGGGGGAAGGCGGCCACCGTCCCCCCCCCTGCCCCGCAGCCACTCACTTGCGGTGCCGCCGAGGGCCGCGTTCTGCAGCTCCCGCTCCCGCCGGTCCAGCTCCTCCGCCTTCCGGTTCAGCTCCTCCTGCCGCTTCAGCAGCTCAGCCGTGGCGGCCGCCGCCGAGGCCTGCGGGGGGAAGGAGGCACTGGGGCTCCCGCCTTCCCCCCGGCCCCCCCGGCCGAGCGCTGCCTCCCCCCCCCCGCCGGTACCTGCGTGCCATAGGAGCCGTAGTTCCGAGGCTCCGTGGGGCTGGCTTTCCGCGGGGGCACGCCGGCCGCCGGAGCCGCCGCCGGGGCCTGGTACGGCGGCGGCGGCTGCAGGAAGAAGAGGGGGGCGGTGAGGCGCCGCTCGCCGCGGGGCGGGCCCGGCCGCCGGGAAGCGGCCCCGCCGCAGCCCGCCCGCCCGCCGCCGCCTCACCGCGCCGCTCTCGAAGGGGTTGTAGGCGTCCAGCGCCGCGCGCTCCGGGCCGGGCCGGGGCTGCACCGCCGCGGGGTCCTGCAAGAGACGCGGCCGGTGTGACCGGGGGCCGGGCCGGGCCGAGCTGAGCTGAGCCGGGCCGGGCCAAGCCGAGCCGAGCCGGACGCACCTGGAAGGGGTTCTCGGGGAGCTCCGCGGGGCCGCCGCGCTGGGCCATGGCCGCACCGGGACCGGGACCGGGACCGGGACCGGGACCGGGACCGCCGCCGCCTCGGCCCCCGCCGCCGCCCCGCCCCGTCCCCGCCGATTGGCCGCCGCGCCGTGACGTCACCGGCCCCGCCTGCGGCCCCGGGGAGCCCCACTGCAGGGGGCCTCTGCGCACGCGCGGAGCCGGGGCAGGGCGGGCGGCGGGGAGCACGTGATGAGGCCACATGGCCGGGAGTCACGTGCCGGCGCCCCCCCCCCCCCCCCCGCCGGGCCCGCCGGGGGCGCGGCCCCCCGGCCACCCCGGGGCCCCCGCCCCGCCGGGCCGGGCCCCGGCCCCCCCCCCCCCCGGGCCCCCCCCGCCCCCCCCCCCCCCTTTTTGGGCTCCCGGTGCCCCATCCCAGGGCCGGGCTCCCGTGTCCCCCTGGGTTCTGGATCCCCCGCCCAGGGCCGGCTCCTCTCCCCAGCGATGACTGCCTTCAGCCAGGCCTACCACGACTGCAGGCCCCTCCTGTGGGCCCCCCCCGAGGCCTCACTCCAAACCACTCGGCTGGGCTCCCCCCTCTTACCGGGACAGCCACGATGCTTCTGGCCTGCGTGGAACCCCCCAGGCTTCACCCTCGGGGAGGTCAGCAGGGGTGCAGCAGAGCAGCTGTTTGGCTGAGCCCACCCGAACCAGCCGTACAGCAGACTCCATGGAAGTAAAACGGAAGAATTTGTGGCATGACGAGCAGCTTGGGGAATTTAACTTTTGTGTCTGCTGGACCAGTTATTTATAGGGATCCCTGATTCCATCAACCACCAGCTGCATGTGGACAGAATACCGACACCCCGTCCCGAACAGGGATTCCTCAGCATCTTGAGAGTGGCACAGGACATCCACCCCTACCTGCCTCTAGCTCCCGTCCCAGCTCTCAGGGCTCACCAGCAACTGCGCCTCTCTGCTAAAAATATTTTTTAGCCTCTGAACACAACATTCCAAAGCTACACAAATCTGTGAGCTGCCACTTCAACCCAGGCAGCTGGCACCTCGAGCCGTGCTCTCCCCTAGGAAGGTAAAAGCTGTGGATTCAGGTTTTGGATGCTGGCATGGGTTATTTTTATTTAAGTCTGAGACAGACCACAGGTATTATTTGGTCAATCTAATTCTCCTCCAGACTCACCCAGGGGCTGGCTTGGTCTTCCCCTGCTCTCCTTCCCTGGCAGACACCACCTGGCTGGCTGCTGTCTAGCCAAGCAGTACCGCAGGAGGCAGGAGAAAGCTTCCAGCCCAAGCTCTTGAAGTTTGGATGACAAGTTCATGAAGATGGCTCAGAACCACCCCTCCTGAGACTCCCCCACACTAACTCCAGGTGAAGCCAGACTTTTTCTTTATCCCTCTGCGTGATCACAGTCTGCCAGAGCCAGGACAGTCTGGCCAACAGCATCCTGGCTTGTATCAGGAGTGGTGTGGCCAGCAGGAGCAGGGCAGGGACCATGCCCCTGTGCTGGGCACTGGGGGGGCCGCCCCTCGACTGCTGGGGTCAGGGTTGGGCCCCTCCCTCCCCGAAGGCCCTGGGGGGGCTGGAGCGTGTCCAGAGAAGGGCAGCGGAGCTGGGGAGGGGTCTGGAGCCCCAGGCTGCTGGGGAGCGGCTGGGGGAGCTGGGGGGGGTTCAGCCTGGAGCAGAGGAGGCTGAGGGGAGCCCTCATCGCTCCCTCCAACTGCCTGAGAGGAGGGGGGAGCCGGGGGGGTCGGGCTCTGCTCCCAGGGAAGGGGCGATGGGACGAGGGGCAAGGGCCTCAAGTTGTGCCAGGGCAGGGTGAGGTTGGGCCTGGGGAACAATTCCTTCCCCAAAGGGCTGTCAGGGGCTGGAAGGGGTTGAGTCCCCAGCCCTGGGGGGTATTTAAAAGCCAGGCAGACGAGGTGCTGAGGGGCAGGGTTTAGTGGGGGACAGGTATGGTTGGACTTGGATGATTTGAAAGGTCTTTTCCAACCAAATGATTCAGTCTGCCACAGACAGATGGTGCCATGGCAAAGTGATAAGCTCCCACAGAACAGACCACAAGCGCGTCTCTGCTCCGTTGCTGACACCACCCCAGTGAGACGCTCCCAGAGACGCTGGCAAAGCGTCTGCACAGAGCTGCCATCCGCTCTGAAACATGCCCAGCAATTTCTAGGGAAAAGCCCAAGCCAAGGCCCCAGCCTTGCCGCAGAACTGGTAAGAGCCAAAAAGGCACAGCCAGCAGGGTATGCATTTGACAACCAAACATGGGCACCTGGACACCCCTTTTTCAACAGCCATTGCCATGTCCAACAGCACTCCACCCTCTCCAGGGAGCAAGAGGTTGCTCTAGTGAAGAGAACGCGTAACTCTGAAGCAGCCCCTGTCCTCTTTTTTCCGTATCCCACCTCACCCTGATCACAGGGCATGACGAAGGGCCCAGCCTGTGTTTTGCTGCCCTCCCCACCAGAACCTGCAGCCCTCCAAGGGCCAGAAGCAGCTTGTACCCAGGGTGAGCTCAGACACTAGGCCAGCATCCAGGCTTGGGGAGCAGTGCGGACGGATAGAGCTGGCTTCATTACTGAAGTTTCCTGGACCACAAAGTACATTTCACCCCACCCCTTCCTCCCCTCTGCATACAGCCCCTGCACAGCAGGAGCACAACCCCAAGAGGGGCTGCTGCTGGTACAAACCCAGACCAGGTGGTTTATTCACTTCATATTTATTTTTCACAAAGACTGTACAAAATTCTTATAAAACTCTGGTGTGGGGATGGGCTATGACATTGATCCAAAAAATAATTCCCATGCAGTCCCACCAGTTTCATAACTTACAAGGAAACAGATAAGCTACAGAGAGCTGCGAGTCCTGGAGTATTTACACCGAGGAGGGCGGGAGAGAACAGGAGACAAAGCAACACGTGAACAGGTATTTACAATATGGACATACAGGCCCCCTCGCCTCACGGTAACGGCAGCAGCAACAGCAGGAGGTCAGGCCTGTGGTGCTCAGAGGCCGATATAGAATATGGGTTATTTACAGTATCTCACATATTAACAGCTTTACAAACGTGTCCAGGGAGTTCTTCTCATGTATAAAAAAAAAAGCACCAAGTGTCTGAATAGAAATCACAGGGGCCTCCACGGGGGCTAGAATCTGAGGGCAGGCTGGCACCTGTGGCGTCACCGGCTGATGTCTCTGCTAGAGTCCCACATTTTTGTGCTCGGCTCCATCTCCAACATGTCAAAGAAGGGGTGCTTGAGGGCTTCGGCCAGGGTGATGCGCTTGGAGGGCTCGTACTCCAGCATGCTCTCAATGAGGTCAAAAAGGCGGTGGTGGTCCTCAGCCTCAGAGGTCAGGTATCGCTGGGGAGATGGAGGGGAGAGGTTAGGGCCAAGGGTGCTGCACCCTGTCCCATCACAGTACATTCCCTGGGCTGAATGGTTGAGCGGGGGGAAGACTGGTTTGTTCAGACCGCCACTCATCCTAGACCTGAACTCTGGGCCGCTTTACCAAGCATGGAATTGCTGAGTTTTCCCCACCCCACCACCTTTCCCAGGCACTTCCTGAGGTCTCCATGCCCTCCTCCTCCACTCCAGATTAAGCTCAGGTTGATGTAGTCTTCCTAGTTTATGTCTGGGACAGCCAAGGCTCCTTCAGGAAGACACTGGTCTGACCCTTTTAGTGGCCCAGCCTTGCCCTCGGGGAGAATCTTCACAACGGGGGCAGGCACTACAAGACTCTGCAATGAGAAGAGGATAAAGCAGTCGGATGCTCCTGCCCACCCTGCCTTACCCGCAGTGGCTTGCAGTTTTCCCTAACGTAGCGGCCAGCGGAGGTGTTCTCGTCCCAGTCCAGGCGGCCATGGTAGAAATATTTCTGTTTCCTGTCAGAGTAAGGGATGGGGACAGGTTACACCCAAGCACAAAACGTCTTGCAGCAACAGCAATGTGCCAGCCCTGGCAGCACACGCCACTCGGGACACTGCAGCAGCAGCACGGATAATTGGCTCAGCAGGCAGCTCCAAAGCTCGATCCCTCAGAAAGAACCATTATACATGAAGCAGGAGAGAGTTGGCAAGCCTGTGGTGCCCAGCCAGCCTTGCTCACCTCGTCTTCCGGATCATCCGAGAAGGAATTGGCCCCAAGATCCTCTCCATCATGGCCAGATGCTCCCGGTTGTCATGTGTCTGAGAGAGAGAAACGTAAAGGGAAGGCATGGACCAGATTTCAGTCGTTCTACCTCCAGCCCTGGGTGTTCCCCAGTTCAGAACCCCTTGCTGGGCAACACCTCGGTCATCTCTACAAGACTGCAGTGATGGAGGGAACCCCATCAGTCCCAGAGGCTCCTGGCTGTACTGGGAAACAGCCAGCATCCTCTTTCATCAGTTGTGAGGTAGCCATACAGCATACAGTTCTCACCTGAAACAGGGTGAAACCCACATAATACTCAAAGATGATGCAGCCAATGCTCCACACATCACAGGGCTGGCTCCAGCCAAGCTCTAAAAAACAATGTTTTTTAAATAAAAGATCCAGTTACGGCCTAAGATTCCAAATCCCTCGCCCTCTTAAAAACAAACAACTTGGAAAAACAATTCCCATTGCAGCCAGGCTCCCGACACGCTGGTGGCAATATACTGCCCAGCTGGTAGCAATGCCAAAACACCAACTTGTAAGTTGTTGACCCTCCCAGAAAATAGAGCGCAGAGCGTGTTAAATAAAGCACTTCTCATCTCCCAGGGTAAACCCAGGGCAGCTACTGGATGATGAGGAGGCAAAACGCTCTTTAATCCAGCAGGCAGCACCCAGTGCCCCCGAGGCCCCCAGCGCCCGCCTCTGCAAAGACCAAGCGGTGCCTACCCAGTATGACTTCCGGGGCCCGGTAATGCCTGGTAGAGACAATCGTGCTGTGATGCTCGTGATCAAACGTGGCGCTGCCGAAGTCCACCACTCTGATGGCCGTGCTCTTCACGCTCCGCTCATCCCGCTTCTTTGCAGGGGAGAATGGGATTGGTTACTCAGGAGTTTCGAAATGCAAGCTCAGCCCTTTCCTTACCAAGCTGAGGCTTCACCCCAGGGCACCACGTGAGGGGAAGGCTTGGGAGCGTACTTCGTGCTGGCACAGCCCCCACACCATCACGCAGCTACGCCTGTGCTCCCTATTGCTTACTTATAGACTACACAGGCCGCTCACGCAGAATATGGGCCCTGAACACGTGCATGAACGTTGTTGGTCAGCCCTGTGTCTCCCGGGGGCCATGTTCCAACCCCTCCCACCTGCTGGTAAGGTCAGGGACACCAAGAACCCAAGAGAAGACCTCTGACAGAAGGCAGCACCGTTACCTTTTCCAGGTTATAGGAGAGTTCGTAGTCCGAATTCACAAAGAGGATGTTCTCCGGCTTGAGGTCAGTGTGAGTGAGTTTATTGTCATGCAGAACTGAGGAAGCAAACAGAGTCGGGGTAATGGAACAGAAGCCAAATGAGGCTGCACCCACCCGAAGAGCGAACATCATTCATTCAGTTTGATCATACTGGCACCAGGTTAGCCCACATTTAGAACTGGGTGTGGACAGTCAGGCTGGTCCAGGCCTGCCAAGATGCTTTGGCAGAAGCACAAAGATTTATCATATCGATCACCAGAACGTGGGGGTGGATGCTGAAGTGCCCTGAGCTACCGCCAGCCCACATGCACCGGATAACATTACAATCAGGAAAAGAAAAAGGATTCATTCCAAGCACGCATTCACTGCTGGAGGGGCAGGAAGGCTCAGTCTCAGAACTGGCACAGCAGTACCGCAGCAAAAACTCACTGCTTTGGGCCACCAGTTGCAGAACTGGCACGGACCTTGGGAACTCCCCAAGGACCAGTGGAGGGACGAGCAGTGAACACTTACATTTCACGGCCTGGCACACCTGGTAGGCCATGTGCCGTACTTGGTGGATGGGATAAGGCAGATAGTTGTTGTCCTTCAGGAAATCAAAGGTGCTGAGCCCCAGCAGCTCGAAGGAGATGCACATGTGGCCGTGGTAGTCAAACCAGTCAAACATCCTGACACAAAGACTGAGAGAGAAAAAAAAAAAATCTGATTCAGGACAGATCTGCACGCACTGCGCAGTGATGTCATCCCCACGGCAGGCTCCTCCTTTCCTTGCTCAGTCTGTATCCCACAGCAAACCCGTACGCCTCCAAAAGCCAGCTACAGACGAGTTCAGTCGCACAACACCAAGTACCTCTTCTCATCCCATCCCTGCAACCGCGCTAAGGCAATGCTTGCCCTTCCATTTTAACACCAAGGGCACACTCACTTTGTGTTCTCGGGATCCTTCTCGTTGATTTTCTCCAGCACGTTAATTTCCAGTCGAGCAGCCTCTTTGTATTTCTCTACATTTTTAATGATTTTGAGAGCAACACGTGCACCACCCCTGGGGAGAAACAGGAAATCACCCCTGAGCTGGGTCAAAGCGCCTGTGCCCCGTGAAAAGGGCTTTCTGATCCAGCCTCCTCCTGCGAGCAGCGCAGCACAGCCTTCCACCACCCTTGCTCAAGCCAGAAGGCGGCCCTTATTAAGGGGTGTCTGCCAAAGCCGTGTCTTTTCCCTCCCTACAAACATCCCTGAGGCTCCCCCCAACCCCTCTCCAACACACGGGCAACGCAAGAGGGCGAATGCCCAGACCAGCAGAAGAATACGGGAAACAAAGTGACTCCTTTTCACCCCCAGGCTCCCACGTTAAGCACGGAAGGCTCCGTCGCCAGCTGCAGTCTCTCTTTTTCCCCTCACCACCATTCCCTCCCTGTCCCAGGAGCAGACGTACCTCCGGTGATCGATGCACTGCACCACTCTGCCGAACGTGCCTTCCCCTAAGGTGCTAATAATCTCATCTGGGAGGGAGAGAAAGAGAGGAAGGCAGATGAGGGAGTGAGCAGGACCTGGATGCAGTGCATACACAAGGCAGAGGAGAATGCATTGCAACACCTAACCTGCACACAGCTTGAGACCGGAGCAGCGGAAGGCTGACACCGGCTGCACAAGGCAACTGTCCTAATTCCCTGGCACTTCAGTAACAATACAAAATATAAACGTAGCTTTAACAAAAGGGGAAGGAAAAGGAGAGGGTTTCTCTTTAATAAACAATGAAAATAAAATGAAACAGAAAGATAAGACAGATCTGCGACTGCGATGGGAGCTTAACTAGAGAGCTAAATTATGTTACGATTTGGCTGTACATCTTTCTTGTAGCCAGTCGCCGACGCGATAGATCAGATGCCCCTCGTCGTCGTCCTCCACACTCTTGGCCCTTCTGCTGCTCTGTCGACTCCGCTGCTGGCCCAGGCAGACAGGGAATTCATCATTCACCAATCAGATTTTCAAACCAGCGCAGCAGCCAGCGTCACGCATTGGTTGGTTTGGAAATTCACATGGTTGTTTGAGGAGGGGTTGCAGGAGGAGATTCCCAGCCAATTCATACGGCACAGAGGAATATATAACGATAGGGATATTGCAAGGGAACATGTCAAGATACAACACACTAGCTCAGAAAAGAAAAAAACAGTTTGCTTTTCGTTGTAGCAAAAAAAAGAAAAAAAAAAAAGAAAAAAAAAAGAAAAAAAAGAACCTACAAACAGCCCCACCCGAACCAGTGTGAGAGCAGAGACGGTCAGAACAAGGGCTAGCGGAGGGGCAGTGGAAGGGGCCAGCTCCTCTCGCTCCTAGGGGGGCTCGGAGAGGAACAGCACTGGCCTTCGGGTCGTGGATAACACCAAGAGAGCACGCCGAAGCACAACTCTGCAGCCGGGCGCTCAGGGGCCGCGGGGAGAGGCTCACGGCAGCCCCACGGCAGCCGCTGAGGAAAGGCAGCAGCAGGCAGGCGCTGGGCAGTCCTGCACAAGCAAAGGGCCGGGCTGCCCCACACAGGCGCTCCCCATCCCATTCCAACAACCACCCACATCGCTTCCCCCAGCCCCAACACTCAGAACCAAGATGAATTCAGAGATTTCAGAAGCAACTCTCGGTACAACGATCCATCCAAAACCAGAGAGAATTTATGAGTGACTGCCTGGGGGAAGACGTGACACTTCTTCCTAGACCCTCCCCCAAAGAGGCTGATCCTGGAAGGACTAACTTCCAGGAGAGAAGCAGAGGCCAACAGGGAATAGGGACAGCCTGGGATGAGGCAGATAAAGAGGTTTATGCCAGAGAAGAGAAAATTCCTGCCTTCAGTTCTTCAGCTAAGTATCCCCACACCTGGGAGCAACCAGCCAGCAGACTTGGGACCCGAATCCAGCCCACAATCCCATCCCTGGACATACAGCCAGAACAGACCAGACAACACGGAGAGCTCCACACACAGAGCAGAGAACGTGTCTGGGGTCTAACAGAAGTGGAAGGTGAACAGCAGAACAGACAAGAAGAGAAAGGCAGGGACCCTGCTGGGAAGAGCCTGTGATGGTTGCTGCCTCCACCTGAATTGACCGGTCCACAAGCTCTACTCCTTCGCAAAGCCCCTCGCACGACATCCCACGTCAGCTGGGCCCACCCAGAAGGATCCCGCTCTGACACAGGACCCAACCCTCAGAGGCGGGGAGGGGGGGGGGGCTTCCTGCCACAGAACACAGGCCTGAACCACGGGGACCAAGCCGCCTGTCGCAGGCAGACCGAGCTCTCTGGGACCGAGATCAGCTGAACGCTTGCTGTACAAACCTCACACAAAAGACTGCTTGGCTGCGGTTCCCAGACAGCTCTTAATGAGCAGGACCGAACAAAAGCAGCGCTCTGCAGGGATAAAGGAGCTGAGGACTGCAGCACCACCCCGGGGGACACGCCAGCCTCGCAAGGCACGCCTGTCCTCCTCCCACCTCTGAGCGGGCAACACTAAGAGAGGGTCTGAGCCGCCTGTGCCCGGCTGGCACAGGGCAGCCGCTGCCGAGGCGCATCAGGATGGTGGACAGGAGCTGCCGTCTGCATCAAAGGCTTTCTACGCATTTCTCAAGCTGAGTCCGAGAGAGCGTTAGAAAGTGAAGTTTTCTACTTACCCAGCTCGCCACCTGGGAGAGAAAGGTTACAGGGGAGGCCCAGCACAGCAGGATACTCACCGATGAGGAGCGACTAAAGGACCGGCTGCGGCGCCGCCTCCGCCTGTGCTTACGCCGGCTGCTTTTGCAGCTCCGGTAGCTGCCCTCGCGGTCCCGGGAGCGTCGGTACTCGTAGGAATGACGGTACTCGGGTTCATAGTAGGCTTCCCCTCGCTCGCGGCTGTAATCGTTCCGCCGGTAGCTGTCACAGTAACGCCGGTCGTAGGCCCTCCTGTCTGCTGAGTGGTCATCGTAGCTAGGGAGGGGGAGCAAGCCGAGGGGATTCGATTACGGACACCACCCGGGAAGTTACAGCTTGGAGCACAGGAGAGAACAGCGCCCGGGCCACCCAGAAGCTGGGCTGACCACAGCTGCCTCCGGCCGAGGCGGAGAACCACCGCAGGGTTTGAGGTCCCGCCTCGTCTTTGCAGACTCACCTCCTGGATCGAACATGGTAACTGTCTTCCCGACGGTGCCGACGGTCACGCTCGCTGCTGCTCGATCGCGACCGTGTCCGCCGTCTCTTGTGTTTGCGACTTCTGTAGCGCTCATGATAGCTGCCTCGGCTGCTGCGCTCCGACGAGCGGTACCTTCTAGAGTGAGGCATCTACAGGGACAACAGACGGTGATGACTTTGTGTGGCAATTAGCAGGGAGAGAAACCAGCGCGGATCATGGGTGGCTGAGGAGCTGCTAGAGCAAGGAGGGGGGAGGCAATCAGCAGCACGTCCAAGTGGGCAGAGAGGATTTGAGAGGAAAGGGACGAACTTCCAAGAGATCACAGAACCCCATAGGAGAGAGGATGCGACCACCCACATGGGCTGCACTTGCTGCGGTCCTGTTTTCCAGGTTACTTTCCCCTCTTTGTGCCCATCTCTACTGGCCACAGCTCCGGGAGCAGCATTTACACCTTCAGGGCTTCCACCTTCTCTCTTTACACAAACGCGCTCCCCAGGAAAGGAGAGAAGCACCACCAAGGAAATCCGAAGGAAGGTGAAATGAAGCTCGGGATATCACCGGTGCTTGGCCCAAAGCCCTCGCAGGCCCGTACTGGAGACACCTAAGTGGGCAGCTCCTGGAGAGGTGTCTCTGGTTTGCTGCCAAGCAAGCGACAGCTACGCTTCCCACTGCAAGCGGGGAGGGCCCTGCAGCGTCCAGGGAGCAAAACCACCCTTTCCACATGCAGAGGCGTTAACGAAGCCTTGTAGACCCTACCTCAGAGGGAAGGAGCGCTCACCTCTCCCTCTCTGGTGGGACACGAGAGGCAAGAGCGAAGGAGAAAATCCCTCAGTAAGATGGCACGCCGGGTCCCAACCCAGACACGCTCATTCGGAGGATCCCGCTCCCATCGCCAGACCTCACTCCCCAACTCTAAGACGTTCCCCGCACATATTTGGTTCTAAAGCATCAAGCGCCTCAACCTGCCCTGTCTCCACAGGCTGGAGCTCCCTTTGCCTCCCACCCGCAAAGGTTCACTCACACCCAGCGGCCGTCCCGCGCCCACCCCTACGCTGGCGTTACGGGTAGGGCTACCAAAAGGCAATACTCCCACCCCCATCCACCCCCCCTCCCCGTGATGCGGTGGCCCGGGGGCACCGGCTCCTGACACCCGAGCACCCTTCACCCGCCGGAGCATGGCCGGGCTCTGCGGGGCCGCTCAGGGTTCCCCTCCCGGTTCGGCGGCTCCGCGGCCGGGCCTCGCAGGGCTCCCGGCCCCTCGTTAATGGCAGCGCCTGAAGGCGACGCTGGCAGCCCGCCACCTCGTTACGAGCAGGCGAAGCCCGCACCGGGGCGTTCCGCAGCCGGTCGGGAACCGGTTTGGGGACGATGATGGCGGCCGCGCTCGCTGCCCTACTCCGCTGCCGCCGGGCGGGGCCTGCACCGGGCGCGGGGCCGCGCTGGGCGCCAAAAGCGGAAGCGCCGGGGCCCAGCCAAAAGCGAAGGGAGGGATGGGTCCCGGGCACCGGGAGAGACCGGGGCCGCGGGAAGGGGGCGGTGGGTGGGGAACCTCCCGCCCCGCTGCCCCGGGGCCCAGCCGCGGCCTGCCCGGCCCATCCGGTCCGGCCGGCCCCGCCAGCGCCCCCCCCCC
>JADKXX010010793.1:0-13836 GCA_017310255.1 Butorides virescens
GGCCCCGCGCCCGCCCCGGCCCCGGTGCCGCCGCCTCGGCCCCGGTGCCACCGCCCCGGCCCGGCCCCGCGCGGCGCCGCTGTCCGTGGTGCTGAGCGCGGCTCCGCCGCCCGGCCTGGCCCCGCCGCCAGCCGCCTCCGGGGCAACAAGTGACGGGCGCCGGGGCTCCGCACCGGGCCCTCGGGACGCGGCTTCCCGGCGAGGCCGGCCCTCGCCGCTGCCCGGGGCCGCGCTGCCCCAGCCCCTTCCCCGTCCTCGGGTCACCCCGCGCCCGGCCCCGCCGCAGCCCAACTTTCTTCTGCCCCAGCCCCTCCCCGGGCCCCCGCACCCCCGGGGCTCCCGCTGGGCCGGGGGTCTCCGCAGAGCCGGCTCAGGGCATGCGAAGGAGGAGGCCGGGGCTTGCCTGTCTTTGCCTGCTCTCAAAGCTTTGCCCCCCTCCTTCTCGATGCTGTTTTTAATTTCTGCGTCTGGAGAGGAGCCGCGCCCGTCCCCACAGGGACACGGGGGCCCCACGAGCTGCCCGCAGCCCCTGCCCGGCCCGGGCCTGGCTCACGGTGTCACTGGGATCACAGGGAGAGCTCGGGGACGGATGATGTGGGAGGAACTGGGTGTCACGGGGATGTTGAGTCATATAGGGTGGGCTTTCTCTACGGGGGATGAAGCTGCCAGGCAGTCATCTCCCGCAGCAAAGCTGTGACACGGCCGATGTCCCTGGCCTGGCGAGGCACCCTGGAGCGGGGCCGGCACCCGCTGCGGGTCCCTGTCACCTGTAGCCAGCTCCCCTCGCCGCTGGGCCCAGCCTCCCGTGCATGCCAGCTCCTCCACACTGCTCCAGCACGCCACCGAGGGCCGCAAGCCCTTGGAGCCCCTTTTTCCCAGGGAAGCCGCCCCAAAGTTTGTGAGCCTGAGCTCGGCAGGAGCGGCTTGCGCAGCCCTGCGCTGAAGGTGACATGAAGCGAGCTGGCAGGTGGACAGCCGGCGGGATTACGCCGGTGTTTATCACATTATGGGGATACATAAAGGCCACTGAGATCAGGGCCCCGGCGCGCTTGGCCTGACACAGAGTAAAGGACGGGGCCTGCCCTAAAGAGCTTAAGCCTAAATCTGAATCAAGAGCTCCCGGCGGGTTCAGGCAGGTGCGGGGGGCAGGCGGTTTCCCTGCTCGGCGCACGGCGTTTCTCCGAGTGCAGTGGGGGGCTGCGGGAGGCGATTGCTTGGCCAGGTCAGGCCCCTTCTCCCTCGGCTGGCATCTCCTCGCCTGCCCCGGCAAACCTTGGCCGTGGGCAAGGAGGTGTTAATTTGTGCGAGGCTCCTTGCCCCGGGGGAGCAGCTCCCTGCTCCCTGCCAGGCTCTGGTGCTCTCTTGCCGAAGGAGCCTTGCGTAGTGCCAGGACTTCTCCTCCCTCCTCTTCCCCACCGCCTGCAGAAAGCCCGGTGCCTGTGCCCCACGGGGAACACAGGGTACGAAACACCCGCGGGCTTCTTGTCACGTGCAAAAGCCAGTTTGGATCCACCAGGCGCTGAGTTGCCCTGAGGTCACCTTTGGAGATTTGGGTCTATACCCACAACCAGGGCTGGGGCTCACGGGGGCACCCGAAGGCAGGAGCTGCACTTGCTTTTCCAGGCGCCCATAAAGACTTTGAGTGTGGAGCCTGGGCATCCCCCAGGCCCTTGCAGGAGCCGTCGCAGGCTTTACGTGTGTTTGTGTGAAGATTGGAAACATCCCAGCCCCATTTGCATGTGAATGGGGAAGCTGAATTTCATGGCGTACCCAAACGCTGATCAACTGCTGCCTGGTGTCTCTTGGCTTTTCTTACGAAGCCTCTAAGCTTGTCCACTCTCTGAAAAATGAGGTGGGTTAAGGTGTCCTGCAGGCCCTGGGCTGTGTAGCTCCTGCCTGGTGCTTGCGAGCAGCCCCTTTGGGGCCAGACGTGTTCCTCCCGCCTTCCCCGTGGTGCTGGCTCTTGTCTTTCCTTGCTTGGCTGCTGCCTGGCTCGCCCGTGCTGGAATCCCGACTGCCTCCCTGGCCCCCGAGTCCCTCGGCTGCCCCAGGAGCTCGGCGCTCAGTTTGCATAACCAGAAAAGCTTATTCTAATTCCTTCTAAGCCAGCCCGGGCGGTGGCAGGGAGCCGGCGGATGACAGGGAGCTCCAGGGAGCAAAGCCCACGTCCTCCCTGAGTTTTCCCCAGGGCAGATGTCAAGTTTGGGGTGGGGGCATATGCGTGCGTGCACTGCCATGCTACGAGGGGAAGGGAGGACAGCCAGCCAAGCTCCTCGAGCTGCAGCCCCTCCCATCCTACACACACAGGGTGGTGTTTGCTCCTCCAGACCCTTGGCCCTGCTCTGCCTCGAGAGCCGGTGCAGAATCGCTCCTCTCCCCGCACACCGACTTGCGTGTGTCCCAGCTGAGCAGAAGGGCCTTAGTCATGTGTGTGGGCAGGCGCCTGTGAGAGCGCCTGGCTCTCCGCGTTGTGTCGGACTCTAACTTTGATCCTGGGCTTGTTTTCTAATGGCTTGTGCCCTGCCTCTCCCCACTTCTCCCTGCCCCGCTCCATCCCCCACGCTCCCTCCCTGCAGGTTTTACTGGGACCTCATCATGCTGCTCCTGATGGTGGGGAATTTGATCATCCTGCCTGTGGGGATCACCTTCTTCAAGGATGAGAACACCCCTCCCTGGATCGTTTTCAACGTGCTTTCGGACACTTTCTTCCTGGCTGACCTGGTCCTGAACTTCCGGACAGGCATTGTGGTGGAGGACAACACGGAGATCATCCTTGACCCTCACACCATCAAAATGAAGTACTTGAAGAGCTGGTTCCTGGTCGACTTCATCTCCTCCATCCCAGTTGATTACATCTTCCTCATCGTTGACCTGGAGACCCAGATGGATTCTGAAGTCTACAAGACAGCCCGGGCCTTGCGCATCGTCCGCTTCACCAAGATCCTCAGCCTTCTGCGCCTGCTGCGCCTCTCCCGCCTCATCCGCTACATCCACCAGTGGGAGGAGGTGAGAACCACTTGGGGGGCCGAGGCTGCTGCCCAGGGTCTTGGGTCGGGTCAGAGATCCCAGCCGTGGGGTATGGCTGGCTGGAGGGCAGGGGTTCAGAAGGCTGTTCTGGGAAAAGAGTTCCTCCATAGCTCCACTCCTGCCTCTTCCCCAGATCTTCCATATGACGTACGACCTGGCCAGTGCCGTGGTGAGGATCTTCAACCTCATCGGCATGATGCTGCTGCTGTGTCACTGGGACGGCTGCCTCCAGTTCCTGGTGCCCATGCTGCAAGACTTCCCTGAGGACTGCTGGGTCTCCATCAACCGCATGGTGGTGAGTGCCCGGGGAAGGGGTGATACCGGCCGTGCCAGGGACAGGGGGAGGAGAGGATTTGGTTGCACATCTCGTACTCAAAGGCTGGAGCTGCCTGGATCCACGTGGTGCGGTTTCTCTGGTCACGGTCCCTGCAGTGAGATGGGATGGAGGGAATCTCTGCATCACCTTCTCATCTCAGCCCACCTTGGCTGCTGCTGGAGTTGGAGCAGCCAGGGGGATCCCTCATGTTCTGCCAGGAGGGAACAGGGCAGCAGAGCTCCTGCCTCCCCCCCAGGCAGGGGCTGGTGCAGGCTCGGGGCTTTGCCCAGTCCCCAGTGCCTCCTCCCAGAGCAAAGCTCTGCCCTTTGGGCTTGGACTCGTCAGAAACCTTTTCCTCGCTGGGGCTCTGGACTCCCTGGCTCTGGGGAGGGGGGACCGGGGGGTTCAGCCCAGCAGGTCCTTTGAACAGACCCCCCAGCGCCGCTGTTCCCTCATCTGCAGAACGACTCCTGGGGGAAGCAGTACTCGCACGCCCTGTTCAAGGCCATGAGCCACATGCTCTGCATCGGCTACGGCCAGCAGGCGCCCGAAGGCATGACCGACGTCTGGCTCACGATGCTGAGCATGATCGTGGGGGCCACCTGCTACGCCATGTTCATCGGCCACGCCACCGCCCTCATCCAGTCACTGGACTCCTCCCGGCGCCAGTACCAGGAGAAGGTCAGCGGGGTGGGGTAGTGAGTGCCTGGGTACTGGGGGAAGATGCCCTGGCACGAGTGGGTCCAGCTCCAAATCCTGCTCGGTGGGGGCTGCCCTGCAGTTTCCTGCCCTGATCTCTGCCCTTGCCACTCACCCCGGGGGGTGTGGGGCTGGGGTCAGGCTGCCCATGTGGGTAGAGACACCCCATTCATGATGTTGGGGTTCACCCTAGCATAGTGAGGGCCCCACCCTTGCTTCTGCCATGGGACCTTCTGCACCCTGAGTGCGTGGGTGTCCCATCCTCTGCCCCAGAGGTGGCCTTTGGGACAGGTCCCTGGAGCAGGGGTGGCTGCATCCCAGCGCTGGCAGCAGCTGCTTCTTGCTGCCAAGAAGAGGGAAAGCGTTGGCCGGCAGCGCCGCCGGCCTCTGGCGCGGTGCAGCTTTTTTCAGCCCAGCCCCGTGTGTCCCCACAGTACAAGCAAGTGGAGCAGTACATGTCATTCCACAAGCTGCCGGGGGACACGCGCCAGCGGATCCACGAGTACTACGAGCACCGCTACCAGGGCAAGATGTTCGATGAGGAGAACATCCTGGGGGAGCTCAGCGAGCCTCTCAAAGAGGTACGGGCAAGCACCCCAGTGCTGGTGACTTGGGGGAGAGGGGCTGGTTCTTGCAGGGGTCAGGCTTGGCTATGTCACTGCTGACCTGCTCCTCACCCTACAGGAGATCATCAACTTCAACTGCCGCAACCTGGTGGCCAACATGCCCCTCTTTGCCAATGCGGACCCCAACTTTGTGACAGCCATGTTGACCAAGCTGCGCTTTGAAGTCTTCCAGCCTGGGGACTTCATCATCCGTGAGGGCACCGTGGGCAAAAAGATGTACTTCATCCAGCACGGGGTGGTCAGCATCCTCACCAAGGGCAACAAGGAGACAAAGCTGTCTGATGGCTCCTACTTTGGGGGTGAGGCTGGCCTGGGGGACCTGGAGAGTGGAGGGAGAGTGAGCTGCAGGGGGGCAGGAGCTGGAGCATCCCTGATGTTTCTGCCTGATTCACCCTCTGCCCATCTCCTCTTGCCTGGTGCCAAAGGCTTGGTCATCCACCTCACACTGGGCTCTGGGGCTCAGAAGACCACTGCCCTTGTTCTTATGGGGGACCTTGCCCAGCAGATTGAATCAGAGGGACTGGCCCTGAATTCTGGGTGGCTTGGGCAGAGGGGGCATCCACCCATCCCACCTCTGGCCGCAGAGAAGGGTGGTTTAGAGCAGAGCACCTCAGCCAGTTTATAGGCTACAAGGATGGGTTTGGGAGAGAAAGAGGCCAGGCGACCGCAGCGGCTGTACCCAGGGATGTCTCCATGGTCTGGGGAGGGAGGAAGAAGCTGTGTCTGGCCGAGGCTGCCCCAGCTCACAGGTCTGTCTCTCCTCCTGAGTCATGCTGTGTTCCTGTGCAGGGTGTGGGAATCCCGGGCAGTCCTGTCCCCGCCTCTGGCTCTGGGGAGGTTGTTGGGAAGGGGACCGATGGCTGCGTCATCCTGACACCCAAACCTGTCTCCCTGTAGAAATCTGCCTGCTGACGCGGGGCAGGCGGACTGCCAGCGTGCGAGCTGACACCTACTGCCGCCTCTACTCCTTGTCGGTGGATAATTTCAATGAGGTGCTGGAGGAGTACCCCATGATGCGCAGGGCCTTTGAGACGGTGGCCATGGACCGGCTGGACCGCATAGGTGAGGGACAGCCCCTGGGCCCAGCACGGCCACCTCTGCGCCTGCTCCCAGGGGCCACGGCACCCCAGCCCCATGGGTGATGGCATCATGGACCCCATGGATCATGGCACCCCAGCCCCACGGGTCCCCAGCAATGAGGATGAGTACAGGGATGGAGCCTGTCTCCTGGATCCCTCTGTCCTCCCAGACAAGATAAGGGCAGTGCCTTAGGACAGGCTTCCCAGGGGGGCTGTCACACCCACCCACCCCCCATATTTGCACTGTCTGGCGTTGGCCAACTGCTTATCCTTGCCCCCCTCATCTGTGGAGGACAAGCAGGAACCACAGACCCCAACCTGGAGCCTTTGGAGCCAGGATTCCCCTGTTTTGCCCCTGCTTCTCCCTCTGCCCCAGCCCGGACCCTCCCCAGGGTCTTGCTTCCCTTCAGCACACTCCGGTGAGGTTTTACCGTTCCTTCCCCACTGCCACCCTGCCCTCCACAGTGTCCCCGAGAGCCAGCGCTCCCAGGGTCGGTGACACTGCTGCCTCCCACCCAGGGAAGAAGAACTCCATCTTGCTCCGCAAGCGAGCCGAGCACAGTGCAGGGCCCATGAACAACGAGATGATCCAGCAGATCATGAAGCACGACCAGGACATGGCCCACAACATCCAGGACCTGCAGCAGATGGCGATGGGCCGGGAGCTGAGCGGCAAGCCGGTGATCTGGGAGCCACTGGTGCATGCGCCCCTGCAGACAGCCGCCGCCACCACCAACGTGGCCATTGCCTTGACTCACCAGCACAGCCTGCAGGCTCACATCTTCCTGCCGCCCTCCTCCATCTCCAGCCCGCTCTCACCCGAGGCCACCCTGCTCACCAAGCAGGTGCGCAGGTCCCAGCCCAGCCTGGGGGGCTCCCGGCCCTCCTCCGTGAGCTCCCCGTCGGGGGTGCAGTCCCACCTCCAGACGCCCGCCGCCGGTTCGCCTTCCTCCCCCATGGTCCAGTCCCAGGTGCCCCTGGAGAGCGGGGCCCAGAGACCAAGCCACGGGGCGCAGCCCCTGCCGCGTGCGGCGCAGAAGGGGGAGCTGCCGGCGGCGGTGGCCAAGCAGCCCCCGGCCGGCTCCCAGCCCCAGCTCTCCAAGTCCCGGGGTGCCTCGGTCTCCACCTCGCTGCTGCAGCAGGCGGCGGGGGCTCCATCCCCCAGCTCGGAGCAGGCGCTGCCGGCGGGGAGAACGCTCCACTACAGCCTGTCCCGAGCCACCGGCTCCCACATCTCTCTTCTGATGCAGCCCCAGCAGCTGGTGAAGCACAGGAGCATCCAGGGCCTGCCCGTGGGGCGGCTCACCCAGGACGTCCGGCTCCTCTCCGCCTCCCAGCCCTCCCTTCCCAATAAAGTGGCCCAGCAAGCCGACGGGAGCTCTTTGCAGCAGGGCAGGAAATCCGCAGGGAACCTGGCCCGCAGATCCTCTCCCTCGGTAGCCGGACTCCTCGCCAAGCCATGTCCGGGGATCCCAGGCCAGCCAGCACACCCGCAGCAGATGCCTTCAGGATCGCTGGCTCAACCCAGCCGCTCCGTGGCGGGAGCGTCCACCCCGCAGTCCCCGGTCTCCGCGTCCAGGCAGGCAGCGGGTCCCTCCCGCAAGGGCTCCGTGGCCTTCAGCCCCGAGGTGGAAACGGGGAAGCCCAAACTCCCGTCCAACATGTGAAGCCCCCAGCAGCACCCGTGCACAGGCAGGAGGGACCTGGGCACCCTGGCGGCACCCGCGGCGGGAGAGCAGAGGCGGCGAAGGCCCCCGGCCCCGGCTGCGTCGGAGGGAAGATGGAGGTGAGAGGCAGCGCCCGGGGACATGGACTGGCCGCTGCGGGCACGGGGACACGGCAGGGACGGGTGTGGGGCAACCCCAGAGCTGGGTGAGGAGGGGGCTCTGCTGACTGCCCCAAGGGGGGGACCCCGCCTGGGCTCTCCCCTCCTTGCTCCATCGCCGCCTGTCCTGAGTCCTGCCCGCCCGGAGGCAGCAGGATGGGTCAGAGCCCTCGCCCAAACCCCGGCCTCCCTGGGGACCCCGGCTCCCCGCAACCGCTCCTTGGGGCCAGGCCCCGCCGCGCTCTGCCCTCGTGCCCCACGGCCAACGCTGGCGGCTCCTCCAGGCTCGTCCCCTCGCAGCAGCGGCCGCCACATGCCCACCTTGATCCCCGGAAAGCTCTGCCTGGCGCCTTCGCTTTTTGGGAGAGGAGGGAGAGGCAGCCCCCCGGGGCCCACTGCCGAGGGCAGAGAGGGGGGGCTGGAGCCCAGGGTGGGGCAGGCAGAGCGAGGGTACCCAGGGCCGGTGGGGGCCAGGTCCCCCCCTCCCTGAGGCCCTGCAGGTCCTTTGGGGCACGGTGCCAGGACCTGGGGGTCCCGGGCAGGGTCCCCCTGGTGTGACGAGTGCCAAGTGGTGGAGCCGGGGGCAGATGGGTCTCCCACTGAGCAGCCTCCGGGTGCTTCTCCCCAGCTTGGGGGAGCACCTCGCCTCAGAGGAGCTGGGTCCCCACGGGGTTGGGATGTGCCATGGGGCAGGGCTCTGCCCCCACAGCTGGGTGCTCGGGCCTGGACCCTCGCCTCGCCCCAGCAAGGGGGCAGCCCGGGGCGGGGGGAACCGTCTGCCCGCAGCTCCTGGGAGGATGCGCAGCCCGAGCCCTGCTCCCCCCCCACCCTGCGGTCCCATTTCCAAACTGCCTGGAGATGCCGGTGACCTGCTCTGCTCCACAGCGAGCGAGAGGGTGTCGCGAAGAGATGCCAACCCCGGGCAGCGCCTGGGTGACGTGCGGGGCTATGGGGCTGCCTCCCCGCACCCTCCTGGGTCTCCACATGGGAGGGCGGGGGCCCGGGGTCCCCGTGGCCGACCCACGTCGCCCCTCCAGAGCCAGTAGTCAGCAATGTGTGTTCGAGTTGTGGCTCTGCCGAGCAGCTGAGCTCTGCTTACAGTGTCGCTTTGGGCCAACCGTGTTACCAGTCCTGGTTAGAGTAGTGTCCCTTCCCGACCCCGCCGCGCCGCGCAAGCTGCTTCCCACTACCGGAGTCAGGAACCATGGCTTGTAGTTGTGCTCTGGGGCTTGGCTGCCGCTGAGCAGGGCCCGCCAGACCCCCGGTGCAGCGGGTGAGGGTCTTGTTCCACGTGGTACTTCTCAAAGTGAGGTTTTTCAGTTCTCCCCCCTCGTGTTTTGGGACGTCGGGACCAGTCCGGATCACAGCGCTGCTCGGGGAGCCCAGCCTGCGGGGCACAGCAGCCCGGCAGGAATCCCGTCAGCGTGCCCGTCGGAGGGGATGTCCAGCACTGCCTTTTTTTTCACGGACTTCAACTCCCCTTCCCCACCCACCCCCGTGTCCCGCTCCATCCCCATGGTCAGTGTCTCCCCGGCAGCCCCTCGGGAAGGGGCCTGCAGCCGGGCCGCGTAGTCAGACGTTCCCGGGCTGTGTTTACACTGCGTGATGTAGATGTTTTAGCCGTCATCCTAGGTGTCCCCCGCAGAGCACGCGGGCCGGCCCAGATGGCACCGAGCACGGCTCCGCTTCTGCCGGCCGCGCCGCTGGTGCACCCTCCCCACGCCGCAGCCCCGTGCCAGGAGCCAGAGCCACCCTGCGCTCCGGTCACCGCCGCGGCCGGCCCCCGCCATGAGCCACGGCAGCTCGTGGCCCCAGCGCCCCGTCCCGGCGGGGAGGCGAGAGGGGCGGCTGGAGGGGCCGGGGGTGCCGGCCGAGCGCGTGCGCGTCTCTGCGGCGTGCGTGGGCGCAAGTCTAGCCACCAAAGACCATGATCCTTCACTCTTGCACTCACGGCAGTCGATGTACAGAGCTTGTAGTTTTCATATCGCAGAGAATTTAAAAGCGTTTTTTTATTTTTGGTCGTTGTACATAATGGATTTAAATAATAAAGAGAGATTCTGAGCTGGTCTAGGGGAGCCTCCTTCGGCGCCGCCCACCAGCACCCCCAGCGTCCTGCCCACAGATCGGGACGGGGGGGGATGCTGCAGTCCCCCTCCTACTTAAAAGCCAGATCTGATCCTGGCCCCCTCCGGAGCCCGGAGCAGCCAGGGCATCCTCGGGTGCCTGGCAAGGGGCCTCTCCCGGGCCCCCCAGCCCCGGGCAGCACAGTGGGAGCCCAAAGGCAACAGGTCCCCTCCCGCCCACACCCCTCCCTCAGGCCCCGGCGAGATTAATGTTTAATCTTTGGTTATTTTCCCCTTCTATCTCCCTTCCGTTTATTAACTTGGGGGGAGGCGGAGGTTTGATGCCGCCTGATTGCGGAGCAGACTCTGGGCATTAACTAGATTAAATGAAGGTCATCCAGCGCGAGACGGGCTGGGGTGCCCGAGCCACGGCAGCCGGGCTGTTTGTGGGGCACAGCCCCACGCGGCGCTGCCAGTGCAGCCGCCGGCGGTCAGGGGCCCAGCTTTGCTCTGACTGCGCCCGTCCTCGCAGCGCCGGCAGCCGGGCACAGGCAGGGCGTCAGCGCGGGCAGCCACCCCACGGCGCAGGCAGGGCGTCAGCGCGGGCAGCCACCCCACGGCACCCTGCCGGCTCTCCCCACGGCAGCCCCGCCGTGGGGCTGTGTCACCGGGGCAGCCCCAGCCCGCGGGACGCTGGTGGCAGCCCCACCATCAGCAAGAATTAGGCTCCGTGACACACGATGAGATCAGAGCTGATTAGTGGTTTCTTTCTAATTTGATTATTTCAGATTACACTGAAGCCGTGCCTGATTAAGAGTGCGTGTGGGCTAACGGGCCCCGGCAACCTGCTGGGGGGCCGGGCCGTGCTGCCAGCACCCGGGCCTGGCTCTGCCCGGCCAGCGAGCCGCTCCGCAGAGCGCAACGAGGCTGCTGGAAGCAAAAAGAGCATTTTTTTGGAAATACCATTCCAGCTCGCGCCCGGCCACCATTTACCCACCAGGATGCCAGGCAGCCGAGGCAGCTGGGGCTGGGGAGGAGGCGAAGGCACCCGTGGGTCCCCCCGCGTCCCCGGGCGAGGCAGAGCCCTGTGTCGCTGCCAGCAGCCCAGCCCCAGCTCCACAAGGGCACCCCGGCCGCGGCAGAGGCGGGTGGGGGGGTTTAGCAGGCAAACAAGGCAGAGATTGATTAAACCGGGGTTAGCAGAGATTAGAGGATTACGGCGGGTAAGCGGGAGAAGGGTGCCACTGCCGCGCTGCGCCCACCCCGAGTGTCCTGGGCCCAGCTGGGTGACGGCCGTGGGGACGAGGAAAGCCAAACCCCAAACCTCCCCCCAGGAACCCCGCTTCTCGCCTGCAGGCAAGGACGTGCGACACAGCCCACCTGCACCGCACCCCCCCTGCCCCCCCCCGCCCCCCCCAGCTCCCCCCCCTGCACCCCCCAGCTCCCCGCCCCGCGCCCCCGCGCTCCGGCCGGGCACTCGCTCCATTCCCCCGCTCCACCAATCGGCCGGCTCGGTCCCGCCTCCCCCGCGCTCCTACTGGCTCAGTCTCCTTGGGCTCATCCTCATACGATGGAGCGGGCCAATGAGCGCGGGCGGCCGCGGCGGCTGCCGGCTGGCTCCGCCCCCGCGCGGGGCACGCTGGGGGTTGTAGTCCGGCGGCGGCGCGGCGCCCGCTGCTCCCGCGGCTCCGGACTGCGCGTCCCGGCGAGCCCCGCGCGCGGCGCCCGGGCGGGGCGGGGCCCCTCTAAAGGCCGCCGGCGGCGGGTGCGGGCCGCGCTCTCGGTCACCATGAGCGGCAGCGGGGCGAAGGGGGCGGCGGCGGCCGAGCGGGAGGAGTTCGGGAGCTTCTTCCCGCAGATCGTCCGCGACCTGACGGAGGGCGGCCTGGGGCACCCGGAGGTGGGCGACGCCGTGGCCCGGCTGAAGGAGGTGAGGAAGGCGCGGGGGGCCGGGGGGGGGGGGGCGGCCCGGGCGCTCCCGGCTGCCCGGCGGCCCCCGCTGCCCGGCGCTCCCCGCTGCCCGGCGCTCCCCGCTGCCCGGGGCTCCCCGCTCCTCTCCGCCCGCAGGTGCTGGAGTACAACGCGCCGGGCGGGAAGTGCAACCGCGGGCTGACGGTGCTGGCCGCCTTCCGGGCGCTGGCGACCCCCGGCCAGCAGGACCCGGAGAGCCTGCGCTGCGCCCTGGCCGTCGGCTGGTGCATCGAGCTGGTGAGGGCCGGGCCGGGGGGCGGCCGGGGCCCCCCCTGGGACCCCCCCCCCCGCCCCCCCTAACCCAGCCTCTCGCAGTTCCAAGCCTTTTTCCTGGTGGCCGATGACATCATGGACGCGTCGCTCACCCGCCGGGGGCAGCTCTGCTGGTACAAGAAGGTCAGAGGGTTCGGGAGGCCCCTGTCTGCAGGGGGGGGGGGGTGTCCCGTGGGGTCAAGGCGTTTTGTGTCACCTCCCTGCCCTCCTGCCGCAGGAGGGGATCGGTCTGGACGCCATCAACGATGCCTTCCTCCTCGAGTCCTCTGTCTACAGGCTGCTGAAGAAGTACTGCGGGGAGCGCCCCTACTACCTGCACCTGCTGGAGCTGTTCTTGCAGGTGAGCCCGGCCCCGCCACCCCCCTCCCTCACGTCTGCCTTGGGTCTGGGCCGTTTCTGGATGTCTGACAGCGCCTGGATCTCCAGCTCTTCCTCAAGCTCCTGGGCGTCCCGCCAGACACGCACCCCCTCCTTCAGGCTGAAATGGGGCTGGGGGTTGGGGTTTTCACTGCGCTGTGGAGACTTCCCTGGAGGGCTGCACGGATAAATCCCTTCTTTCCTCTGCAGACTGCCTACCAGACTGAGCTGGGGCAGATGCTGGACCTCATCACCGCTCCTGTTTCCCAGGTGGATTTGAATCGCTTCACTGAGCAGAGGTAAAGAGAAGGAAGGGGACAGAGATGCCAGCCCAGCTGTGGCAGGGTGGCCCCACTTGCAATCCCTTCCAGGCTCTCTAAGAGAGACAACTGGCTTGCTGGAACGCTGCTGGTGCCTGCCAGGCTTTGGGGAGCAAGTCTTGCCTGCACCATCAGAGCCGGTTTTGGAGGGAGATGCTGCTTTTCTCCTGCTGGCCCTGATCTGCAGAGCCCTGGTGGGAGGGGAAGGCCTGGGCTTTGCACTGAGCGTGACTCCTCTCTCTGCCACAGGTATAAGGCAATCGTTAAGTACAAGACGGCGTTTTACTCCTTCTACCTGCCCGTGGCCGCTGCCATGTACATGGTGAGTTTTATAGAAACAGCCTTGGGAGGGGCCCAGCCCTCGGTATGGGGCTGCCGAGGAGGGCAGGGGCTTTGGGAGAGGGGAGAAGTGAGGGCGGAAGGCAGGCAGGCACTGGAAGCCTTTATTCCTTTTTTCCCCCTCTTAGGCTGGCATTGATGGGAAGGAGGAGCACGACGATGCCAAAGCAATCTTGCTGGAGATGGGCGAATTCTTTCAGATCCAGGTGGGAGGTGGCTCCCCGTCCCTTGGCGCTCGTACGACGCTGGCTGAGGTGCTCACGTGTTTCCGTCTCCATCCAGGACGATTACCTGGATTGCTTTGGGGACCCAGAGCTGATGGGGAAGGTTGGCACCGATATCCAGGACAATAAATGCAGCTGGCTGGTGGTGGAGTGTCTGCGTCGGGTCACGCCAGACCAGAGGCAGATCCTGGAGGTAACACCACCAGGCTGACAAACCCCCCGAAGAGGCAGAGGTGGCGCGGGCTCCCTGCGGACGCGGCGCACAGGTTGCGTAGCGCTGTGACCTATGCCTGAAACGCCGCGTGCCCCCCGGTGCAGTGGCGCCGTGCCGCTGCCTGGCTGGGGGGGGGGGGTTGGTTGGTGTGAGCGGGGGGAGCAAGAGGTGACTCCTGTGGCACTTTGAACGCGCGGCTACGGCCACGGCTGGACGCTGGGCCCCGGCCTGACGCGCTCGGGTGTTTTCTCAGGAGAACTACGGCTGTAAGGAGCCCGAGAAGGTGGCAAAGGTGAAGGAGCTCTATGAGACCCTGGGCATGAGGGCTGCTTTCCAGGAGTACGAGGAGAGCAGCTACCAGCGCCTGCAGGAACTGATCAGAAAGCACGCCAGCCGCCTCCCCAAGGAGATCTTTCTGGGCCTGGCTCAGAAGATTTACAAGCGGCAGAAGTGATGGTGGGCCTGGCTGCGGACTGCTTCGCCTTGGCTCAGGGGGAGGGGGG
>JADKXX010010794.1:0-17495 GCA_017310255.1 Butorides virescens
CCGGCTCATGGCCAGCTTTGCATCCCCCAGCACCCCCAAGTCCCTCTGGGCAGGGCTGCTCTCCATCCTCTCTTCCCCCAGCCTGGATGGATCCCGGGGGTTCCCCCGCCCCAGGGGCAGGACCTTGCCCTTGGCCTTGTTGAACCTCATGAGGTTCCCATGCCCCCACCTCTCCAGCCTCGCCAGGTCCCTCTGGATGCCATCCTGTCCTTCTGGTGTGTCAGCCGCACCACTCAGCTTGGGGTCATCAAATTATAATCCTCGGGAAACACCGTCACCCGTCGGGCAATGGGATATTGGCGAGAGACGGGGCAAGAGCCCCCGCCAGAGAGGCTGTAAGAGAGTCAGAAGAGGAGCGGTTGAGACAAAAAGAGGCAAGGCAAGAAAATCACAGACGTGGCAAAGAAAACCCCACGAGGCAGCGATAGGAAAAGATTTTCCATTTAATACTAGACTCTCTCAGGATTGAGATGCAGGCTTTTTATGCAATTACATCCAATGTTAAAATTGGTAATACATAATTTACAAAGATTAACATCAAAACAATGATCTATTTAGATATGCTTTGTAAAAAGGAAATATATTAGCAGCATTTATTTTCAGCAATCACACAGCCTACACCCATGCAGACTAAGAGTTCATATCTATTTGCAATAATGTAGTGCTTCCTGGTCTCCGAACAGCGATCCTGGTGACACACCGGTCTTCTCGTTATTATAAAATAACCGAAAAATAAAAAAAGTCATTAATTTCTACACCAGTAAGAAAAAACAATTCTTTGCACTTACCTAACATTTGATTGTCTAAAAAACATTTCGTTTAGTCTTTCAACAAAAGAAAGATAAAATGACAGAGCTAGTGTCTCGCTTCTGTACGCACTTTATTTTTTTTTTTTTTTTTAAAAACTTTTTAGTGTTTAACACCATTTGAGACAATGATTTCCGCTTGAAACTAAATGAGACAACTCAAGGTTCTGGACATGCGATATTCCTACTACACGCACGAGTATTTTATACTCAGGGTTCCTGGTACTGTACAGTGCTTCTCTACAGTAAGAAAATATTCCAAACTATTTTCTTATTTTTTTTTTTTTAATAAAATATTTTTTTCTCAAAGGGTTTTTTTTTTCCTTTCTTTTTTTTTTTTAATTTTTTTTTTTTTTTCTTTTGAAATCAACACGGAAAAGTTAATGGAATGGGTCATGTTCCACTAAGAGTAAAATAATTATAATAATAACAAGAATGTACATTAGGACGAGCTTGGTCCGTTAAAAAGGAACATGTAACTACTGTATTGCTTTACATCCACGCAGCAGATATATACAACTTGGCACATTAAAAACTGGTTTTCTTATAAGAACATCTAAAACAGGACTGTATATGCATATGTACGTCGGAAAGACAAAAAAGCAAAGCCATTTCAAAGGGGCAGCGTACGCCGGCCACCCCCTCCCTCTGCCTCGGGGCTGCGCGCGCCGGGGCGGCCGTCGGGTCCCCGCGGCCCCGGTACCTTACGGCCATCGCAAATCGACGCAGCGAGGAACGAGCGCCTCGGCCGTCGCTGTCGGGAAAAACGCTTCTCGTCGGGGCAGAGGGAGAGGGCGGTGCGGGATACGCTGCCTCTTAATTTAAGAGACGGACATTTTAAGCTGTACAACCAGAACACAAGAATAGTGTTAGCCGTTGATATATTCTACAGTTCACAACAAATACTCGCTCTGAATACTGCTTGACGGTTCATGTAGTGAGGGTTTCCTTTTTTTTTTTTTTTTCTCCTTTTTCTTTTAACAGATTTTAATTCGCACAACACACGAGACACACGAGAACCACAGCTTATCAAAAAAACCAACAGCAATGGTGTCGTCAGGATTTGACTTTGCTTTATAAAATTTTCTGCAGAAAAAAGTGGAAAAAAAAAAAAAAAAATCACACCCCGCGCCCTCCCCCCTTCTCCGACGCAGAACAAGTGCCTCAACCAGCCAACGCCTGCTTTGCTCCAAGGCGACTCGGGACGCGCCTCCTCGTCACAGACCAAAGGTACACGTGTGCACTGGCCGTCCCACGGTGAAGCTTTCGCACGTTTGGGTACGTTTCTCTCTTCTTGGAACTTGTGCAAATCAGAGGCCACGACTTTAGGGCAGCCTTTAATTTTAAGCCACTGGGCCTTCACCCTCCCATCATCTGGATTTCATTCAGTGGCACGGGCCGTGGTGGTGCCAACAGTATCTTGTACAATCACAGGTTAATTGGTGAACTTGGGGAGTATTCTCACCAGAGTCAGTCCTTATCCTCCTTACCTCCCCATTTGTGTTTTATTTTCTTTTTTTAAATTTTTCCTCTGAGTGGGAATATCAAGCAAAAATAAATTAAATTTGACCATCCTGGACAATAACCACGAGTTTTTGTTTTTTTTTTTTGTTTTTTTTTTTCTCAGTACCTAACATCAATACAAGGCACGCCCAACAACACACACACCATAAGAGCACTGCAGAGCAGGGCAGGGCAACCTGCCAACCCAGACATCTAAGTGCTAACTGTTTGTATATTTGTCAGTTTGCTGCTGCCCTCTTTTCCTTGGCTGGTGCAGAGGAAGTTGGGCTCCTGCCCTCAGTCCTCAGCAGACCTTGTCGCAGACTCCAGACCACAGCTTCCTCTGGTGGCATCACTTCCTGAAGCTGCTCTCCGGGATGGTCAGAGTGCGCCGCCTCAGTTTTCTTCCTGATCCTTCCTCCAGCAAGTAAGTGACATCAATAGCTGCAACAGACCACAGGCTTTTGGTAAAGAAGGGGATCCCCAGCCACAGGATTCCTATTTCCCTGTTCACAGTTCTTTCAAGGACGTTTCCATCCACAGTGGAATTCAAAACTCCACTGGACAAGGTGCTGAGCAACCTGACTGAAGTTTGAAGTTAGCCCTTAGTCAGGTTTGGACCAGAGGAGCTCCAGAGATCCTTCCGACCCAGAGTATCCTACGAGCCCATCGTTATTTGGCATTAACTCCCAGAACACAAAAGAGACTGGAGGGAGCTCATCCTAAGGCTTTAAATTAAAACCAGACGTACTCAACCAGTGCTACCGCTGCACTTGGGCAACACCTACAGGAGCCACTTAGAACCCGCTGGAAAGCTCATTAAAGGTCAAAAGAGACTTTCCCACCCCATTCTCTTCAGTCTCGGCATGTCTGTTAAGTTTCTCAGCTGTAAACGTGGAACGACTCGGGGGGAATTTGTCTTCAGAAAGTTTTTGCGGTTACGAAAAATATACAAACCACTGCGTCAGTCGTAAGAAATTTCGTTCGGAATTAGTGGCAACTCCGACTGTTGCAAAAGAAAACATTACTGCAAAGTAAACTAATTCTATGACTTAAAATATGACTTAATTATATAGGGCCACTAGCAGTACCCTCAGACAAAAGCATTTATTTTTTCAACACGGTCTGCAGCGAACTAAACCCAAACCTGCAGAAGAAATGCTGTTGTGTAACCACAGCATAAAATCTCACCATTTTTCCCTGGGATTTTCTCTAAGAGGTTTAGCAGGATTTGATTAAGTCTCTCTCTCTGAATGTGCCGCCTTTCCTCGGGAGTGCACAGCTGCCTCGTGTCGGAACTGCTGTCTTCCACCTTTTTATCCGTTTCGCAGGTCTCACCAGAGACTGCCTCTTTTTCTGGCTCCTCCAGGCTCGGCATCTCGCTGGAAGTTTGATCCTGGTTTCCCAATACATCCTCAATAAGTGGAAGAGAATCTTCTTCTTGGTTTAAGTCTTTAATCTGTGGTTTTGAGCGATCTGTTTTCCAGGATGATCTGGCAGGAAAAGAAGGGTTTAAGTACCACAGTTTTTCAGAGATGCACCTGCAAGGCCAATCACCAGGGAGCCAGGGACTTCTCAGGAGGCGGGGGGGCTTTCTGGAGTCTCAGTTGTTTGACTCAACGCATGCATTCAAACCCACCAGTTAGGATCTAGGGGAGGCTACGTTCCTATAAGCTTGTTTGCGTAAAGTCGAATGCAGTCTTTTAAAAACAAATTGCTTTTTAATTTCAATTTTTAAAGGTTTTTATCTCCCAAAAGAGTTGAGCTCAGCACTTACTGATGTTCTTCTGCAAGGGTCATGGCTCTTGATGGGTATTTTTAAAGCCTCTGAGAGAGCGCACCGGCCCTGGCTCTCGTGACCACGCAGACACGGGCAGTCTGCGCAGGGATCCCCCTCCCCTCGTGCGGGAAGGCTGGATGCTCTTGTCCTGGGCTCTGCCATCTCCCACATCCAGCTGCTTCTGCTAACTTTCAAAACAGCTTCTGCACTCCTCCTTACATACATTATGAAGGAACACTAAGGCTGCTTCTACATTCTATTCCTCCTCACCTGTTCCCTTTTCTCTCTTTGAAAGTTTAGAGGATTGCTTTAAATAATTTAAATTTATTATTTCCAGAGCACCCAGGGGAAATGGGCAGGAAAAAAAGTGGACACTTGACAAACAAACAGGATTATCTCATCTCTTCTCAAACAATCTGGTAGGTAAGACTCACCTGCCTCCGTTCCTCTTGTAGTTGTCTGGAACATAATGAGGCTGTAAGAACAATAAAGATCATGGTTAATCATAGAATCACAGAATCGTTTGGGCTGGAAAAGCCCTTTAAGCTCCCCCAGCCCAACTGTTCCCCTACCCCTGCCATCCCACCCCCAAACCCTGGCCCTCAGCACCGCCTCTGCCCGGCCGTTAAATCCCCCCAGGGGTGGGGACTCGACCCCTGCCCTGGGCAGCCCCTTCCAGTGCCTGACAGCCCTTTGGGGAAGGAATTTCTTCTAATGTCTACCAAATAAAATTCACAGTGGAAGAGAGTGCTGGTCTATCTAATACTCTGGAAGTATCAATACAGGACTTGTTGACCTGACACTTTGGAAATGCCAGTGCACAACTGGAATATCTCGCACATCAGATGAATTCCGAGGAGAAGGCATAATCATGTAATAAAGATAAATTAGAGCCAGACTTATTATCTGATTCTTCCTATCTTCTAAATACATTTGAAGCCACAGACCATCATGATAAAAATCATCTTTGCTTTCTGCACAGCAGCAGTTTGGAACTATCTCTAAACTTACTACAAAAAATCTCTCTGCTTCCAGGAGGGAAAGAAGGAAAGTGCTCACTGGCCAAAGATTTGCCAGATCTGATACCTCTGCACTCAGAGACAGAGTAGGAGGGCACGCACGACGGGGAGCTGCTACTTCCATGGAATAGGGGAAAGTGAGACGGTGAGATGAACAGATATTCAGACGGAGGGTGTTAAGGGAAACTGTACTTCATGATTTTGCTGCCTGTTTGCTGGGTTTTTTTGCTAAGACATCCATTTTCAGTGACCATAGAATCATAGAACATTTTGGGTGGGAAGGGACCCCCAGAGGTCCCCCAGCCCAACCCCCCTGCAGGAGCAGGGACACCTTGAACCACATCAGGTTGCTCACAGCCCCCTCCAACCTGGCCTGGAATGGTCCCAGGGATGGGGCCTCCACCCCCTCTCTGGGCAACCCCTGCCAGGCTTTCACCACCCTCATTGTAAAGAATTTCTTCCTTAGATCCAGTCTAACCCTGCCCGGGTTTAGTTTAAAGCCATCCCCCCTTGTCCTGTCCCAGCTGGCCCTGCTAAAAAGCTTGTCCCCCCCTTTCCTCTGGGCCCCCTTGAAGCCCTGAGCGGCCGCACTCAGCTCTGCCCGCAGCCTCCTCTTCAGGTAAGCAGTATGTCATTTGACAGAACAGGGAAATGGAAATAGGAAAATACTGCTCTTCTGTGTTGGGAATCGCTCTTCAAAGGTTCTGCTGAAAGCCATTTTTTAGGCAAGTTTATTAAAACAGGGAGTAATTACAGCAAGGAAAAGAGAGCCTGACACAGACAGGTTCACAAACTCACACTTGACCACATGTTGTGTGATTCTCTGAATGTATAAAATTATTTTACAGTTGCAGAATTGCCACTAAAAAGTGAATTTTAAGATTTTCTTCACTCAGGAGTGGTTTAAATGAAATTAGCATCTAGATTTTAGTTGGAAACCACAGATCTCCAAACTTACACATCCAACTTACACAACCATTTGTTCAACATCTGTTTGCCTTTGAACTGCATGTTCTCTGCCTACAGTCGATTTTAATTCCCAAGCTTTCTTTCTAAACTTTTCATCCAGACTGTGTATGCTTATGTGTCAGCTTCCTTCGATTTACCAAGCTTCATTCATAAAGAGAGCCAGAGGCTTCCAAAACCATGTCTGGTCTTCTAGTAAAAAGTAAGGAAGCTAAGAGGAGAAACACTTACTGAGAAGTCTCTCTTGGGCGTGAGTTTCTTGGGGAAGTGATCAAAGGCATAGGGCTTGGTGCAGACAGGGTAACGATTCCGGTGGATCTTGTAGAAGAGATGAGCTGATTTATCGAGGCGGTAATCACAAATATATACATCCTGCTCCTTCACACCTTTTGGCCTCCCTGAAGTTTCAAACACATAAGAAGAAAATATTAATCAGATGCAAGAGGAAACACGTGGTATGCCAGCACAAGACCAAGCCACACATATTGTCAGGGAGGGACGGGGCTGTCCGAGCTGCTCAGTGGGATGGCCGGCATGCTTATTTGTTCTCCTTGATTGAGAATCATGAAGTGGACACATCGCTAGTTCCATTTAAAGGGAAAATCTGTGTACTCTAATCCAAGAGTACCCCAACTTTTATAGAAACTACTACCCGCTGCCATCGCTTTCCCTTCCACCACGATCCCACCCTGCCGCTGTCCCCTCAGTATTGGCCCTCTTAAAACAGAACTCACCGTCCCCGTGCTAATGCAACAGAGCTTCCTCAGCTCCGATACCCTGGGAACCCTGGCTACTGCCTTTGTGCAGCAGTAACTATTTCAGCATACTTCCCAAATTATTAGAAAGGTGCATTATATTTCATTTCTCACCCCGTTAAGTTTCCTTACCTTTGCAGTAGGTGTATAAGTCAAGAACACAGCACGTTCCCACCACAGCCTCTAAGGGGATAATTTCATACAACGGCACCCGGAAGAGCTCATTGTGATAAAACTTCCGAGAAGGGGAATGATGCGTTTCATGTGGACGGAAATAATGATGACCAAATGCAAACCGCTCCTCTCTGTTTGAAGGCGTGAAGGTAAGAGGAAGAGAGAAACAGAAGGGGAAAAAAAAAATGATACGACTTTACTTAATGCCCTCCATTCAACTGTGAATCACCTATCTCGCACTTTTGCAATGACTGTGATGAAAAGTGAAGTCGCGTGAGTATTACACATTCAACTTTATCCCCTTCGGTAAGTGGAAATACTCCTTGTGTGATTTTTATGCACGCAGCAGACTTACTGTGCTGCTATCGATGGGGCATATGCATTTAATCATCTAATCATGTTCCAGTGGCTTAGCACGTCAGTGATGGTTAGCTGCGCCAATTCAGCCGGCAGTGTGTATTCCCAGCCTGTTCCACAGTGAGGGAAGTGCATCAACTTCTCTCTCTTATCCCTTGCTTAAACCTCCAACCTTACACGGTTTTAACTCTGCCGCTGTGGAGCACGAGCAGTGGGAAATCATCAAGCCTGTGTAACCGAACCCCGTTCAGTCCCGCATTTTTAAGCTGGGACAAGACTTCCACACGATCACGGCGTTTTGACAGGTAGGTATAGGGAATGCCTCAAATTCAAAAGATGCCTTGAACGTACTTCTCATTTTTCCAGAGTTTTTCAATGCGGAAAATATCGAGTTTCTCCCTGTTGATGTGGGACAGCAGCCGATACGACTGCCGGACAGGGTGTCCATCTGGAGTTCTCCGGCTGTCTCTCATCAGGTAAACACAATCACCTGGCAATGGGCACAAAACACACACCTGTAAAGAACTGGTCATGAGGCCAGCACACCGCAAACAGAGGAGCAAATGGTTTCATTCAAACTAAGAGGACAGAGCTACCTAATGTTGAATTGTAAAGAGGGCGGCAAAACCAATGCAGAACCCGCAAGGAGAGGAAAGGTTGCCTTGATCATTCTCACAAGGGGTTTATAGCAAGAACGAAACAAAACTTGAACCGTATGCCCAGACTGAAAATAGGAATGAATCAAGATAAATTATGATAGACAGCAGGGTATGTAACAAAATAAGGTTTGGTTAGGAAAGTGTGTAGAAATAAATGATAGCTGCAGTGCTTAAAGAATAAATCTTGAAGATTTGAGAAAATAGAGATATTGCTATTAAGAAAATAAACCATTGCCCGAGAAGCCCCAAGCCTTTGATTATTCCAGCAGAACTCAAATAAGATGCATAGCTCAGGAAAGGAAAACAGAACTCAAAAAGGGCTGAACAAATCATAGAATCATAGAATAGAATCATGGAATTGTTTAGGTTGGAAAAGCCCTTTAAGATCATCAAGTCCAACTGTTCCCCTAACCCTGCCATCCCACCACTAAGCCCTGGCCCTCAGCACCTCATCCATCCTTCTTTTAAATACCTCCAGGGATGGGGACTCGACCACCTCCCTGGGCAGCCCATTCCAAACAAAACGATGCTCCTGGCAACTAAAAATAAAGTCTTTCCCCAGTGCAACGCCTATACAGGTCCCTAAACTTCTATTTATTCATTTCGTCCCATGAGCAAATTAACTCTGTAATTTCTCTGCTCTGAGCTGCGAAATGGCGTGAGATGCACTCCATCTCCGCCCCCCAGGCTTGACTGCCATTCCTATTTGTATACCGCACCTTTCTCTGTGACAGTGGCATTCGACAGGGTGGAAATACACTGCTCCATTCAAAAAGCCTTTTTCTCCATCAGGGAAAAAAGCTTTAATTCAATCGTGTTCACAAAGAACCCGAAGAGTCTCAGAGGGAGAACCCTGGGAAGCTCAAAGTATTACTGAAAATACCGCCGGATTTAGTATATAGTATTTAAAAATCAATTCCACCTTTTCTGCTATTTATCTCACAATGAACAAAACCCTGGGAGGTCCCAAGTCATAAAAAAGTTAAGAAAAACTACCCTGGGTAACATCACAGGTGATATCGCGTAATTCTAGCTAGGAAGGTGGGCAGTCGCAGATGCTTAGGAGGAAAAAGCATAGGAATACGGCATGTGTAGGATAAGCCTTCCCATGGTATCCCCTCCAGCCTGCCTTTAATCTCGGTTTTACGGACTTTCAGAGCTAAGGGCTGTAGCTGGACCCCTGCACGTAAATCGGCAGGGATTAATCCTTCCTCCAAGAATTTGTCTCATCTTTTTGGAACCATTTGTACTCTCGACCTCTCCAACTTTCTGTCGCAATGCTGTCCATAGTTTAGTTACGTTTTTGTGAAAAAAGACTTCCTATTGTTTAAAAGTTGCCTGCTAATTTCAGTGTTCATTCCCTCATTTCCATGTTGTTGCCCTTTCCCACGCCACTCGGGATTTCACAAACCTTTGTCATATCACCCTCCAAACCATCCGCGTAGATGCTTCACGGCAAATCCTTGTCATCGCCCTTGTTTTTACAAGTAGCACGATACTCTTTTTGAGGTGGGATGACAAGAATAGTACACCGCACGCAAGAGAGAGATGCAGCGTAAGACTATAGAGCGGCACAATCACGTTTTCTGGTTTCTTCATAACAATTTCTAACATTCAGTTTGCCTTTTTGACTCATGCCGAGCATTTATGTTTCCATTAAATTGCAAAGACTCCTGGATTTTTTCCCCATGGTACATACCTATTTTTGTCTATGTGCAGTTACGTCCATTTTCCTTCCCTCTACGTTACTGTTATTTAATTAATTAGCAGGTTCAGTCTCTGTTACTTCCACAGCTTAGGAGAAAGGCGCTAGGGAACCTCCAAGTACAATTGTGGCCCCAGGTTCATGAACACCTCAGTTTTGTTCTCCCTTAGCTTAGAGCCAAATTTAGGATTAAAGTGAAGGATGTGCCGTTACGTTTTCATAACTATAATCTCATTTATCCATCTTGTATTAAGTGTAAAAGACGCTCCTGAGGACTTCTCATAGGCAAAAAATCGCTTTAAGGGTTTACGTTGTCACCTGCCACTGTAACGGCGGAGCGCAATGCACTGCACTTCTAAAAAACCCCTCTGATTTAAAACAGAGATGACACGGGCCAGATGGGCACTGGTATTTACCACAAAGCCAGCTTTTAAACCTTCTGATACACCAGGGTCGCTAATAAACACATAGAAGCGGTAGTTGTAGGAAGGAGAGAGTTTTAGTCTAGCTTGATTAAGCTAAAGTAAAAAAAGTCCTGAAAAATGGACTGAAGACAGAAAGACATAGGCTTGCACATAAGCTAGCAGAGTGCAAGCTCTTCGAGGATCCAGCCTGTATTTGCTGGTCATTAGCCTGTACTCACCGACTGTATCAGCTCTTCTCACTCTCTGAACTAAAGCTGGGATAATAACATCTTCATTTCACTAAGTTAAGGATTACTTTTAAGGAACCTACCTCCATAATTTCTTTAGAAGACTCACAGAGAAAAAAAATAAGGTATGTGCTGAGAGCAAGCAGCTGCTGGCCCCAAGCAGAATGTAAATAAACCCACTTATTTTTGGCTGTTATTTTAAATTAGTTACTTTCAACTCTTCTGCCCTACCTCTTCAGTGAGAATAAAGCAACTCCAGTACTTATTGTACCTGACTAAAGAAGGAGTATTCAGAAAGGAATGCCCACGGATACTCTCTTGCCCTAAGGATCAGGAAGCTTGACTTCAATTCAAGTTTATCCAGACGTTACTAACTACTGAAATAGCTACCCCTGGGACTCGCAAAGGGAGTTTATAGTGCTGTGTTTTCAAGGAAGAAAGGCAGCCGCTATTGCTGGTGCATCCGAGAGAATGACATTTGATGGCTTCTGGCTACGTGGGTTTTCCATTTTGACTTCAAGTTTACCAACTTGCATCTGAGGTAGAACCTCCTTGCTCACTCCGCAGGATGCCATGGACCAACTGATCCGATCTACTTGCATCATCTCCTGGTTTTATCTGTTAGGTAATTTCTGCAGAGGAAGCACATCTGTTGTATATAACTCAACAACCTCAAGTAGAACTGTCAAATTAAAACCCAAGTCCTCTAACCAAAGACTGAAGGACCCTCACTTATTGAGAGGGATTTGTTCACGTTAAAGCATGTGCACTCACACAGCTGGAAGCTTTTCAGCCTTGTTCCTCAAAACCATGAGTTCTCAAGGTTGGAACTGGAAGGCAAACTAATTCAGCACAGAGACACAACTCCCCAGCAGTGAGGGTGGACCAACTTACAAAGGCAGGCAATGGTCTCAAAAGCACTTTCAGTCTTTATCGCCAGATCGGCCTCTTTCTAGTACACAACACCCAGGAAAAATGTAACAGTCTATGCATATAGCGACTGTAGGGCTGAAGGTCACAGAATCCCAGAATAGCAGGGGTTGGAACGTCCCTCTGGAGCTCCCCCAGTGCCACCCCCCTGCCCAAGCAGGCTCACCCAGAGCAGGGGGCACAGGACAGCGGCCAGGCGGGGGTTGAAGATCTCCAGAGAAGGAGACTCCACAGCCCCCCTGGGCAGCCTGGGCCAGGGCTCAGGCACCCTCACACTCAACAAGTTCTTCCTCACGTTCAACTGGAACCTCTTCTGCTTCAGGTTGTGCCCATGGCCCCTTGGCCTGGCACTGGGCACCACTGGGAAGAGTCTGGCTCCGTCCTCGTGACCCCCACCCTTGAGATATTCGTACGTGTTGATGAGATCCCCTCTCACTTATGGTCTCTTTTGCCTGGGAATCTGTAAATTACATGGCCTTTTAGAAACCTGAGGGAGTAAAAACCCATTTCTTCTACTGTCTCCAAGATGCCTTATGTGCCTGTGTGCCTGCATCACAACAATTTCCATAGGCAGGTGTTCTGCCTCCAAAGTTTTGGTGGAGAACTTGTGACCAGCAATGAATCCATGGATTTGCCCTTTCTCTACTGTAGCTGTGCATTCCTTTCTAGCACCTTTTGGGTGCACTCCTTGCCTAATCTATTCCCTCTAACTACAGCAGCATTTGGTACCTAACAGTGGCAGTTTGGTCTCCTTCGTCCTCTGCTGATGGTACATGGAGTTTAGGCACATAAGGACTAACATTTCTCTGATAAAAAAGTCACCAAGATGAGATTAGAGGTATGTGAGTGAAATACGATGTGTCACGACAAGAATTACCTTAATGCTACGAATGACTGGAAGATGCCACAACCCCCAGCTAAAGCATAATCCCTTCTAACAGAAAACATAAAAGCAAGTACTGACACAACCCTAGAAAGATAGTTACTCTCCAGCAAGGAACCCAGCAAAAACCCAAGGAATGAGAAAACCAAATGGCTGAACTCTAGAGAGGACAGACAATGCAGAGCAACACTGAAAGAGGAAGACAACGCAAATTCTAGCACCCAGCAGAGGGTATAAAGAATACGCTGTTCTTTGACCTTTTTTTTTTTTTTAATTCTCCACTTTCCTGAAGACTCTCCCATTCCCCTCTAGCCAACATACCAACTGGTTTTACTCATTCAAGAGCAGTTCTCTTAATAATTACATAGGCTTCTTTCTAACCTTGTACGTATCTGTAGGATGAAATAAAAAAAATAATAATCAGTGACCTGATTTATGGGGCTGTGTAGCTGCCTCTGAAAGACTCAGGGCTTTGGAGCAATGTCCAGATACGCTTTAGGGAACAAACAAGGAGTAAGTTGGATGTTTTAACGACCATTCTATGCTAAAACACTGAAGGCCTAATAGCTGCCTTTGCCTTTACTTTTAAATGTTAACTACCAGAAGCTGGCTCAGCGTCTTCCTTCTCTGGCCAGGAGGAGAGCCCTATCTGTGCTAAAGGTAATTAATGTTTCTTCATCAACCAGCCTGTGAGAACTCTTACGATGTGTCACTCCCACAATAGCAAAGAGTGCAGGTTTCTACTTGGAAAAAGATAAAAGCATTTCAAACAGGGTGATGCCAGAAATCTCTGCACACTCTTATCTGATGGCAATCACAGCAGCCACCGGAGTTAGCACATACCTTGGCGCAGCAGCAGATCATCCCGTAATAAGCAGATATAATAAACACAGCCAGGCTGGGCATAATGGGGGCGAGGAATCATGGGAACCTCCTGGATGAGAAAAGAAGAAAAGGAAGGAAATTCTGTGATGTCCACCATAACAGTGCAAAAACGGGGCTGATGTCCTTCTGGAAACATGCAGAAGTGGACAGAGAAGAAGAATTGACACTTAACGTGATGACATCTAAACCAGGGAAGCTACACAATAAAGCGAGAATCCCACCCTGGTCTTGCCAATCTCAATAAATATAAATGCAAGAGCTCCTTTAGTTCATAACTGCAGTAATGAAGCAGAGGCTTTTTTTTACCCTGTTCACAGATCGAGGTTCGCACTGCTCACACAAGTAGTGTTCAACGTCAGAATTCACACCCATACAGTCACAGTGCTGCCAGACCTAGAGAAACAGATACAACCCAATTAGATACAACCCGATGAGAAATTCCTGTGGTAGATTTTATTTACAAATTTTACATTTTATCAAAGATATTAAGGAAAGCAAGAAAAGAAGCTTCCCAAAGGAAATTCAAGATTTTCTTTGAACTATTTCACACTATGTCAAAAGAGGGACGAGATCCCCATGCAACTGTGTGGGTAAAAGCCCAAAACTCTTGAAATTAATTCTGCCCGCCTAAAGATGGGAGTTGCTGGCAGTTTCAGAAAAGCGCAAGCTCCTCTATACGGAAACCCAAGTTGCATTTCCTCTGTGAAAACAGAATCTCTCAATTCTTTTGGAGAGGAAGACAAGGTCTGGAGAGGTCATTAATGCTACTAGGTACGTGGAAACTGCTGGTAAGAGTTCCACTGGTTATGGAGAATAGGAAGAGACCACCGGGCTCCATTTTGTGTTCCCCCTGCCTCACCATGCACTTTTCACACTGGATCATGAGTCCTTCATCTTTGTAAAGGCCACAAATGCAACGGATCACGTCCTCGTCCTTCTCATGCCCATTTTCTTTTTCACAGACCGATGTCTCGCTGCTGTCAGCTTCACTTGCTGTTTCTCCTACAATTTCATCAATTTGGGCAGATGCCTCATGGCGAGCATTATAATATGCTTTCCGTAGCCGGCATACATCACGCCCGGTTGGAGATTTTCTGCCATAATATTTCTGAATAAAAACAAAACAAAGAAACAAAACCATATTTTTTTTCCCCCCGGTTCCTTAAAGGTGTCTTCACTAAAGCTGCATCCACCAACGTGGTATACACCTGCCCTTCTACTTCCTTATTTTGAACAGCAGGTCCATGTACCTTACGTATGACACTGAAGAACAAGGTACTTCTTCCAAAAGGTACTGAAATTTCTTTAGGTTAGCTATTCGTGCACGTTCTTGACCTTCTATTTGTCTGACCTAAGGCAACCAAAAAGCACTAAGAGTAAGCTGAAGCATACAAATTGCTATCAATGTCTGGTCATCAGAAACGGATCAGCACAAGTTCTCTAAAACATTTTTCTTCTTTTATTACTGTAAGTCAACAAGAGCATTAAACTAGGGTATATCCCCACTGTCTATGGAATAGAATCATAGAATCCCAGGTTGGAAGGGACCTCAAGGATAATCTGGCCCAACCTTTCCAGGTAAGAGCACCGTCTAGACAAGATGGCCCAGCACTCTGTCCAGCTGAGTCTTAAAAGTGTCCAATGTGGTGGAGTCGACCCCTCCCTTGGGGAGACAGCTTTAAGGCCAGAGAGTCCCTCACCTCTGCATTCCGGAAGACCTTCAGCATGTCCCCGTCAAAAGCTTCCACAGTTTTGTAATAGCCAGTCAAGATCTGTTTCTCAATTGTGGCAAGGTCCAATGGGTCAGAGATCTTTTCATAATAGTCTGCATTTCTAAAATGGGAATGAATGCACAATGTCATTTGCACTGGCATTTCAAAGCTGTGCAAATCCATTATAGAGAACTGTGGGTTGCTTTGAGAAGCAAGCACTTACTTTTTCTTTGGGGGTAGGTTCAGGAGGGGAGCTGCAAGAGCCTGCCTGGAGGAATCTGTAACAGGAACACACGGTTTAGCAACATTTACTTGAGTAAAACTTAAAAAGACAAGTAACTAACAACATTCCATCTAGGTTAAAAAAAGGCTCTTCTACTATCTGAGGCACAGGGAATAGAGATGCTTTTGCGTTTCCAGAAGGTGGCTGCTGTCATCAGACGACGTGTATCAAAATGGAGGAGAGTTTCCTCGCAATTCTGTCAATTGTACCGTTTTGCTGAACTACTGAAAAAATCAATTTAAAAGGATAGCAACATCTGCAGATTCTGGTGGCAGAGGAGGGGGTGGAGAATAAAGCAAAGGGAGTATGGGTAGCAGGAGAAAGGAAAAAAAAGAACCCCCAAAAAAGGAAGGTTTTTTAGAATTGTTTGGGTTGGAAAAGCCCTTTAAGCTCCCCCAGCCCAACCGTTCCCCTCCCCCTGCCATCCCACCCCCAAACCCTGGCCCTCAGCACCGCCCCTGCCCGGCTGTTAAATCCCCCCAGGGCTGGGGACTCGACCCCTGCCCTGGGCAGCCCCTTCCAGCCCCTGACAGCCCTTTGGGGAAGGAATTGTTCCCCAGGCCCAACCTCACCCTGCCCTGGCACAACTTGAGGCCCTTGCCCCTCGTCCCATCGCCCCTTCCCTGGGAGCAGAGCCTGACCCCCCCGGCTCCCCCCTCCTCTCAGGCAGTTGTAGGGAGCGATGAGGGCTCCCCTCAGCCTCCTCTGCTCCAGGCTGAACCCCCTCAGCTCCCCCAGCCGCTCCCCAGCAGCCTGGGGCTCCAGACCCCTCCCCAGCTCCGCTGCCCTTCTCTGGACACGCTCCAGCCCCCCCCAGGGCCTTCGGGGAGGGAAGGGCCCAACCCTGACCCCAGCAGTCGAGGGGCTGCCCCCCCAGTGCCCAGCACAGGGGCACGGTCCCTGCCCTGCTCCTGCTGGCCACACCACTCCTGATACAAGCCAGGATGCCACTGGCCCCCTTGGCCACCTGGGCACCCTGCTGGCTCATCTCCAGCCCCCTCTCGACCAACCCCCCCAGGCCCTTTTCCGCCGGGCAGCTTTCCAGCCCCTCTGCCCCACGCCTGGAGCGCTGCCTGGGGTTGTGTGACCGAATGCCCTGAAAGAACTGATTTTTTTCTAGTATTTTCTATTCAGACACTCCCTTGTTCCAGAGGCTGAAAAAGTCTCCATGGAGATTTTTTTAGGAGTGTCAGCTTCACCTTTATAGGATATGATGCTATCACATATTTCCTTGAAGATCTGTGCTAGGCGGGCAGCACGAGCCACTTCAAGATTCTCTTCAGCTGCAGCCAAGCGTCGTGTTCTCACAGAGCGGGAGGTCTGAAGGGCTGAAAACTGGGTCATGAAGACATCTGAAAGAAGGCAAAAAAGAATTATCTCTAAACAAAAAATTAAAGATCAAATTACAGCATCTCTTCTGACCCAGCAACTCCACCACCAATTATTAAAAATAACGTGTTTTCTAAGCTAAGGTAGCAGTAAAAGGCTTTGGTTTCACATTCCCAAGTTGGCTTTCACTGCTTATAGCTCATCTAAATGGTTAAGCTGGTTATCCAAGTATTTCATGTCGCTGGAGCAAATGCAGCATGTCACTGAATTCACCCAAAATACTCATTTTCCAACTTTTCATGTACCTGACAGTGGGGACCAAATCCTGCACGGCTGTGAAGATTAGGGTCCTATGAATAGAGTGTTATTTCTGGAGCAGGATTAATACATTTTTTTCTGATAGTCATACTTTGTCCCATTCTCATAACTGACTGCATGCCAAAAAGTTTTGTTCTCTAAAGGCCTGAAATCCATTGGATTCTGAGGATAAATGACAATTTTCAAAGTCAGCACAACTGTTTCTGGTCTGGGGATACTGAAAGCAGAAAGCAGCCTTCTCTGTAAGGGTCTGAGCATGGAAAATATTAAATATCATCTTGCTCCTCCCCTGATAAACCACTCCTGATGAAATGTGAGACATGACAACTTCTACCAGGACTTCAGAGATATCAGGGCTGCTGGAGGAACACCAACGAATCCAGCAACCAAGCAAATGGTTTGTATAGCACAAACTTCTCATTCTTAAGAAAACAGCATTAAGTGTTTCAGAGGAAACTGCAGAATCCCATAATACAAAAAAATACAGCGAGAGAGCGAAAGCTTCTGTCTTACCCTGCTATGTAAAGATAAGGGCATATATACACAAACACACAGAAACATAGAATCATTAAGGTCAGAAAAGCCCTTGAAGCTCCCCCAGCCCAACCGTTCCCCTCCCCCTGCCATCCCACCCCCAAACCCTGGCCCTCAGCACCGCCCCTGCCCGGCTGTTAAATCCCCCCAGGGCTGGGGACTCGACCCCTGCCCTGGGCAGCCCCTTCCAGCCCCTGCCAGCCCTTTGGGGAAGGAATTGTTCCCCAGGCCCAACCTCACCCTGC